>OZ024688.1:15469200-16069200 GCA_964016905.1 Perithous albicinctus
GCTTGGCCTGCGTCAAACCCCATTTTCGCATCTTGTCAAATAAAATTTTGTACGATACTCAACTGAAAATCTATTTCTCAGCCCGTGTGATTGTAACACTCGCCTGCGGCTCGTGCTGCAACCTCACACTCGTGAGAGAAAGTTTTTCCGCACTCTTATCGTAATGTACCAATATACCAATTTATGAATAAAAACTTGCAAATAGGTACTTTAATTTTCTCGTCGATTTTTTAAACAGTGATCTTCACTAGGTAGAATGTAGATAATGAGAAAATATAGATATAATTTGTCTAAACTGTGCAATAGAAAATAAAACACCTAAAAAAATATACAGCAGTTGCAGTTTTAACATTTCTATGTAGATTTCTATAGGATTTCTTTAGTATTTTTTTTCAGTTTCCTAGAATTTAATGCAGAACCGCCAAATGTAGTGCAACGAGTCTGCAAAATCAGCCCATCAAGCACACGGCGTCGTAAGTGTATTTGCGTCTTGTGGCGTGTCGGATTATTGTTTTTATTGGAAAAGCGGGAGACTTGAGCGCCCGGTGAACTTGGTACTACACTCTGCACGCTGCTGACCTTGAACTAGACTCGTCTAGGTGGCACGTAGAGGTATCTCGTGTATACATACATAGTTACAGTATATACAGTCGGGTGTTTGACTTTGTAGTTTACTATAGATATACATATATATACATATAATAATATACCACACATAGAGCATGATAAACGTGCCATCCTTTGATGGACAAGCGAGTTGTTTTTATGAGGGTAAGATATAAAGGCTTGAGTTTTCGCTCGGTGACCTTGCTCTTCGCCAGATAATACGATTGATTATTCAAAGGATGAAAACCCAGGCAAGTTGTGATATGGGACACGCATGCTTGAAGAAAATGCCCGAGTGGCGGGAAGCTGTTGGCCAATCGAGGTGCATTGTTTACGACGCACAAACCTCTCATTGGTCCATCGAGATAATCGATATATAGTATCATCACATTGCCGCCAACGTGTGTATTAACACTCGGTATTTTTTTTACTACGACCACGAGGCACCTAAAACACAAAGAAAATCGAAAATACAAAACAACATGCATATCCATTAAACGCATGCATTGCAGACGCTACATTAAATACCGATTGTGTATATTTTATTACCATGGAAAAGTACACATTGTGAATTAATGGCGGCCCGCGCGTAGCCATCGGTGCCAGATGTTTGCATGGTTAATTCGCGGGACGACACGATTGGCTCTTTATGGATGATATCATCCAGGAACGAACTTATAAACTTAGAAATGTTCATATGTCTTCGCGCAATATTATTCCATATATTTTGAATAAAAAATCGAATTTTTCATCGTTGAATCGTCGGTTGATTAATTAATTTTGTACACAAAGATGAGTAAAAACATTAATAATTTCGCAACAATTAACTTGGATTGTATAAACTGTTTTTGATTTTATTAAGTACGATTGACTCGGTTAAAAGCTCTGATAAAGATTGTATTCTATTCATGTTAAATGATAACGAGATAAAATAAGTAATGAGTGATTAAAATGATCCTTTTTGACGAATCAAAAATAAAAACAGTGCGCATCGGTAGACAGTGCTCGAATTTTCATTGATAATACGAAGAAACCTTATTGAGGTACGATACTGCTGTTAACGCGCACGCGCAATACCCAACAGAATCGAACAAGTAGTGGGGATTGCCTCGCGAGAGTATGCTGACCGATGAATCCTCCGCAAATTCCGCTAAAAATTGTCACGACGTTTCGCGTAGCTCGTGTATCGTGTTGGATCAGTTTCTTCGTGCGTCTGTAATATAAATAAGTGTGGGCGCGTTATGGCGCTACCGGGTGCCGGTGTCATCGTCAAATGAGCGCGGGTAATCGGCTTTGATGTTCATTGTTGTGACAGCGATGCCCGGGGTATTAAGAGAGAGAGGGAGAGAGAGAAAGAGGGAGAGTGAGAGAGAGAGCGTACGATTGGAGGCGCGCATTGTGTTGTATATCTAACCATTCTACATATAGGAACACGTAGGCCGTTTATGTGCGCCGAGACCATGTAAAATGGCAACCTTGACACTGGGTGATTGTTGTTTTTTTTTGTTTTGTTTTTTAAGCAAAAACGTGCCGATAAAGAAACATATAAATAACGATTGTTAAGGTTTTTTTTTTTCGTAGTATGCAATCGTTGTATTAATTCTGTTATTATATATATATTATCGACACGTCGCAGTGTTTTGATTTTGATCGCCTGGTGAAAATCTGTTTCTTGATGTTTCTTAATTTTTTTTTTTTAGGTCTTTAACCGTACGAAAAGCGCGCTGTGCGCGAGTACAGTGACGTGGGCGCTATAATACATTTTTGCGTTTGTTCAAGGGGGAACTTGGGATACATTGAGTGGGAGTAATATAGGCAGGAGGGACTTTTAAGGTAGTTCGGAGTCTCACACTAGTCGAATCAGTGGTGAATATTTTTTTTAATTGTTTTTATCATGTTTTACGGATTTATCGGTAATGCAGGGTGGTTCTTTTATTGCATCATATGACGATAAACTTGAGGAATATTTATAGCGATGGGTTTACAAAAAAATATTAAGCGATTAATGGCAATTTCGTAAAAGGTGGTTTTTCGTTCTTTTGCTTTTTTATAGAGGAAGCTTTGTTCATGTGAACATTTTTGTTGTTGTTGAGATTTTCGTGTCAGGACACTCAGAATGGTCCAAAACGTCGAGAAAAGTGGTTTAGAAAAAATGTATTTGTGTGTGTGTGTGTGTGTGTTTGTGTATGTGCAGATTTCCTTTAAGGACTTAAATTTGTTTTACTTCTGGACTATTACACGACAAAATTTTAGTTTAAAGTTGACGAGAATCCAACGAGCGGTTCAAATTTTATAACTTTTTTTTTTTTAATGTATTTCGCGCACTAATTTTTGCAAATTACGAGATACCGGGTCCAAACTTCGTTCTCATATGGATTACCATAGAATGAGGTTTGAGTGAAAAATTTACGCAAACCGATCGAACGGTTCTAATATTATAAAATATTGCATTAAAAAAAGAGATTCTAGAGCTCAAACAAGCCTGCGAAGTAGAACCTTAAAAATTGCTTCCTCATTATTTAGTATCTTTGACAAAATCTTTCGATAACATCAGAATCTTCGACACCGATATCTCAGACCCGAGAACGCGTGTCAAAAATTCCATCCATAAAAATTAGGTCGATACGTCGAAGCTTAACAATAATAATGTTATAAAAACGACCAAAACCAAAAACAAATTCTTAATATCTTTGACAAAGCCTTTTTTTACAAAGCCTTCTCTATGAGGAAGCCAAAATTGATCAACATATTTGTTCATAGAGCTTTGCAAAAAAAAAGGCTTTGTCAAAGATATTTTATTCATTTTTTGTTTCAACTGCACGTTATATCTCGAAAAATAGAATACCATTCACAAAAAAAAAATCAACATTCTTTTTCGTTGATATTTTAATGTAGCGACAAAGGCGATCACGTTCTCCTCCTTAAATAACACCGGAATTCTTCGATATATATTTTTTAATTTCTAAAATACCTCTGAGGTTTTTTTTTCTGCTAAATAGTGAAAAAAAAAAAAAAAAAACGTAAAATTGAAAAAAAAGTCCGAGTCCGATAGCGACTCAAGATTTGTTTCTTCCATGTAACCCTCGACAACTACGGAAGTATTGAATGAATGTCTTTCTGATTGTAAACTTAATTTTTATGCAAGCATTACCGCCTCCTTATTTATATTTCGATCGAATCGTTAATTTACGTAAAAAGAAACAAAAACAACTTAAAGACAGTTTACCTCCTTAAGAGGATGCACCAGACAATTTTGTTTTTGGATGATGCTGACATGAAATATATTTGTGCCACATTTGATTGAAATAAATTTTATTAATTGCGTTTAATTTTTCGCCCCTCTTTGGAGGACCTGTTTCACCCCTTAATTGCGAATCTCGACCAACAACAAAAAAAAAAAAAAAAAGTGTCCCTTAGATTTTTCAATTCCACAACACATATGAAACGACACCAAGTCAACCACACAAATTTTCGAAGTCTCGGGATAGCTTCGAGCATAATCGAGGTTGAAGTAACGACAACTTGAATAAAATTCCCAGAGTTTGATCTCCTTACGACCTCTCAATTAAAAAAAAATAAATAAATTTAAAAAAATAGAATTTTAGACTACCGTTGATAGCGGAATCATTTTTTAAATTCCAGATTTCATTAAATCCTTGCGAAGCTTGAAAAGCTTCCTCCATGAAGAAGCAAAAATCGATTTTTTTTTTCGGAATTGCGACGTCATATAAACTGGGAAATTCGTTTAAGTCTACAGTATACTTGAACCTCGATTATTCGCGAAATTATCCCGAGTGTTTGAAAATTTCATTGGCTCAATTAGAATGTGGAATGCATCATATAAGAATTATCAAAACCGGTGTGCGAGACTTGGGGAAAGTTTCCTTGTAAAAGTGCAGAATAAATACAGGCACGATTATGTATCTCGAGGTCGCTCGTTTGACCCGTAATACCTTATAAACAAAAACATAGGACACGCGATGGTATAGAATGCACTCTTGTATTAGCATTGACACGTGGGTCGACGACTGATCGCGACGATGAGGCCAATATCTCCATTGTCTCTCACTCAATCGGGTCCGCTGTACGCGGTTGCTCAGGGTAGGATAGCCGCGATGAAGGAAAGGGAAAGAAATAATATGAAAAAAAAAAAGAAAAAAGAAGAGAAAAAAAACTGATGGTTGCCATCAGACGGAGATCTTCACGGCATCGTCGGTCCTCGCGTGCACTCTCCTACAGAACTCACGCGCTCGCGTGCACCAACACACTACACGCTACATTAACACTAAACGGAACTTTTGCCTATATACATGTGTGTATATATGTATATATATATATATTCCGCTATATTCGCTGTACACACAAAGTTCTCCAGTCGTCTCGTGACCGCTGTTGCGGCAGGTTGGACGCATACAGGCGTGCCTGTTGTGCGATAATAAAATGCCATATCTGGCGGTAATTCATAAACCACGCGACTTACTATTGTTCTCCGGACGGAAACATGCGTAAGAAAAAAGCGAATAATGTCTTTGAATATTTCATTGGTTACGCGAAAGTTTTACTACGCGTTTTACGTTTCTTATTATAATAATAATGAAGGATTTGCAAATTAGTTGTTATTCGTGTGAAAATTTTGTGTGCTTACGATTTTATAGAAGAAAGATTTTCGTGCGAGCGGAAATACCGTTGGAAATGTAGTGATCTTCGAGTGTCGAGTTTGTAAAACAAGATTTGGCGTCGCGGTGACGTTGAACGAATAGCCGACACGAGATAGAAAGACTTGTTGTGTATCTAACGAACGATTTGCTTGGATGGGAGAATCTTCTGTTTACCAGCGACACCGAAGATCTTAAACATCCGGTAAGTGCACTTTTAACCGCAGTTTTATCTCTTTCACTTAATCTACACCTTTAAATTCACAGTGTTGAGCTTTGCTATCTTTACTGATAATATTATAAGCGATAGGAATTTTTTGCCATCGTAAAATATTTTTTTTTGTGGTAACAATAATGTGGACGTTTATCAACTGGACTACTTTTTTTTTTCTATTTATATATTTTTTTTTCTTAATTTTATGTTACCTACAGTGATATGCTGAGAAGCCTATAGAAAAATTAGCAGAGTAGACAAAACATATTTGTATGGATGAAAAAATGTTTGTAAAATTTATAGCGGCGCAATTGACAAAGAACGCCTCATATAACATTCTGAGGTAATTATCATAGAAAACTTATGTGAAATATGTCACATAATAACTAAGTATACATGGGGCATTCTGAGTCAACTCACTTGGTCATCGGCCTGACCCTCCCTCGGATTCAGATGACGATTTTTTTTACATATCTTGGTCCAGAAAAAGAGGCCATATTTTTTTCAGATGTTTATCACTTGTCACACACTATACATTTTTTTTCCCATAACTTTTGAGTAAAATTAAATTTCGACCGGGTTGAAAATTCTGAAATTTTTGCCACAAAATCTAGGATAAAAAAACAAATATTTCCATCGTAATGTGAGAGTGGGCCGAGAATAATAATTACAGTATTATTTTGTGTGGGGTATTGTATTACAGTATTATCTGCTTATCAAACATGAATTTTGTAAAATTTTTAGGTATTATACTTCTCTATTAAATTTAATATACGCTCGTTTCCGAACAAAAAAGAATCTTCGATAAACAAATTACGTAAATTAATTTTCATAAAGAATATTTTACTCACATTGCTTCCTCTACGAGAAAACAAAGATTGAGCAAGATATACGTTTTCATAGAGAAGTCTGTTTGCAAGTGCAATCTAAAAAAAAGGTGAAGGAGCAATGTGCAAAATCCTACTTTGCATCCTCGTTAATATTAATTATTTCGAATCATGATTCCCCGTAAAGAAAAGTTAATGGTTTCATCGTTCCTCGAGCAACTGTGAATAATTCTTAGGACCGAAAATAAGCATCTTTCATACGAAGTATCTGAAGTTATAGTTCTATGTTGACAAAAAAAAAGATAATTTTATAATCTTTGAATATTACGATGCTAAAAGTAATTTGAGAACATTTTCTTCTTCGAATATCGTTCGAACTTGGACCCAGTTATACGCACCGCTGGATATTTACTCCACCGTTATCGTGCAACAAGTAGAGTTAAGTGCAAGCGGGATAGAACAGCCCCGCTCGCGATCTCGGACGCCGGAACCTCCTTTTCTTTGCTTCTTCATGCTTTCATTCTTTTTCTGTATTCTCTCTCTCCCTCTCTTTCACTCGTTCGGCTCTCTTGCGCACCGAGTTCCAAGGTCTCCCCGTTGGATATTCGAGGTTCCCGCGCTGCTTCTGTCGCGATGCAGACGTAGTACAAGTAAATATATAAAAATAGTGCAAAGTAGAACTTTGCACATTGCTTCATAATTAAAATTTATTTTTTACCAAGGCATCTCTATCAGGAAGTTTATTTATTAATTTTGGCTTCTTCATAGAGGAAACTTTGCAAAAAATTTAATTTATTGTGGAAGCAATGTACAAAGCTCTACTTTATGACATTTTCTAATTAGCAGTTTTTACTTCCTCAAGAAGCTTTGTTTTCGTGAAAAACATTTTTTTCCAGATCTTCATGTAAACGTGTTCAGAATGTTCCAAAACATCCAAAAAACATATTTACGAAAAAATTCCGGGTGTGTGTGTGTGTTTATGTTTACTGCACATTTTGCACCATCACACGAGTTTTACAACACAATTCGGTTTACACATTTCGATTGTACACGTTTATTCCTATACGATCCTTTCGAACACACACTCAGTTTACCGCGCAAATCGATGCGCCACAGTCTCGAAGCAACACAGCCGTTCCTCCACAAAACTGATTGTACACGATATTATCCCTTCACATATTTATTCTTCACGCGCTCTTTACACGACGTTTCGATACTACACAGTTCGAACCTACACATAGATTTCGACACAAACATTATTAACCACACGGTGGTTAGTGCACACTTTGATTATACACAATGGCTTAAGGAGACTTTACTTCCAACAGGAATTAATCCCACATATCCCGCTTCCACACGCATACTTTGCTGCACACACTCTTTACTACACATAACGCGCAGTCACGCAGTCGTTGCTACGCGTTTTAATCCATCAAAAACTATCCGATACATTTTTTTCCTTCAAATTTCCATACTACACACTTGTGTGTCGGAATCTACTCATGTGAATATCTCCCGTCGGTAAGGTAGAACTCGGAACAGTTTACCTTAAACATCGAATGACGACAGTAATAATAATAATAATAATCTAAAAGCAAATTTGACTAAATTTCGAAAACTATAATAATCCACAGTATATACATTCTATATTTGTAAAATATAGAACTTGATTTTATTTATTTATTTATTTATAAATTTATAAAATATAAGTGTTGTACAAAATGATCTGCAATTTACACAAAGACGATCATTCACTAACTCTTATAGTACTGCAGGTACCAATATTTAATCCACTGTAGGTACCAATATTTAAAGGAGAGAACAACTCCTAACGAGGACAAAAGTATTCGCACTCATGTTGAGTGAAATAAAGATTTCTTTGTTTTGTTTTTCTCTTCTTTTTTTTTCGAGTACGTGCGTGAAAGAGAAATACGAGAATGGGAAGAGCGAGAAGGTGAATAGGAGAGAATGAGAGAGATAGAGTGATCGGCTGGGCGAGAGCGTATGAAAAGAGAAACATGAAGAAGAGGCGGAGGGGGAGGTCTTGGTGAACTTGAGGAGTCGTGAACTGGCCATCTCTCTCTTTCTTTCTCTTCTCGCTTCTTCGGCACTCTTCTTTCTGGTTCCCGGAGGGCCAGGTTGGCAACCCAGCCATGGATCCCCTCTACTCGCCGATTCGCCTTCGGAGTTCGTGTTCACCTCGATGCCGCAGACACTAAAGTGGCATACTCGCAGCACCGAACGAACCGACAGAATGAAAAATAATAAAGAAACAATTCGAGAGAGAGAGAGAGAGAGAGAAAGAGAGAGAAAGGGGAAAAAAAGAAAAGTACACGCTGGACTGAAGAAAAAAGAAACTGCAGTGACCAGCCGGAGGGCTCTCACTCGCATGTCCCTCAACCACGTCTTGAATGGAACGGAAACGAAGTGACTTGAGAGAGCTACTCCGCGTTTTTCTTAGTACACAATATGCGGCGAAAACAATTTATACGGTTTTTTAAAAATGTATTGAACAACTCTTGTCTTTTGCTCTCTTATAGAGAAAGCTTTGTTATGAGGCAAAAATTACAACAATAACAAAAAGTTGCAGAGTAGGACTTTACACCTTGCTTCTTCATTAATTTCGATCTTTCACAAAGCCACCTCTGTGAGGAAGCTTATTTATCATCAATTTTGGCTTCCTCATAGAGGAAGCTTTATGAAAAATCGAAATCTTCAAAGCTCTTCTTTACAAATTTTATAATTTTAACAAATTCAATATATGAGGAAGCAATGTGCGAAGTTCTACTTTAGAACTTTTTTTTCAATTTCAATTAGCGGTTTTTCCCAATTTGTTAACTCCATATTTTTGCTAGTTAGATGTGCAATAATACAAAATGAAATCACAATAATTATATAGTAGTTTCTGCTCTATTTGCGTGCAAAATTTGATATATATTCATCCTGCCGTTATCAATCTATAGGCAATTGATTGAATTTTGATACTTACGGTCATTAAATGTAAAAATGTAGAATCTCAAAAAAAAAAAAAAAAAAAAAAAAACGACGTTACATACGGCTCCGAAACGCCGTAATAAATACCATTTCATCATATTTTCATTACGTACAAAGTTTTGGCTCACCTGCTTAACTTTTGTGTAAGTTAGAGCGAAAATCGATTTTTTTTTAAATTCAAAATGGCGTAAAGTCCGAACGGCTTTACCGATCATCACCAAATTTGGTACATAGTAGAGCTGTATGTTTTTTTTTCGTCTGTAAAACATTTCAGTTCATTTTTTCAGAATCGAAGTGATTTGGAGCAAAATTATTTTTTCCCGAAACAATTCAAAATTCTATAAAGTCCGAACCGGTTTACCGATTTCGTCGAAATTCAATACCAAATAACATTGAACGTGTCTTCAGTTATGAAGAACTATTGAACTAAATCGCCGAACTTTTACGAAAGTTAGAGCGATCACGGAATTTTTTCGAAAAATTAAAAATTCTATAAAACCTGTGTATATAGATATATTTTGTTAAATAATCACAGCAATTAAAGAGGAGTTACTACTCCACTTGCGTGCCAAATTTGAGCTCGATCCATCGTGCCGTTTGTGATTTATGGACGATTGAATTTTCTGTCCCTGTGGAACAGAAAATTGTGTTCTACACCATTTATTCGACGTTTTAGGTGATTCTAAGTATACTGACATGAAATTCTGGAAAAAAGAAAATTTCATGAAAACAAAGCTTCCTCTATGAGGAAGCAAAAATGTTGACGTTTAATAGCTTTTAGATGGTATTTTCGTTATTTTTATGCAAAATTTCGCTTGATGTAACATATCTCGGAACAACACAAACAACACATATGTTCACAAGAAATTTACGAATTTCTCGTGGCAGTTACGTTTTTGTTGCGTCCCTGCTTGGATGAATATCCTTCCTCGTGCTTTTCTCTTCGGCCCTCGCTTTCTATCTTTCTTTCTCTTTTGCATTTGCTATCGAGCCACATCCTTTTTTCTCTCTCCCTCTCTCTCTCTCTCTCTCTCTCTCTCTCTCTCTCTCTCTCTCTCTCTCTCTCTCTCTCTCTCTCTCTGTCTCTCCCTTTCTCCCTCGATACGAAAGCGAAGCCCGCGATGCCCGCCCGGTAAACACATTCAGGCGTTTCTCGAGTTTCATTTGGTTGATGTTATTTTTTATTTTTGTTCGCGCGACTGCATTGGCGCAGGCACCTTTCGTTAGTCTCACTTCTCAGTCATATTGCTTCAATTTACTACTCGCCAATGGTATACGAACGACGTGCTTGCGCTATGCGTTTACCCTATCGCTATAGACGTCGACGTCACAGATACAGGCTCAAATTGCGTCGCGTACTTTTCAACGGATGCAAATATTATCGTAACGATTTGTGTAAGCAATCTCTGCGAGAAAACGCAGTGTTTCGCGCGCGAGTTCAACTAAAGCTCCTGGCGATTTCTGCGAAAAATCAATGGCAATGAAAAGTCGACAAAAAGATTTACAAAATTTCATTGAAAATCTGATGTAAACCTAGAAATTTTGTAGAGTGACTTTTTTTTCTTCTGTGACATGAAGTTTTCGAGAAAACCGTTGGCCTACAAATAAAAACACAGCATTGTCTAAAGCGTTAAAATTAGAAATTTGAATAAAAATTTCAAAAAGTACTTTCACAGCTGTGCAGTACTTGAAGTACTCGGAACTTTGGAAGTACTTGAAGTACCCAGTGCCATAAAAATACTTGCAGTATATGTACTCAATTTTTTTCAAGTACTTTTGCTGTACTTCAAGTACTTTTTTGTCGCATCAAGTACCAAGTAATTTTAGTACGAATCAAAATCAAAATCGAAAGTTATTGAGAATTAATCTTCTTCATGGAGAAACTTTGTGTTCGTGGAAAAAAATGTTCTCGACATTTCAGTGAAAACGTGTTCAGAATAATCAATACTTCGAAAAAACACTTTTAAACAAATTATTCGGTGTATCCGTGTGTGCGGGACCCAATATTACGGTAAAGGATAACAATCGCAAATTTCGAACGATCGGTTCAACAATTTTAAATCGGTTCGTTTTAGGTCATGCAGTTTTCAATACAACGGACTGAAATTTAAAAAAAAAAACAAATTTAGCTAATGAAATGATCAAAGCAGCCTGAGCAAAGTACTTGAGACAACAAGTACTCATGTACTTAGAATACTTACAGTACTTTGTACTTGACGTACTTCTCAGTATTTTGCCCAGGTCTGCTTTCAACTAATCCTTACATTAGTAAAAAAAAAAAAAAGGGCTGAATTGCCATAAAAATTAATACAGGATTTTTGATGAAACTCTTTTTTTTCTTAATGTTCCGCTAAAAAATGAATATTTATCGTTAAGTATTTAAAAGATTCTGCGATGAAAATTGGAAAAGATTTTTCGGCCTCAGTCCGGCTATTCGTAGAATGCTTCTCCTGATATAGCGAATCTCATTTTCGCATCGTCAAGAGAGCCTTCGTCGTTTCTCACACGAATGCATACGAAGAAGAAATAACAGAAGAGAAGGCAAAGAACTCATATATGCGTGCGGTAAAAGCTTTGTCCATGTATACTTATGAGCTCCGGAACGTTCTAGCTCACATGGCTGCGCGTCGTACAGTCTTTCTAAGGAATTCTCACCATACGACATTTAAACTCATTTCTCCACCCAGTTTCCAACAGTTATTATTAATAGGGGTACACGAAAATTACGAGAGTAATCGTGCCTCTTCCATTCCGCGAAAGAACTCATCGCTTTTGCAGACTTAACGCGAAACGATAAGTACGAGTTGTTTCTTCTTCGTTTCTCGTGTACGTATGCAACGGTGCTTGCTGCGTGCGGCATACCCTTGTCCTGCAAAAAAAGAAAAAGAAAAAAAAAGAAAAGAAAAGCCACTGGAAGACCGGTTTGCGGCAATCTTCTTCGTCTGCCTCGGCGAGATATCTTTTGAGAACGCAATTCTTTTAAACAATTATCGAACCATAGATGCATGCTTAGGTTTTTAATGTTTGTTAACTGTTTCGTAAATCTTACTAGTATCTTCCTCGATTTTACGAAAATCAACCGACATTTACAATATCGATTAGTTCGGAAATTCACGAATGAATTACTTGTATTTGTAAAAAATGATAATATGATCAAGGAAAAGTCGAACACCAAAGTCAAATATCACTATCATGATATTTAAAAAAAAGAATCAATAATTTTACTGACTGTTGTAAACTCGTCAAGATATTAAAAATTGATGTTTACGATCAAATACATGACAACTTCTTGTTTTCCACTTAATAAATAGTTTTGAGACTTTTGTTTTATTGCACTTTCATCGACACGCAAAGGGACGAAGGTCGAGAATGAAACGGCGTATAAATCTTAGCATATTTGTTATATTTGTATTTAAAAAACGAATGAAACTGACTGTACATTCATTGACAGTACAATTTTTCAGATGTTCGTCTCGGTAGGTTTTTCAAATTTTCTTCTTTCTCTCTCTCTCTCTCTCCTCTCTTTGACATAATAAAGTGTTAACGTAGCTACACGCCAACTACAGAAATTACGATCACACACAGAGTTCCTTGTTCAGTACAGTATCGAATGGCTAAAATGATTTAATCATTCCGGAGTGTTAAACAGACGAAATCGCCACAAGACAGAGCATCGACAAAATTCATAGAACGTAATATAGAGACGAGTATTTTCATCTACCACGTGTACCATAAAATCATCTACAGTTGATATTTTCCGCTACATGACAAATTGTTAGTTGTTGTTTTCTTTTGTTTTTTTTTCTCTTGCAAAGCTACGAAACTCTAGGATACCGAGCAATCCATAAAAGTCGAGTTATCAACGTGGCAAATTTTACACGAATACGAAAAATTTTCGACACAACTTTCTTAGTCGACCGGCTTGAGCGTGATAAATCGCGAGAGAATAAACGCAACTATAAATGTTCCTGCTACGAAGCAGGCCACGAATATGTACCACGTTTCCTCATCGAAAACGTCGGTAAACGCTGGCACCTGACTGTAAAGAGTGTCGATTAGCTGCATGTTGTAATCTTTATTTCTTCCTGTTGAATGTCCCGCCATTTTTTTTTTCTTTTTTTCAAGCTCGCGTTTCTTAAAAGCCGCTCAAACCGATCAACGGATATTTACGAACCTCTTATCTAACGCTAAATACTTCTCCCCGTGAATTGACAATGTAGGTAGTTTGATCCTCGTTTTCTTTTATTTTTCTTCTAGTAAGCCGTCGACAAGAGACGTTAAATTATCGATCACAATTCTACGCTTGCCTACCGACACTCCTCCCTAAATGTTCTATAAAAATTCTTGATGCAGTCTAAGCCTGAAGCTTGATTAGTACGATAGATGATTCTCGAATATATAATTTCGCCGACCGACTTTGTACGATAGACTTGTGTTATGTCTCCGGTTTTTCGTGTTACCGTTTAACTTTTTGTCTCATACGGCAAGTAACTCGTGGAAAATGAGAGAATTTACATCCGATGTTGGGGAATCTTCTTCTTTACTCGCAGCTTCTTCTTCTTCTTTGCTCTGCCCGTTTCCACAGGCTCTTCTACTGGTACTAGTGAAGTTATGTGTTTGTTGTACAGCTTCAGGATATCGATGGTATCCAATTTAGCGCATTTGAAGATTATCTTGTCACCGGATACTGTAAACAATTGAAAATATTCGATGAAAAATAAAATACGAAGCACTACAAGTATTCAACAACTAGTTTATTTGCAATTATTCACACCTCTTAATTGATACAAAATATAAAAATTGAGAAGCAATATAATGTTGATACTTCCGATCTGTACAAAAGCAAATTGTAAATTAGTAGTTCAATGAATAAAGAAAGTTTTTAAATTAGCAATGTGACGAAAAACTGCAGGAGCACTTTTGCAACAATTATATTTATTCATATAGGATTTTTGATTTATGGAGAAATAATATATTATACAACAAGGGCAGAAAATGCGTGATTTTTATCGAGCGTGACGTCTGCTGCCCGAGGAAATCGAGGGCTGAAGTCACACGAGGTGAAAATCCGCTTCCTCCCGTGTTGTACACGCTATTTTTTTTCCGACTTCGTTTTAAATGACCACATTCCTTGCGTCGCAAAAACCGCTTATTACTCCCTAGGGAGTAATAAGCGATTTTCCGTTTGCGTTGCAGACAAGAAATCGTTATTTTAGAGAACTTGGAACTACATATCAACGCTAGAGAGAAACTACATATTTCAACACTGGGGAGAAATAATACATTACGATACGAGTGCAGTAAAACTTTTTCTGATAAGTGTGAGTTTGCAGCACGAGCTGAAGGCGAGTGTTGTAATCATACGGGTTAAGAAAAAGTTTTTCCGTCGAGTATTGTACAAAATTTTACTTCACAAGGTGTGAAAACGTCCATTTTCGCACGGAGTGATGTAAAGTACATTTCAAAACTAGGGAGAAAAAACTTTTTTCAGCGAGCTGTGGGTTTATAGTACGAGCCAAAGGTAAGGTCTATAATCTCACGAGATTAAAAAAAAAAAAGATTTTCTCGAGTGTTGAACGAAATTTTTCAGTACGATGTCAGGAAAGTGCGAATTTCGTAAGCGACAGCTTACAAAAAGTTCACTTTTCTGCACGAAGGACTGAAAACAATTTTATGCTTGTAAAAATATCGAGAGAATGATATATAATATACGTTTACCGAGATCACACGTGATGGTAGGCTCAGAACGGTCACACACGACGTTTGTCTTAACGATGCAGGACAAATTCGTCTTCTGAATTCTCGGTGCCGTAATGTAGTATAGAAAATCTCTGCAAGCATAAGATGGACGAAAAAAAATATAAAAATGTATTCATCGATTTTACAAGTTAGTAAATTAATATTAACTTTGTTTTTCAGATACAATGGCGCAACTAGATCAACAACCTATCCCTATGCCGGATTTAAGTACAATCCGCATAACAGCCGCCGTTTCCATGCTTGGAAAGGCTTACGGATGTGGACAATGTAGTGGTGAGTTGATTTTTTATTTTTTTCTAAAGACGAAATAAATGAAATTAAAGTTTAGTAAAAAAAAAAAAAATACTTGAGCTTCCTGAATAGTTGACCGTAATTATTATAGAAATTTAGGTATATTTGTTTCTAAAAAAATATATAAAAATTAGTACTCTTAACAATCCGCATTTTTTTTTGTTAAGCTTACAACTTTTTAACATCAGAATTTGTTTTGCAATAAATTTAAATGGACGAATGTCGAGAGAAATGTATTTAAAGTAAATGGGGTAAACCAATTATTAGGGTACTTACAAATTACAGATCATACTAAAAATTGCCCTTTTTCTCAAAAAATTTGAGTGCCACCCTAAATTATCAGGGAATACCTTCACAGATAAACACACAAGAATTTTAAAAAAAGTTTCGTCCAAATAAATTAACCTTTTTTTGAGAAAAGTCATTTTCAAACCAATTATTATCGTACTTATGTATTACTGAACATACGAAAAATAACACCATTTATCCAAAAATTTGAGTTTCAACTTAAATTATCAAGGAACACAGATATATACAGAACATTTTTTAAAAAATGTTTTGTCCGAAGTCATTTTCAAAATTTCTCGGTTATTTTATTTAACAACTCATGAATCTTTTAAATAAAAATTGGTTATATTGTTTTTTTTAGAAATTGCAGAGAATCTTCCATCGAAATAGCGTTAAAAAAAATGGTTTGATTTGATTGTCGCAACTTCTGACAAATCTAAAGTTTTTGAGAAGTAAAAACGAAAAAACACTAATTTCCATGGTCGTCAGTTGACTTGAGCGAGAATACCCCAAATACGACATTTATTTTATGAATTTTCGATTTCTTTACAATCGTGTCTGTTGATGAGTCAGTCATAAGAATTTAGGGGTGTAAACGTAGATAGGACTACATCATCCCCAAATTCGCGAAGCCCCTCGAAATACCCTCTAGACACTTATTACAGGTCATTGACCGGACAAATTAACGAAATAATTACGTACCTCCTGTTCGGATATTAATTTATCGCGAAATATTATGAGAGAGCCGTCTGCGAAACACGTTTCAATCGTTAAAAGCCAATTTTTCTAAAAATAACAGCAGCAAGCCTTCGTCCACCTCGCTAGACTACTCGAAGCATGTAAATTAACGCGCATGCGCGGGTTATCGACTTTGCGCGAGAACTCTACACGCATTCTCACGAATTTATAACGACTTTCTATAAGCGACAATCCAATTGTACTCAATTCTTAATAAGATATTAACGAATACAGAAAAACATTTCCAAAACACTGCGTTTTGGAATGAATATTTTAGAAAAATTCATTTAAAAAAAGGTTATTTTTGTTTTTTGACTTTGGGACTTGTGTTCGTTGAGAAAAATAAATGATGTTGGTACTCGTTGGATAGCGAGGCTAACGAATTTTCGGCACCACATAAAGTAGAAATCTTTATCGATTTTATTTGGGGATTTTAAGTATTGCTGGATTATTTCGAAATGTCGAATTGCTATTGATCGAATACAAGAATATTCAGCGCGTGACACGAAATGAAATGAATTGACAATGAATTATTTTATGACTACACCCGACCTCGCCAACAGTGAACTAACCTTGCATGCTGAACTCGCTCCTCGAACGGATCAAATTTTACGATGATTTTATTGACAGGCTTGAAATTCAAGGTTCTTAGTTGTTTGGCTATCGCACTTATGAGACCTTGCGATCTCGAATATACTCCTTGAGCACGAATCGACATCTCGTTTAATAATGTTGACGCGGTCGCGCACCGCGATACACCTGCGAACTGCTCGGAAGTTGCCTCCTCAATGCTGCCAATGTGACGCCTAGTAACATGGATGAGTATTCTTTTATGACGCAATGGTGGCGCTGCGACCGACGCGCTGTGATTATCAAGGTCCTTGATATACTCCGTCAGGATTCGCTGATCACAACGTGGAGGAAGTTAATACATACAGATTAATGGGGGTTTCATCAATTGTCTAAAATTCTATTGGAAAAGTCGTAAAAAAATTATATATGCGGCATTCCAAGTCAACACGCTTGGTCATCGGCCTGATACCCTCGGATTTTTAGTTGACGTATTTATTTTTGGCATATTGTGATTCAAAAAAAGAAGATATTGTTTTTTCAAATTTTTATCATTTACCCTATAACATTTTTTTTCCATAAATTTTGAGTAAAAATGAATTTCGACCAGATTCAAAATTCTGAAGTTTTTTTTCCATAAAATCTGGGACTAAAACAAGTATTTTATTACTTTATATATTTTTTCTTTTTTATTTATGAAGAAAAAAAATTCCATATTTTGAAAATTAAATGTTTCAATTATGGTTTCTTGTATCGAAAAAAGAAAAAATAAAAGATGTGGTTAAAAAAAAATTCCTTTATTTTGAGAATAAAACGCTGTAAAATCGCCCGATAATTAAAATGAAATTGAAGAAAGCCATTTGAATTAGAAAAAAAAAATACGAAAACAAATTTTTCTTCAATAAATAAAAAATAATTATTCTTGGCCCACTCTCGAACTATGATGGAAATACTTGTTTTTAGTCCTAGATTTTATGAAAAAAAATCAGGAATTTATTCCTGTCCGAAATTCATTTTTACTCAAAAGTTATGGAGAAAAAAAATTATTGTATAGGCTCAAAGAAGTGAAAAAAATCTGACAAAAAAAAACTTTTTTTTACCAAAATATGCCCAAAAAAAAATTTGTCATCTGCTCCCAAGGGAGTGGGACTGATGACCATCAGGTGAGGTGATTTGGAATCCCCCATATGTACTATAAATTGAATTGTAATTTGTAATTTTTTCACGTGTAGCGTGATACTTTTTTATTTCCTTATATATATATGAAGCACTTCACCTGGTTTCGACCTGGTACCCTTTACCCTTCCGTATGAGTCCGCAATTTTTGATATGATTGACATTAACTCTAAAAAGCACTAATTTAAGAAAAAAAAATCAATAATTTCTTTCCCAAAATGGTACATAATTAAAAATTCGTTAAAAAAAATAAATAATTAGTGCTTTTAAGAGGTCAATCATAGAAGATTGAAAAAGATTGAATAATCTTAAATAATGTGAAGATGTTTGCACCTTTGAACTTTCAAGAAAAACTATTAACTCCTTTTGGAAAAAACTCGAAATAGTATGTCGGCTCCCGTTATATTTCATATTCTCCAAACACCTAATTTATTGTCCAAAAAGAAACTTGCACAATTGTCATTTTATGAAAAATAGTCACCGGGCCCACAAGTTTCTCAGAACTTCACTGAACAAGTGACTCATTACGATTGGTCGCGGGCTGTCCAATAGGCGGCAATTCTAGGTGGCAGCCATTGCAGAAGGTAGTCTCCGATATCGCAGTGTGTGTTGTGGGGAAGTGGTGTAGTGCGGCCCAAGTGGGTTTTGTGTTAAATTTTTTACTTATTTCTTAGTGATAAATCGTAAATTTTTCATCTTCAGCTGCAAAAATGTATCCCGTAGGCCAGCGTGAGTATTGCAGAGGGTGGAGATTAAAAAGGGTTGCTGGCGCATTTTGGGTGAGGGAAAGAAAAGAAGAAAAAAAGAAAAAGAAAAAGAAAGAAAGAAAAAAAAGAAAAATAATACACAGCAAAGGTGCCTCGAATCGGACGTTTGTCTAGGCGAGTCTAGAGAAGCTCGCAAGTCGCTCGAGTGGATTTTTCATACCCCAGGCCCTTTGTTCGTCACTAAAGCACGCGCGCCTGTATTTGCTGAGAGCCGCGCCACGATGTACCCTCTAAAACCTAAAGGGAATATAATAATCGCGAGGGAGGGAGACAGAGATAATATATATATATATATACATATACATATACTTAATCGCTGGAAACGCGGTCCTCGCGGGCTGCGTTGTCTCTCGCAAGCGATTTCGTAGACTGACCCCGTATGAACCCCTATCTTTGCTCAACAGGCATAATGTTGTCCTTGTCGACGACGGTTATAATACTAGGGCGATCGGAGCCGCGAAAGACCAATAGGCACATTATAATATATATATGTATATCAATGCAACAGCACACCTAAATGCCTCACGTTTCGTTGAGTTTTCAACACACGCGTTCGTGGCGATATCGCGCTCCGATAAGCACACGACACACTAGTCGTAACCGAAGGGTATATCTTTTCCTTTTTTTTTTTTCGCCTAAAGTGACTGTAATATGCTTCTCGTGTCTCATTCCGAGTCAATAAATACATGCCATTAAAATTTTCATAGAGCCACAGAAATGTGCTTGTTGCTCATTTGATGATATCACACTATGTGACTTTATGTATTTTCCTTGAATCGTGATTAGCGTCACACATTTTGTGCTGCACACACGTGCAAATTTTGCGGCAAATTACATGCTTTGGATTTTTGAAAAATTAAGATTTCGTTTCAGATAATCTATTAATTGTTTTCAAGCAAATTCACAGAGCGACGTTGCGATAATGTTCATTATTGTATCTATAGCACATTTTTTTTCTTTTCTCCTGTATTCGGTATATCAATATTGTAATTGAACTTGTTTTGAAAGAAAAAAAAAAAAAAAAATCCTAAACCAATTCGAATATAGTTGTCGTGTCTCATTCTGAGTCAATAAAATAACCGCCGTACAAATTTCACTGAACCACAAATCTGTTCATTGAATAATTTCACATAATATTATTTTATGTCTTTACCCGGAATTGCTATAGAATCACATTTTGCACTTTACAAGCAACTTTTTCTTTTGTGGCAGATTAATATTCTTTCGATTATCTGAAAAACTAAGTTTTGTTTTAAAATATTATTTAGTTTTTGTTTAATTTGATATATATGCGATAAATAACGTTGACTATAATTTGAGTCTATTGCAAAATATATTTTTTGTTTCTCATCCCAAGACCATATTTCGATATATGTCATGCAATTGAGTTTACTTTTTTTGTTTTTTTTTTTTTTTTTTACTTTTTCTTGTTCCTCATGCACACATCCTTCTTTTAATAAAACAGCTTGATTTTAATAGAGTGAAGATCATTTTTTACTGTCCTTCGTAGCTAAGTACCGAGTTTCGCAGAACTACTGAACAAGTGTATACAAAGAAATTCGAATATGGAGGAGACAACTGGTAACCATTACAGAATATATGTAAACTGTTGATAACTAGAGTAATTTATTTGACTTTGATGAATCATTATTTTTTTAGTTTTTTTTTTTTTTGCAATGTATTATCACAGATAGAATTAAATAAATCTAATGCGAAGAGATATTTTTGGGATTTATGTTTATTGATTGCTTTTTAGCTCCCCCGCCCGGGCCCACTACGAGCACCGCAGTGGGAGCTGCGGGAGCAACTGGAAGCAGCGTGGTCGCTTCCAGTTCCTTGGGTCTCGTTCCCGCACAACAAACACACACACCTCCTCAACCGCCGGAACTGCCAAGTAAGTATCAGAATGCCTTACTTACATCGTAACAAAAATGGGCAAAGCCCATTGAAAAAAAAGTATCAGTTGTGTATGTTCTTAAGTGGCTGTAATCGAACGACTGCAATTTTTTGTTATGAAAAAGAGGAGCAGGAGAGAGAAATTAAATATCCCAAGTTTGTAATGTTTTGGTCCCAAATTTGGATCCTCTTTGCAAGTTGTTTTAATTACCATGACAAAGATAGTTCAAAAGAAAGTGCGGCTGGATTATAAAAATTATAAAAATAAAAACCATAGTTAATGACAATAAACAGTTTTTTGTGCCCGTTTTTCTTTTTTTATATATTTAAATATTTAAGAAATTTCACATGATATTAAAACATGCTTTTTGAACTATGAACGAAATTATTCAGTTATTGAATTTTCATTTGAAAATATTTTACTACAAAAGTATTATAAATTAGCAGGGATGGTTAATGTTTGAATAATAATAAACAATGTACTTAAAATTCTTTTTGAATTGAATATTTATGAGTAGACATTGAAGAGCAAAAATTATTAATTTTTCTTCAATTAAATAAAAAAGTTAATTCCCCAGTTTCAATATTAAGAAATTATTGTGGTCATTTTCTAAAAATTATTCTGCTATTTGATTTGAAACCATTTGTTTTACAAGTATTTTGAATTGAAAAGCATGAACGATATTTGATTAAGAATGTATTGAAAATACGTTTCAATTTAAATAACTGAGTAATTATTTAAGAACTATAAAATTATTAATGGCATTTCCAAAAAAGAACATTTTTGTTTACTTGGTTCCAAGAATAATCTATAATTGTATACCAATTTTCATGTGGCATGGTTTACTTTCTTTCTTACAAATTTCTCTTCAAATTGATCTCAAATTTGATTCTTAACCAATTTTCTTTTTTGCTGTGTAAATAAATTAGATTTTTGTATCAATGATTATTATCAAATATCTTGACGATTTATTTGCAGAATTTCTTTTGAGAAATAAAATGCTCCCTACCGCATTAAAAACTGTAGAAAACTACGTATTATCTTTGGAGAAGAACAACGAAATCGAACCACCTCGGAAATTATCATAAATCATTTTTTTTTTTTTTCAATCTATGGTAATACGTGATAAGCGATTACAGCACGTGTAATCACTCATCACAACTTTTATTGAGTGCGTACAATTTTACAGACATGATTTGAAAAATGTAGGAGTAATTTTGACCAGCATAAGTGCTTCGATCTTCTTAACGTCTTTGATAAGACACTATAGTTAATAATATTGAATTTTGAATACTGTCCATCGCTGGATCAAAGAGAATGCCCATCGATGATTAATATGATTGATCTTATTATTTGCAGTGTTCTCATGTCCACGAAGGCCAAACATAGGACGGGAGGGGCGGGCGATCGGTCTGAGAGCCAATCACTTCCAAATTACTATGCCGAGAGGCTACGTTCATCATTACGATATTAATATACAGCCTGACAAATGTCCACGTAAAGTTAATCGTGAGATAATAGAGACCATGGTTCACGCCTATAGCAAGATATTTGGAACTCTAAAGCCCGTATTCGACGGCAGGAATAACTTGTACACCAGAGACCCGTTGCCGATCGGCAACGACAAATTAGAATTAGAGGTAAACAAAAAAAAAGCGTCTTAAGAGCACTTAGGATTATCGACTGTCTGCGTTGATCGAGATTTATAATAATAATTTGACGTTTTTTTTTGTTTCTTTTTTTCACTCTTTTATATTCCAGGTTATACTGCCTGGAGAGGGTAAAGACAGAGTGTTTCGCGTAGCGATCAAATGGATAGCTCAGGTTTCGTTGTACGCACTGGAAGAGGCTCTCGAGGGTCGCACACGACAAATTCCATATGACGCTATACTGGCTCTTGACGTTGTTATGAGACATCTGCCGTCCATGACGTATACACCCGTTGGTAGATCGTTCTTCAGTACTCCCGATGGATATTATCATCCGTTGGGAGGAGGCAGGGAAGTCTGGTTCGGTTTTCATCAGTCAGTCAGGCCGTCACAATGGAAAATGATGCTAAATATTGACGGTAAGCATTTTTCACTTTCATTTCACAGAATTAGATGTCAAATTTTTATTATGTTAAGCAATAAGTCACTTTAGGGTGGCTAAAAGAAATCGATTTTTTTTTCACGGACCACAACGAAAACAAAACTTGCGACTTGTTGTACTTCCATCTGGGGATTTTTTTTATATGATTAGAACGCTCAACGAACGATCAACCATGACAGGATTTTATTTTATCGATTAAAAATAAAACAATTTTGTTTGCTTGAAATTTGTAGAGCCCGGCCTTACAAATATCGACTTAAAAAAAGAAAAGAAAATGATAAAATAACGAACTTTGCTTAATTTTCCCTTTGAACTGATAGTGTCGGCCACCGCGTTCTACAAGGCACAACCGGTAATTGAATTCATGTGCGAGGTATTGGACATCCGAGACGTTAACGAGCAGAAGAAGCCACTTACCGATTCTCAGAGAGTCAAATTTACCAAAGAGATAAAGGGCCTTAAGATCGAGATCACGCATTGCGGTACTATGCGACGAAAGTACAGGGTTTGCAATGTAACACGGAAACCTGCTCAGATGCAATCGTGAGTATAACAAATTTATTTGGCGAAACATGAGCAATAAAGTGACCAGGCAATGAACTGTTTAGCAGAACTCTTCGTTTATCGTGAGTTATAAAAAAAAGGCAATAATTCCCAAACCGTCTGCAATAATTCTAACCAATACTCTTAATAAGATTCATGGGGAAGAACTAAAAATATATGTGAGGTATTCCTGGCCAACTCAGTAAGCGTTCAACCTTGATCTTTGGCTTTAAAAATCGATGCAAACGTCTGCCCAGTCTGGGTCAAACCTCAAAAGTTGTCATATCTAATACACGATTTTTTATCAAAATTTCAAATTTTTTAATTGAGGCAAAAAATTTTAATTAAAAAAATTCGTGAAAAAAAAGTTTCAGTAAAAATCTGCAATCACCAGTTAATAAACGACCGAGTTTAAACTTACAATCAAAACTAGGTTCCTGAGACAAAATGAGCATAATTGATAGCAAGAAAGATGGGCAAATTTAAATAATCGAATGTTTATCCAAATCATCAGGAATTCTCGTGAATGCAAAAAAGTCGTTCATTTACTGATTATTTTTCGTTATTACATACAATATCGATAATACGTTTCTTCGCAATTTTTTATTTTTTTTTTAGATTTCCGCTGCAATTGGAGAACGGTCAGACCGTGGAGTGTACCGTCGCAAAATACTTCTTAGATAAATACAAAATGAAGCTGCGATACCCTCATCTACCGTGCCTTCAAGTAGGACAGGAGCACAAGCACACTTATTTGCCGCTCGAGGTAATTAATGCGTTGCTTATTAGCTGGATTAGTGACTGAATTGGTGTGAAATGTTTCATATACTTTTCTGTAGCTTCAAAAATCATTAATGTGTTTTGTCTAATCGATTTTCCCACAAGGTGTGTAATATTGTGGCGGGACAACGATGCATCAAGAAGCTCACCGATATGCAGACATCGACGATGATCAAAGCCACCGCTCGCTCCGCGCCTGATCGCGAACGCGAGATCAATAATCTCGTTAGACGAGCAGACTTCAACAATGATTCTTACGTTCAAGAGTTTGGTCTGACGATCTCGAATAGCATGATGGAAGTACGTGGACGTGTATTGCCGCCGCCTAAATTACAGTACGGTGGTCGCGTGAGTTCACTCAGCGGACAGGTAAGAATCTAATGGGTGACGAATTTTCTCGCCGATACTTCTTTGTTCCTTCGATAGTCATTCGTAAAATGGAGAGAAAAGAAAGCAAAGGTGTTGATTCACCCATACTTTTCCATTCAACACTATGTTTCTCTTTCTTTTCGTTTCAAGACGAAACAACAAGCGTTGCCGAATCAGGGAGTTTGGGATATGCGCGGCAAGCAATTTTACACGGGAGTGGAAATCAGAGTGTGGGCGATAGCGTGTTTTGCGCCCCAGCGAACCGTTCGTGAAGATGCACTGCGAACGTTTACTTCCCAGCTTCAGAAGATCAGTAACGACGCTGGTATGCCGATAATCGGACAACCATGCTTCTGTAAATACGCAACAGGTCCGGATCAAGTTGAGCCAATGTTCCGTTACCTCAAATCCACTTTCCAAGCGTTGCAACTTGTTTGCGTTGTATTGCCGGGAAAAACACCAGTTTACGGTAAGTTTATTGATATTACGCGAATATAGTATTTTGAATTTGCAAATCAAGCCTAAATGTAAAGAAGAGAAGGAGATTTTATAAAAGATGAGGTTTTATTAGATTTTTTGTGAATAAATAAATATTGGAGATTTATAAAAATAAATATTTTTTATAAATCTTCAAGTAATCTGTTAATTATTTCCGAACAGCTGAAGTTAAGCGGGTCGGCGATACCCTCTTGGGTATGGCGACTCAGTGCGTACAGGCGAAAAACGTCAACAAAACTTCGCCCCAAACGCTCTCAAATTTGTGCCTGAAGATCAACGTGAAACTTGGCGGTATCAATAGTATTCTGGTACCGAGTATCAGACCGAAGGTGTTCAACGAACCCGTAATATTCCTTGGGGCTGATGTTACGCATCCGCCTGCGGGAGATAACAAAAAACCAAGCATAGCTGCGGTGGTGGGAAGCGTTGATGCTCATCCATCTCGTTATGCTGCCACTGTCAGGGTTCAACAGCACAGACAGGAGATTATACAAGAACTCAGTTCCATGGTTAGGTGAGTAGTGAGAAAAGAAAAACCGCCGTTAAACTTACCACCAATCACCAGTGAATGAATAACGGCCTTTTGAGAGAGTTCATAAGAAATTTTGACGACTTGGCTCAACATTAGATTTTGAATTCGTTTATTTTCTAGTTATCTACTGCAATTATTTTTTTGCTGAAGCATATTTTCGACAAAAATTTGTAGGATAGTTATTGACCCGTTCATTTACTGGTCTATTTGATTTTTTGCGATTAGTATTTATTTTTATATACATCGGTTGCCGTCCAACTTTACTCTCCTTTGCTGTTTTTTACTTATTTTTCTTTATTTAATTTTAACTTTTCTTTTATTTTCTTCATGTCTTCTTTAATTTTTCTTTACTTTTACTTTACATTTCGTTAAATTTATCGAGGGAAGAATTTTTACTGGGAGGATTTTATACGGCCGATTTTCTGAGGAGATTTTGACCGGCATTCGATTAACACGGTGTTGAATTACTAAGGCGTTAATTTAATACAAAATACTGGCAGCGTATTTATTTGCCTAGTGCGAAACGGTGGAGCTTTTATTAAGTATCGTTACTTTAAGGAATTACACCACCTTGAAAAGAAAAATCGAATTTTTTTTTTTCGATAATAAAATTCGACATACTTTTGAGAATATTTTAAGCGCTTCCCCATTCCGAAATTCAAGTACCGTTAGAAGTGGGAAGGGCCTAAGGGCGCCGCAATTCAGGTAGCGCTCGGATCGGTACGCAGAACTGTGCGATACGTACGTACCGGTACATAGCTGCTGCCGCGGCACTTTCTTTTTCTTCTGCGTTTTTTCGAAGCGACCTTTTTCAAACTGGTGTACACGATATCTCAAGATCTACTGGACCGATTTACCTGCAATTTTTACCACAAATTCTTTATAACATTGTTTATAATGCTACGTAGGGATATTTTGATTCGATGTCCCGTTTTCAAGTTATAAATTTAATTAACTAAAAATTTCCATGAAAATTCATGACGTTTTCTTCAAACTACTGCCATTTTTGCAAATAATTTTTTTTTTAAATTTCTCTACGTAGCGCCATAGCTTCTTAAATAAGAAAAAAAATCGTTGTATTTTTCTGACGATGCCCAATTGAGAAATCTTGTACAACATCAACGAGGATCTTGAAAAGAGTGGGAGTCATATCTCCTAATCTAATGTATGAGTCACTAATGGATGAGTCATATCTTCGCCATTTTGCAATGTTTTCAACTTTTTTTTGGAAACTGTTCTTAAATATGTACTTTACGTGTGTGAAATAATAGTTTTTTTTTATAAATTTCATATCTGCGTCAGAAAAAAAAAATCACTTTTAACCGATTTTTCCGACAGTCAGGGTGGTGTAACCCCTTAATGTTGCAAAAGAGAATAAATTACACGTACATATTGTTTGTCAAAATTATATTAGTTTTAATGTATTTTTAAACTTTTCATATTTCCACCACCACGCTTATTTTTATTTAATTTCCTCGTTTTCTTAGGGAACTGCTTATAATGTTCTACAAGAGCACCGGTGGCTACAAGCCACACAGGATAATCCTGTATCGTGACGGTGTGTCGGAGGGCCAATTCCTCCATGTTCTTCAGCACGAATTGACGGCGATTCGCGAGGCATGCATAAAGCTCGAAGCAGACTATAAACCTGGTATAACATTCATCGTCGTTCAAAAGAGGCATCACACGCGACTTTTCTGCGCCGACAAGAAAGAGCAGAGCGGAAAGAGCGGTAATATCCCAGCAGGAACGACAGTTGACGTGTGCATAACGCATCCAACGGAATTCGACTTCTATCTATGCAGTCATCAAGGAATTCAGGTGAGTTGTTCTTCACAATCGTTACGTGGACAGTTAAAGTGCTTGCCGGGTATTTTTTTATTAACGAATACTGAACTTGTGATGTAAATTTATTAGGGAACATCGAGACCCTCGCACTATCATGTTCTCTGGGATGACAACCACTTTGACAGCGACGAACTGCAATGTCTCACGTATCAATTGTGTCACACGTACGTGAGGTGTACAAGGTCTGTCAGTATACCGGCACCGGCGTACTACGCTCATTTGGTCGCATTCCGTGCAAGGTATCACTTGGTGGAGAAAGAACATGACAGGTAATTTCAGTCGTAATATCTCTATTACGATAACAATTTTTTTTCCTATATTTTTTATTCATAGGCTCACCCTAATATTCTATTCTTTCTGGTTATCGAGCTCTAGATGGTAAAAACATATTTACAGATCGCTGAAAGCCTTACAAGTTTTCATTTTTTATTAAAAATCGTTTTATTTTTTCTTTTGCTTCCTCACAGAGGCAGCTTTGTTTCAAAATAGAAATTAATGAGGAAGCAATGTGCAAAGTTCTACTTTGCAACTTTTTTAAAATTTAGGTTGTGGAACGTATTTTTTTTCAATAGTTTTAAAGTCTACGTACATGTTTTAAATGAAAATGCTTTTTTTCAATATTAACGACCATATAGATATTACAAAAATATTGTTTGAAGTTCGGACGACGCCGCGCCGATCACGACCGAAGTTGCCCGAGACGTCTGTGACGTCACGATGTTATATGCCGCATACGAAACCTATTGTTATTTTCCGTTTTGCAAATAGAAAAATGCAACAATTACAACATATAAATACGAAACGTGTCCATGTTTCAAAACAGAAATAAAAAGATCGATTTATATCGATTATACATATAGATTAAACAATAATTAAAATTTGTACGGCTTTCAGCTCCAAATATTTTTTTTATCATAAAATATTTATCATTATAAATTAAAAAAAAAACACAGCGTTAAAATTGATTTCTTTCCTCGAAAATTTAAAAAAAGTCTTGAAAGAAATTATACAGAAGTCAGTTTTTGAGAGAAAACTTAAAAGGTTAAAGAACATTCTCCAGCCATGACAACTTCTGTGACCGAAACGTTGTTTTTAGTTAGGCAGAAAGTGGTTTGCTAAGTTTTATCGATTTAGTAAAATCCTGTCAAAAGATTTCTGCGAAGAAAAAAAACCGTGCTTAAATAAGCAACATTTAAGATGAATCCTTGTTGCAGCGGAGAGGGATCTCACCAGTCAGGCTGCAGCGAGGACCGAACACCCGGTGCAATGGCTCGAGCAATCACCGTACACGCCGACACAAAGAGGGTTATGTATTTCGCGTAATTATCTCGATACTCGTGTATTCGACATATTGAAAAAGAAGAACAGCACCGAACCGTATAGCGTAAACGCTCGCTAAAACAAACGTCATATCTCAAAGTAGGGAACGGGTGAGTCATTTGCGACAAAAGCAACAAAACAAAACAAAAAGCATCTGAAAAAAAAATTGAAAGGTTACTTAAAATCAGATAATGTCGGACGACAATCCGTCTTGGGTGGCCAACGTTTTTATTATTATTATTTTTTTTTATTTACTTTTATAAAATATAATTGGAATCGTACAGATCATTGTGAAATTGATCGCGCGGACGAACGTCGAAAAGGTGTACAAAGAATTTTACGAGGACCTTGCGAGGCATTGGAAAGAGCTGCTTTAGGTTTTTCCGCGTGGAAGCCTGATTTCCCGACCCCGTTCGTTATAGAAAACAAAGATAAAGAGAGCTAGGTTTTAAGCGAAAGGTGCTTTTAGTTAATCATGTTTTTAGATTAGATTAGAGGCGCGTTCGGACCGGCTTGTTTTTAGACAAAAACACAGCGAATCATTCGATGCTTATTCGATGAAACATACTTTTTTTTTTCTACAGAAAATAATTCGGTTCGTGCCGCGCGAAATACGCTTATTTTTTTCGTTTTTTTTTCCTTCACGTCGTCTCCAAAGTTCACCTGTAGCAGCTGTGTCAAGTACGTGTCAATTCAGACACGATAAATTCATAAGAAGCGACATTTTTGTTTTGTTTTAACAACAGAACAACGTAAGACATACGTTACATAAAACACAAGTCGGTTCTACGAAGTTTCGAAATTTGCGCGATGACTGTTTGCGTTAAACAAGCGCGAATCGCGGAAATTGCGTCTACGCTTACTTTGAATGAGAATAATAAGCCGTGAACACTTGCCAAGCAGGATTTGTCGTCTCGGAAAAAACCCATCTTAGAGTGCATTGTATAAGGTCAGAATTATTTTTTACACGGGAAATACGAGCGATAATCCTTTCTGGCACGGTGGAATGTCGCGCTTAGGCTAATTTTTACTTTGGCATTGGATCTGACATACGATGATGAGAGAGAGAGAGAAAGAGAGAGAGAAGCCCTATCAATGCAACGCATATGAAAGAAAGCAAAAGTAAGGAAAAGAAAGAGAAAAAACAAATTGATAATGTTACGAGACGATAGAGAAACACGTAGCGATTAGGCCTTTGAGAGGATTCACCGATAATGAAAGAATAGAACGAGTGCATAAAATACGGAGTTTAATTCGTTAGGTATAAGAACTTAAAACAAAAAGAAAGAATAATAACAAAAAAGAAAGAAAAATAATCTGAGTACAATACCATTTAGTCGACACTCAAACAAACAAAAAATCAATTCTAAGGTCCTCAATCAGTCTATCTATCAACGATGAGATTGTACAACTGACCTCTTGTGGATGTAGTGATAAGAGACAAAAATCCGCTTGACAAAAAAAAAGATATCTCAATTAATCATTTTTACCAACAATGTATACAATAAAACGTTTCAAGCGAAGCGCCGGGAAACTTTAGTGTAGAAACGAATTTATATAGTAGTATATTTTGGTTTTGATCGCAGATGATGAGTATAGTTGTGGTATTTTGGTTTTCGACGGACGAAATATCTCAATGTAGAAATAAGACATGAATTTTGAAGATCAGAAGCCGTGTCAGAAGATTTATTAAGCAATAGATTTCACGATTTCTGTTTCTGATGTCTCTTCGGATTTTCTAAAGAGGATCTTAATCCCGATTCGAAACGGGTCAATCATTAAATTCTCATTTCTATCTTGAGATATTTTCAAACGTTCAAAACCAAAATACCATATATCTATATTCATTTTATGTAGATTATATAGGTTTTAAACACAATGCATTAAGATGACTCGAATGTTGAAATTTACAGCGCCAAATGACGATTTTTATCATACTTTTTTTTCATACGTTGCGCTTAACATTTTAAGTGTAATCTAAGGAAACAAAAATATTTAGTTAAAAACTCGCCAGTTGCGTTTCGGTGCTTCTGATCAACCGTACGATCTGGCTGTCGCATATAGGAGTTCAAATCAAACTCCTTTTTATTGGAATCGTTAATACACCGGATTATGCCGAAGGTGTTTTCTTTATTTTATTATTTTTTTTTTTTTTTTGTTTTACCGCTAGTATGAAAACTACCAATAAGGATCGTCGGTATCCAAAAATTATAATAATACTGTCAGGTGTTCTTATCGCGATGCATGCATCAAAATGTATTTCAATTCTTTTTTTTTTTCTTTATTTCAGTATTAATTACATAAGTGCCGAGTTGAAAGATTTGTCCTTTCGAGAACTGAAGCTCTTCGAATGCAATTCATTTTATAACACCGTGAAAATCCGTGATAATAATAAGTATAACTGTAAAATTGAATAAATTTCAATGTGCGCGTACGTTCGAGTGCATTAAGGATTCCAATTACTGGCTCAATAAGCTGTTAATTATGTGACGAAAAGTGTGAGGTCGTGGGAGTATTTTTCTATTCATTTTTTTTTTCTTTTTTTACCGATAGCTTTTATTTGTCAATTGAGACGGTGAAGGCGATCTGCGCGTCATATCACTCGCTGACAGCTGAATGACAGTCGTTCATTTAGATCCATCATTTTTATTCTTTCAATCGTAACGTTCAGCTTTGGAACATTCCTTTTTGTCAAGGGTCTCGCTTATCTCTTTTTTTTCCAATACTTCAGAAAATTTGTCTAGTAATTGCCGTTGCTTCTTTGCTAACTTTGTAAATTCATAAATACATTTATTTTTGTTACTTCGAGGTCTTCTGTGATTTCGGGGGTCCCGTAAATCATAAAGCCCTTCTCGACCTGGTCGCGCGATACCTTTCCCTCGACTGCAATTACAAAAAACGCGGCAGTATATTTAAATTAAATACGAGTAATTTGCGACACGAATTGCAATTCGAAACGCAGTGAACAATAAACAAAGTAAAAAATCAGCGTACAACAAAAATTACGTTTGACGAAATTTTGTGAAATTCTCGAAGTAAACGGTTTTACGATATATTTTTTTAAGTCGATAAAAGTAATGATTAAATAATAATCGCTGAGTGTCCCAAAATACAAGTGTTTTGCTTAAAATACTCCCAAGACCTCACAGTGGTTGCACGCGTGGTTTTCTCATCCCATCCTTGTCACCACTGTGTAAAATCTTTTCATTTTTTAAATATCTGTTTTATACATTCAACGCCGGAAACCGTTGCGCGCGTCTTTATATCGGTTGCTCGCGTGTGATTGCACACCACCCAATGATAAAAACATAAATAATTGTCACATGTAAAATTTCGGTCCCAAGATATCGGAGAGAGGGCAACGCGATTCTAGGATATCACAGAAAGTATGAAAAAAAGGACCTTGACTTATCAATTAATATTTATTCTAGTTTTATAAGTTAAATAAGAAAGGGTGTATAGAGCTTTAAAAATCTATACCACTTGTGACACTGAAGATATGGGAATACATAGCATCTCACTTCATTGAGGTAAATAGGTAATTTGTTAGGTACGATTTACAATTAAGAATAAAAGCGAATAAGATTAACAGAGAAAAAAAAGAACAAAGGAAGAAAAAAAAGAAATAAGAAATAACGATCACAAACAACAGCAACAACAATGCAATCCGTTTCTCGTTTCTCACATAGGTACGGTACGTTTTGCAATTCAATTGGTACCAAATAATATAAATAGCAGCTCGAATTTTAGGCCACAATGGAGTGGAGGAAAGGCACCCCAGGCGGCTTATGGATTGTGAGAATTAGGAATCGGTTTAATCGTAGATAACATGCATTAAACTCGATAGGTGAAATGAAATTATTAATTATTAAATCATGTTGTTATAGAGGGGTAAAGGAACCAAAATGTCTGATTGTGAAGAAAAAAAAAAAAAAAAAAAAAACAAACAAAATATATGATTATTAGTGTCTTACGAATCATTCACGTTGAAACTGGAACGAGGCCATATAAAGCTATTAGTCTGTAAATTATATATACAACAATGTAATCATTAAGTCCCTTAAACTTACGATCCGATCGTGGCGCACTAAAATACCAAACCTCATTAATGTACGAATAATAAATTCAATTTTTGCGTATGAAGGCACTTTTACCAACCAATAATTCACAATTTACTTTGTGAAATGATCACTCTTCAAGTATTGTATTTAATGTGAATATTATCGTTTTTTATTTTCACTTTCATCATCTATAAATATTGCAAACTTTGTACGTTCGAGTTGTGTATTTTTTTGCGCCCTGAGAAGGAAAAAAAAAATAGCTCCATTTGTAAATATCTATTAGCATTTAAACTGGAGATGAGTTGCGATGAGATGAGCATCAATTGGTACCAGTAGAGTAAGTGGTCGGTACTGAAAAACATGAATTTGAAACTTATTGCCATTTTGATGGAAGGTATTAGAGATTGTGCTATGCCTGCGATTTAACCCGCATCCACTTTTATTCAAGTCCAGTTTTACAATTCACGTCATTTTTTTTTTTAACTTTCACCCTAAATGAGAATAATCGAAGCAACGTAGTGAACACGGATTGAATGTTTAATGGATATGAGTCGTACATTAAAAAGTACGACTCATATCCATTAAGTAAAAAAGTCACCCTAAAATAGGTAATATTTTAGGGTGACTTTTTTTTTTAACCATGGACTCTGAAATCTACTTCTCTGAATGATGAAAATAGCAGTAAATATATGAATGTATATGGGTCACTTCACACACAGTGGGCCACCCTGTTTCGAATTGTCTTTTAAAAAAGCTCCACTGAAAAATTTCCCTATTTGCGTAGCATAAATTCCATGCGTTTTAAAGAGGAACTAAGGTTAAAAAAAATGTCGTGTAGAGGGAGCAATTTGATTCTGATCGAAAATTGAGAAAATTTTCGTTATTATACATACAAACTTCAAAAAAATTGGCACGATGGCGAATTCATATCTCCAACAGGTTTAGTTGGATTAAAGGCTAAAAAATTAAATCGATAGAATAATAATCATTTATAATATTTTATAAAAATATATCTGACAGAATATCTTAACTGAAGCCCTTCTTCTTTTTTCTAAAGTTCCATTACCTTTTAAAAAAAAAAAATTAAATTTTATTTTTGCATTCTAAACATTTTCTTTTGATTCTCTTTTTAAGTGTTTTTTTCAACGTTCAAAGACCTTTTTTATAATATTTTATGCTATAACATTTTGTTTATACAATGGACCGTTCTTTTTTAATACCGCGAATCGAAAAAAAGCACAAGAATAAAAAGTCGGTAAATAATCTTGACTGAAATATAGGATTAAAGTACTAAAATAATTTGTACTTATTCTAGGTACTCCAAACCACTCAGAAGAAAATTATGAACTTTGTTTTGGACAATTCGAAACAGGGGTGGCCCACTTCGTGTGGAATGATTCATATAATGCAATAATTAGATTAACATTACGATCTATTCGACTTGAGAATCTCTCTCGAAATAATTCATGAACGCATGGGACTCGATTGATAAATGGACAAATAAATTATTTTCTAAAGTCTCGGCTTCCTAAAAATCAAGTCGGCATTTTTCTCCATAATTATAAAGATAAACGATGATTTATAACGTATATTAAAGCCGTTCGCGTGTTCAGTACCGACTACTCTTGACTGGCGTCAAATGTGCAACACTCTCCGTTAGATCGTTCACCCTCGAGATCCTACACTTGTTCAACATGACTAAAAAAAGAAAATATTGTTTTTACATTTTTCAAAAGCATAAAACGGATCAAAAACCAATACTTTATTCGACATAGACACAAAGAAACACCGTTTTCACCAGGTGTCCGATCAATCGTAATGTAAGAAAATAATTTATATTTCTATATGTATAGATGAATGGAATCACAATTTCAGGACATTTTACAGACCATAAGAAAGTCGTTGCATTTGACAAAATGAAATATCTCGTAAATGCAAAGCGTTGAATTTTAAAACTAAACAATAAAACATGTCATCAGTACCTTAAAAGAAAAAAAACGAAAGAAAAAAATTCCAACTAGTGCGTAATTATTGTTTGCGATAATAATTACTTGTAATGGCGGCCCAACTACCGGCGAATTATCTGGACACCGAGAAACATTTAGATTTAAACTTAATATCACTGTAATTAATGAATCATTGCTTACAAACGATAACTCGAAACGCATACATCTTTTTTTTTCTTCTTTTCATTGATAGTCTTTTCGTCCTTTAATCACACCATTATATGTAGTGACGAGCATGCCAACACCGGCGAGGTTTAATCTGAATCGCTTCATCTTTTGCTATCGCTATTACGTAAGTTCGACCACGTGCTAATCATCGGCTATCGCAAAATTGAAAATTCAAACAGAAAAGAGATTATGCGTAAGACGGATTGTTTGTACTGGCACCTAAGTACTAATATTAATGTCTAAGCTCTTTTCGCGTATTATAAAAATCTATCGATTAGATAATAATAATAATAATAATAATAATAATGATAATAATAACAACAACTAGCAATTAAAATGATCGAATACGGAGTTTTTTCATGAATATAAGCTTTAAATGGTGAAAGCACCGCAAATGAACGCAAATGAAATAATAAAATACCGTCGGGCAGTCACTCTCAACTAAGTGTGCCAGATAATTAATTTAGTACGTACTCTTGAATTTTAATATACACTGTAAGATACGATAATAAGATACGTTAGGCTAATTGTTTATCTATTATTCGCGTGTCATCACGATAAACGATCGTGTTATAAATATATTATTATTATTACTATTATTATTATTAGTAGTACTATCGCTGTTATTATCACCGTCAACCACGACACCGCCATCACTTTCGATTACACTTCGGTTTCATTTGAATTATTGCAAATTCGTCGTCTAAACGCAGCGGAATATTTTACGACTTTTCAATACTTGTATTTATGATTGTGGGCGTGTTCGAAGCATTGTTCATGAATCAATTTGCATTCGAGCATTAATACAAGATGAAAATAAGTTTATAGACATTCACATCGGAAGCAATCAATAATTAAGATAATAGTTTACAGGTACTGAATAACATGGTGTGTGTATGTCTGTCTGTCTGTAATTTGGAGTGCCTGTAGTGTTTTATGTGTTTTGCTTTAACCACAGGTAGCTTTGACACTATTGAACGCAATTAATTCATAGCGAACATAATCGAAGCACTTTTCATTCTTCAATCACTCTCTATTACGCTAACTGGGTATCTCTGTTGGCGCCGCCCTAGTGGCGAGATCGGGCGTAAGAAAGGTGTTATCACGACATGCTCTGACATATTGATTGTTAGAATAGAAACGGGAATAACTCGAAAATATAAATATCTCACGAGGAAAGTATACTCGAGGTGGCCCCCTCCGATTTTAATGAAAGTTTGTAGGTGAGTCGAGTGCTTCCAGGCATGGAGCATACGCACAAAATTACCGGCCCGTTTTAGGTTTTAGAGGGTCAAAATTGCGAAAGATACAAATTTTGAATGGACGAATTTTTGAATTTCGAAGTTAGTGGTAATGTCACCAGGTGATCACGAACTACGGTTTTTTCTTTTAAATCTCTTTTGTCAAACCGTGGACTATTAAAAGTTTTTATAAATGAATTCGTAACTATTGATTCCGCATCGATTGAGCGTTAAGAAAAGATGATTAGGTAGAAAAAGAAAAAATTCCGACCAACTTCAGGGTAAATTTTGATTAAAAAAAACTATTGTTTTGTCAATCATTGATTTTAGGCTATCAAACAATATAAAAAAAATTGAAAAGTTAAATTTGGTTGGTTAATTTTATGGAGGTGAGGCCACCTTGGGTTCTTTCCTTGCGAGAATTGTCTTTATCAGCTGCGCACAGGCGTCACCTTCCTAACGCCTCCCGTCGCTGCCTAGACGGCGACACTTGTACCGCGGAGAGATACCCAGTTACCCTGTTTAGAATTTTCGATTCAAACTGATAGAAACCGATTAAATCGACAAAACTCCGATAAAAAGTTAATTGGTTTTAAAAAGGTTTCAATCGGATTTTCGTCGTTTTAATTGGCTTTAATAGGATCCTTTATTCAGGGTTGCGTATTGAGGTTCGTCGCATAAGCTTATATAGTTATTAAACCGCCACAAGGCAACATTAAGAAACAAAAAAAGCTCTTGAAACGATTACAGTAACATTGTACCGAGTATAATGTTTACTGTATTTCTTTTAAACTATAGCGGAACTTCTCGTTAAGAGCAAAAATTAAGAAATTCCGCGTACGAGTCGGCTATTAGCTTCGTTGATAGCGTTGATGAGCGATTTTTAGTCACTTTTCGGAATCGTACATTCCTTGGTGTACCTGAAATACAAAGTCTATGGGCATCCAGAGAGAAAAAAAACGTCGATATTACAGTGGGTTACGAATGAAACGTCAGGTGCGCATTGCAGACTCTTGAAAGGTGATGAATTTTCTTTCGTTGCTTCGATGTTACACGGTAGGCTTGGATTAAATGAAACTCAAAAATGTTTGCAATTTTTTTTTTTTTTAAATCGTATTTGTGATGGAACGCGAAAAAGAATCAGTTGAGACGTTTCTGAAAAAAAAAATCTTTTTTAAAATGTTTATTGTTATTATGATACAAAAATTTAACGATTTAACAAAAAATTAACAGGCGAGCTTTCAAAAGAGCGTCAAAATACAGCGTCGAAATATAAAAGAAACGTCACTTTTATGAATCTAAAAAAAAGTTTCAGCTGAAACGGTACTACTGGTTTTTTTTTCTCATACGTTATGTGTCCTCGCATAAATTATATTTAAAAAAAAACATAATATAATTCACCGGTTCGACAAGCACTTTTGTGTCGAGTTTAATTTAAGCTCACACCGTGTTTCATGTCGTGAGTAATTCAAACAACTCTGCATCGAATATGATTAGTCGCGTGTGCCACCAGCTCGATAAATCGTAGCATTTGCGTCTATGTCGGTCAATAAATGACAATAATTAGAGACCTTTTCTTCGACAATAATGATATTTGAAATGTTCTTGTTTGTCGGTCCGCTGATCGAGGTCGACAAGTAAATTACTTTTTGAAAGTCAAGGTTTCACAATACAGAAGATACAAAAGACTGCACTTCCTGTTGAAATATTTACAAAGTTGCGAGAGCTATACACAGTTTATCCTCGGTACCACTCAGTGAGCAAAAGAGTAAGAATCTTTGAAACCAGAGTTGGAACACTATTCGGTTTTTTTATTCCATAAATAATCTGATATTTGGGGCTTAGACGTGTTACTTAATTTCATACTTTAAACATTTTTTATTTGGTTTTTTTATGTTTCTGATTTTTCAAAAACGTTTCGTGTTTTATCTTTTTTTTTTTTTCTTGTTTTTGACATTTTTTTCAATCGATGTGAAAGACTATGTCATCATTTTTGACACAACGTTTGTCTAACACAACATCGTGTTAAAAAATAAATAAAATTTAAAAAAAATACGAAATATTTTTAAAAACACGATGGAACAATTGATATTGTCGATAATGACGAATATCTTGATATTGAAGAACGTATATTCATTTTTTTTTAAATTTCAAACCGCTGTAATCTATGAAAACTTGTTTTTCCCATAAATAAAAAAATACTCAAGATTCGGTATTTGCTTACAGAATTTGAGGCAATTTTTCTAATGACGATATCTCACGTTCAAAACGAAAAAAAAAATTCATTTTTGCCGAAAAATATTGCCTGAAATTACCCAATTAATTCTGCATTTTTTTCATGTGTGCCACGAAAACATAGGAATTTTTGTTTTTTTTTTTCGGAATTTTTGATTCAATTAACCATTGCATGATTCATAATTTTTATGGCATTTTATACAGAATCTATATGCGCAGATATTTTCTGTTTGTTTTTATTTGAATGTTTTTTTTTTTCAATGTAATTAAAATACCACAAAATATTCTCGAAAAAATCATTAATTTCAAATTATTTATGAAATAAACATATAGAATAAGTTCAAAAGCAATAGAATGTTTACGACTATGTTTGAAACCAATGATTATTCTGTTGAGAAATAATCATTGGAAGGAAAAATGTGGCATAGTTCTCTTAACCTTTTCGGCTAAGAAAAAAATATATAGATATGGATAAATGTGCATGTGCAGTCTATTCTCAAATTGGACATACGAAAGAAATAACTTCACCAACAAGAAGCTTGTAAAATTAATTTTTTTTTTTCGTTGCTGCGATCGGAGACGACGAAACGCTGAGAGCTTGAGGTAAAAGAGAGCATTTTTCGTACAGCTCTTTGAGTTAGCAACGGTCTACAAAGTGCCTGGCGCTTCGTCCACGACGTGGTAAAGTATAAGAAAAGGTAAAAAAAAAAGGAAGAATAAAGTTGAAGAAATTGTATCGACGAGCGAAATGCGACTTAAAAAAAATTCTAAAGATATCGTGGTGGTAAAAGTGTAAATGCCACCCATCGCCGACACCAAAAATATTGATTAAAAAAAAAATGAAGTAATTAAGACGTCAGGATCATCCACCAAGCAGTAAGAAAGTACTGATAATTATGCGATTGCGATAATAATTAAGCGAAAAAAAAAAAACGGGGAGAATTATTGAGAAAAATTAAAAAAATAATTGTTAAGGAACGATCGTCGTTCGCGGGTGGTCGCGCGCAGAAAGTATGTAACCCAATTATATTTGTTGGAATCTTATTGAAATGCCGGGTAAAATGTTATTAATTAGTTATTAAGGTATATAAAAAGAAAAAAAAAGAAACAAACAAACGTACTCAAAATATATTATAATACTGCATATTATGTATTTACTAATGCCCAAAAAGAGCGAGCCCTTCTCACCATTTTTTGCGTAGTTTTTAAGATCATTTTTACGTGAATGTTGTTTTCATGACTCTGGATCCATTCTCCACGCTATAATTAAGCATTGTTTTGCAAAAATTATGAATAATCATCAGACATCGGAAATTAGGATCCAGACTCATCTTGCTGTATTTTTCCTTTTTATCGAGATCTGGGTTTGCTCTGATCGCATTATTAAGACGGGGGTCGAACAAGTTCGAAGATTACTGTATGCAAGTTCGATTTTTAACGCGGGTATCGAAACTTTTGTCGATAAAAAAAAAGAGAGAGAAAAAAAATCGGGTAGATGTTTCTTATCCGAAACACACAAGAGAACTATCGTATGACGTACATTTATTCTTAACAATGATTTTTTTTTAAATTCATTTTAGTATCGCAGCGTTTAATAAATAACTTAAACTAAACTTAAAGTAAGGTTTCTGAGGGGAGAAAAAAATGATAACGGCACCGTTGTTTTTTTTACGTGAACGCTGCGATTCTGATTTTCGACTGTGACAGATAACTTGTAGATGCGCTGACTGTTGTATAAGTAAAAAGTAATTGAATTGTAATTATAATTATTCTACTAGAGGACACACACACCCGTATTGCTGTATATAAAGTGATATACATACACATTTACATTCACATAATATATTTTGTCGAGTAAATCCATAATCTATCATATGTCTTAGAAGGCATGTTTTGACAGAGCGCCAAACTCTTCAATTAAACGCAATTGTGAGTTTATTTTAATCACATAATGTTGCCAACGGGAAGGTGGGGTGGGGGGAGCAAAGAGAATCCTTGGAATATTTTACGTGAGAATATTTTGTAGGCAACTCAAAGTAATTGAAGATATCATTCGCTGAAACATAATCTTCGCCTCACAATTTATGGTATAAGTTAGAACGTCCCGAAAATCCGGATTGTTCAATTTCTTCTTTCTATGAAAACCGATTTTTTCTTTTTTTTTTTTTAGCTAAGTTAACATTAGTCATGTAAGATTTATTATGAATGTGTTAGATTTAAGTAAATCTAAATAAATGCTGAACGAAAAACATACGTTATTTACAAAGAAAAAATGTCCTTAAGGTATTCATAATTGTCCTATCACAATCCAATTAATAAATAGGAAAAATATAATTCAAAGGTATTGTTAAATGGAACATTGACGACAGTACAAGTTAATAAAAAAATCAGCAATGACGATTTATAAACTAAACTTACAGTACACTGACAATTAAAATACCGAAAAATTAATAAATTAATGAAATGAATTTGTCTGTGATAGAAAATGATTTGAAAAAAAAATTATTTTGGAGTTAATATTTTTTCGCTGAGTTAGTTCGACTTGGGTTAACTCTTCCAGTACACTATTTTTTCGGACGACTGGTCCGCTTATTATTCATTTATAAATGATTAAAAAAACATTAATTTTATTAATTTTTTTTCTCACATCTGGCTTAAATCGCTGTGAATTTCACATTGAACGTTGAAAAAAAAAGATTGAGATGTTGTAAGGAACGTATTTTGAGTATATTCTCAATATACAGACAAGCCCGATTGATCGATAAGCATAATTTTTTTTGCAGTCAAAATTGATGCAACATATGGGGCAATCCAACCCATTTCGACCTGGATTTGACCTCGACCTCTCCGATTTGACTCATAATTTTTTGTAGACTTAGTTGGACCTCAACTACACAAATTTTTTTTTTTAATTCCAATTTTTTTTAAATATATTTTTAAAGTGACATATTGAATGCCATCATTTAAAAATCTGCAAATATTCTGAAAAATACTTTATTGGATGTCAAAATTTTCTAGCGTATTGCCAAAGCTCGCAAGATTGTTCTTCCTTATAGTTTTCAAGCTTTATTTATTTGAAAAATCATAAAAAATAGAAAAAAAGTCAATCTACTATGGACGATATGTCAAACATTTCTGTATATTAAACACTTTTGAACTCAAATTTGTTGGTAGACAACTATAAGATATAATAGTTTTACCCATCGACTTTGTATAATTATTACCAAATCCTTCTCTCTGCATATAAAAAAATCCAAAAAGAATAGAATCTTTAAAAAATCCGTCATTTTTTTTTAAACACAATTTCATATACAGAAACGTTTGACGAGTTGCCCATAGTAGATTGATCTTTTTTTCACTTTTTAATAATTTTTTTAATCGTAATGTCTTAAGTACTGTAGAGAAGAAAAATCGAGCGTACTTCGGCAATAAGCTATAAAATTTTGATGTTCAATAGAGTATTTTTCAAAATTTTTGCAGATTTTTAAATTATGGCATTCGATATGACACTTTAAAAAAATATTTAAATAAAATTTGCACAGTTCGGGAAAATCTGAAGAAAAATTCCTAAATATCTAAAGAAAATTCTGAAAAATTTGGTTTTACATAAAAAAAACATTTGGCCAATATCCTGTAGTAGATTAATTATTTTTTCTATTTTTTAATAATCTTTTTAATAAAAGAAGTTTAAAAACTGTAAGAAGAAAAATCTTCCCTATATTGGCTGTAATCTAGACAATTTTATTATTGAACAAAGTTTTTTCAGAATTTTCTCAGATTTTTAAATTATGGCATTCGATATGTCACTTTAAAAATATATATAAAAGAAATTGCAATAAAAGAAAAAAAATGTTGAAGTTGAGGGTCCAACTAAGCCTATAAAAAATTAAACAAACATACTAAATAATGAGGAAGCAATTTGCAAGATTCTACTTTGCAAGCTTGTTTAATTCATAAAAGGCGTAACTTGACGCTTAAACCAATATAGCATTTAAACACGCTCGCGATGATATAATCCAATATATAGCGTCGTCGTATTTAAATTCGAATATCTTTTGCCGCGCTTTAAATGCTGTAGAGGCGACTAATGTGCGCGGTGCGCGTCTCTGCTGTTTTGATAATAAACGCGTGCTTGTAAGGACGTAATAAAAAAAATGAAAAACAAAGAAAAAGTGAAGAACAAGGACCAGAAGGTATGTCTTTGGAAATGACTTTAAATATGTGACAATGTTTGTGTTTTCTGTGATACAAAAAATAGCCAATAATTTTGAAGGATTTTCTCGTGTACACGCGATAGTATTCCATAAAAGCACATAACCTCAAAGAGGAATTCTGATTGGCCGGTTTAACCTCAGCTTTTTTAAGGAGAAGCAATTTCAATGAGTTTACTCACTGTACATTTTTACGTAAATAGATAATAAACTCCGGTAATGGAAAGTCAGAATTTTTAAATTTTCGTCTATGTTTTTTGTGCAAGCGACTCTTTTTTTCAAAGCGTCTGTTTTTTTTTTTTTTTAATAATGGCTACCTTTTTAACAGTACGCACAAGGTTTTTTTTTTTTCAAAATTTATTTTTGTAAATTAAAATTACAAAAATAACAAAACAAAACTTGTTTTTGTAAAAATTTTCAAGAATTCAAAACATTTTTGTAAAAGATTTATGCAAGCATCTTTTTTTCAAAACATATTTTTTGTTTGTTTTTATAATGGCTACCATCTTTAGAAATGAAAAAATGCTAATTAAAATGAAAAAAATTATGCAAAGTAGAAATTTGCATCATCGCTTTTTCATTAAATTTCATTTTTTACAGAGCGTACTCTACGAAGAAGCCAAATGTTAATAAATACATTTCCTCATAGAGGTGCTTTTGTGAAAAATGAAATTTAATGAGCATGCATAATTTTTACCTGAAATTGAAGGAAATATCCCTGTACGAGATATTTATTTTTACACACAACTGTAGATTCAGTTGGATTAATTAATTTTTTTCTTATTACAGATAAAAAGAATTTCTGGCCTACCAATCTCGTCGTTTGTGGCATATTCAAGAAAGCGCAACAATATGGAGCTCCCTGTAAAACCAAAGAAAATAAAGAAAAAACATGTTCTTCTATCTGATATACTGGCGGGAAATACATCTACTGAATTGGTAGAAAATGGTAGTTCACTGAAAGAAAATTCACCAGACAAGAAGTCTCAAAAAAAGAGGAAATTAAAGGAGCTAAAGAATAGCCACAAAAGTATATTATCCAATGGACACTCCAGTTTTGTAAAAGAAAGAAAGAAGGCAAAGGTAAAGATGTCTCCAAAGAAGCGAATAATTGACGATTCGTCGGATTCCAGTAACGCCGCGCACTTTCAAATTGAGAAAGAGGAGGATGTCGAAGTTTCGCGACTAGCGGAAACTTCTGCGGAAACTGTCGCGCAGAGGACACAAGAGAAAGCGAAAAAAAAGAAAGATAAGTCACTGGTGGAAAAGGAATTTTCGGTAATCTCTACAGAGACTGAAACGGATAATGGAAGAAAATTGGAACAAAGTCTAGAGGACGATCCAGAAGAAACGATACCGAAAAGTTTGACTAACAATCCGTTGGAAGAGGGACAATCTATTTTTCAATGGCTCATTAATCCATTATCTGTAGAAAACTTTTTCAAGTAACAACTCGGCTGTTTTTTTCTACAATTCTACAATTGAATCTGAATTGCTGCATTGTAAATAATCAAATGTATTTTTTTTAGGAGTAATTGGGAAAGAGCGCCGTTGCACATCAAGAGAAATAAATCAAATTACTACAAGCTTCTTATGTCGACGCCAATGTTGGATAAAATTCTACGCGAGTTTTGCATACTCTACACGAAAAATCTCGATATTACATCGTACACGAATGGTCAGCGAGAGACTCACAATCCACATGGACGCGCACGACCAAGCGTCGTTTGGGATTATTATTCCAATGGCTGTTCAATTAGGATGTTAAATCCGCAAACTTTCATACCGAGGTTGCACACGTTGAACGGTAAGACGAAAGGAAAAAAAATAGGAACCAACGTAGAATCTTGGCGTGTAGAATAAGAATCTTGCAAATTGCTTCCTCATTATTTCGTATCTTTGACAAGTTTTAACGCCATTGCGACAAGTTTTCAATATAAAGTGTATAATAAATGGATTTGTATATTTTTATCACCAATGTGTCGATAAAACACAGTATAATAATATTTAAAAAATGATGGACCAAAACCGAGAGGTCTTGAGGGTCTCACCTAAGATATTGTGTTACAGCGATGCTTCAAGAATTTTTCGGTTGTTTCGTCGGTGCTAATTCGTACTTGACACCACCGGACAGTCAGGGTTTCGCTCCTCACTACGACGACATCGAAGCATTCATTATACAGATCGAGGGAAAGAAGCGATGGCGTTTGTACAAACCGACAACCGAGGCGGAATATCTGCCGCGTTATTCGTCGAAAAACTTTGATCCCTCGGAGATCGGTGAACCGATACTCGACACCGTCGTAAACGCCGGGGATTTGCTATACTTTCCTCGTGGCACGATCCATCAGGGTGAAACGATAGACGGCACGCACAGTCTTCACATAACATTGAGCGTTTATCAAAAAAATAGTTGGTGCGATTTCTTGGAGAAATTAATTCCGGAAGCTCTTAACAGTGCCGTTCAGTCGGACTCGCGTTTTCGCGAAGGTTTGCCCATCGATTATCTTAGACACGTCGGCCTCGTGCATTCGACCAAGGAGAGCGAAGTCAGACAGAATTTTATTGACAAAACGAAAGATCTACTTCATAGATTAATAGATCACATTGACGTGGACAAAATTGCCGATCAAATGGCAAAGATCAACGTCCACGATTCTCTTCCGCCAGTATTGTCGCCCCAGGAACAGGAGCGCTCCGTTCTTCAGGATGGCGAGAGAATGTCGAGAGCGGGTTTGGTCGAAAACTGGGTCGAAATCGAGCCAGATACGAGAATTAGATTGTTGAGATCGCATTGCATTAGGTGAGAATGCAAATTTCAGTTTATTTGAATTTTTCTTCTTGAATCGCTAGTTCTAATGTTAAGGAAGTTTTAATTTCTACGAAAATTTCTGTTAAGTCTTTAGCGTTCGTGATTTTTGAACTATCAGGCTCGATTTGTACGCAAATAGACCATTATTAAAAGCTATTCGCTATTAGGATTGAAGAAAATCTTGAGCATGTTATTCTGTTAAAAATCTTATTTATTAGTCAAATTGACAAATCTCTGATATGTTTTGGTAAACAAATTTTGAAAGCTGTTTTCTTCGTTGCTATTGCATCGATTTAGATGAAACTCTTGGCGTTACGATTCGATGAGAATAACACAAGAAGTATAGTCATTTCTCCTAGAGTAACTGAAAACGTAAAAAAAAAAAAATTCGAAATTTCGAAAAACCAAAACCTTAGTCCAAATGTGCCGTCATTTTGTAGTTATGTTGAAAATTTCATTGCAACCTGTTGCACCGCTTAGAAGAAAATCGCTTTCAAAATGTTGATGCGAATCCAATTGTCGAATTACAATTTCAATTCTCCAATCACTGCCTACTTTGTAGGCTTGTTTTTGTTTATGTACTCATATTTATTCTATGTTTTACGCAATAGACTCGTTGAAGAGGAGGATACCATGAGGATCTATTACTCGACTGAAAATTCAAAAGAGTATCACGAATATGAACCACAATTTCTCGAGGTAGATAAAGAACTGGCGCCAGCAATTCAGGAAATTGTTCGACGTTATCCCGATTTTGTGCGTGTCGATGACCTGCCGATCAAAGGCGAAGACAATAGGGTAAGCTATTCAAGCGAAAACCATTTTTAATCAAATTTTAATATTTAAAAAAAAAAATTAATTTCTTTAGAGTATCGTTGACTTTGAATAATTGAAAATAATTCTTAATAAACAGCAACATACAGCAATAATAACAATAGCTTTTAAAGATCCATTATCTCATATTCCTTTATTCGAGAAAAGCTTAAGAATTTTAGTGTTCTCGTGTAATTCGATTTTTGAACGTAAATTTTGTTTTTGTTAGTTATAAAGTTTATATGCATGTTTTAAATAAAAATGCTTTTTTAAAATTTCCTTTTTTTTTTAAAAGAAGAACCCAATTATAAGTAGTTCCAACGGAAAAGTACTTTGAATATGTATAATTGATAATTTATCTGATAATCACTTTTTTTTTTCTTATCAGGTACAAGTCGCGAGAGATCTTTGGGAAAAGTGTATAGTTGTGACCGACGTGCCATTACCGATTGTGGAATAATATGACTCGTCGAACGAAAAGTCACCAGTTGTAAAAATTGTAATGCCGGTAAGCAATGTTGAGACTCACTTGCAAGAGGCGTTGGAGAATTTTTGAAAAAATAACGGTACTGTGTATTTAAATTTTACCGTATCGTTTTTTTTTTTCGGCTTGTGATATAATTGTTTATCACGCCGTACACCCGAAGCAATATTACATTGTAATCATGCTGTTATCTTCGTTTTTTTTTAAGTTCAACAATGTTGTCAAGATCGTATAAAGAAATAGCAATATTTTAACATTCGTTTCTATTTGTAGCAACGATTTTTCGTTCGAGGAAAACGGCAGAATTATAATTGCTATAAAAAACAAAAAGCGTCTTCGCACGTATGTTTGTGTAAGCAAATAAAAACATTCTTCCATCGTTGCAAGCGATAAATAACGATTTCTTTATTCCAAACGTATTGTAGGAACTTGAATATTTTGTTTATTTATTGGCACATATGTTCGGAGAATAATATCCATCGAAAAATTATAATTCTCTGACGTACTGCTTTAGGTTTGTCGACAGTAGAAAATTAGGTGTTATTATTTAGATTTTTAGTTTAACGTCCCTCTTCGCTCTCTCGTCCTGGTCCTTTTGTCTCCCGAGAACGTATTCTATGTAACCCAAGTATCCGTCGTTGTCCAAGTCATCTTCTTCCAGTACCCTATCTATCAGTTCTGCGGAAGAAACATTTTACGTATCACAATGTTGACAATCTTTTCTATAACACAAATCAGTTGTCGCCGCTAGAGCAGATACAAAAAAAATTATTTTACATTCTGCTCAAGAATGTTCTTTGCCACAAAAAAATAGGTTGAGTATTGTTTTTTCTTACCAACGATCCAGGCATAATCTACCATAGAATCCGCGTGATCACCGTGCTCGTGATTCACTTGGTTTGCATGATCGGGGTCCTCTGGCGCGTCATCGCCATGTCGCGTATGTTGTAGAGCATGAAGAAGTTCTAGGCCATCCAATTTCGTATTATTGTCGATATCGTGTACTCTGAAAAGTGAAAAGACACGTTAAAGGCGTAAAAAAAATCGATAACAAGGAAAGTGGTCGAGGTGGTCTCCTCCGATTTTCATGAAATTTTTTAAGTACTCTACTCATCTAGCTGATCTTCGCAATTTTCTTTTCGATGGTTAAAATACGATAATCAGTCTTATTTCGAATTCCCAAAAATAAGCATCGTGAGGGTAATTATGTAATTAAGAAACAATGTTAAAAAATTGTTGGTCAACTCATCTGAAGGTATATATGAAAATATGCAACTTTTGTATGAAAGATTTTTTTGTACTACGCATAGTTTGCGCTGGTCGGTTATTTCAAACCCATGGAACCTAAAACGGACCGCAAATTTTGTGCGAAAATTTTATGCCTCGAAGCACTCTACTCACCTACAACCTTTCATTAAAATCGGAGAGGGATACCTCGGATATTTTTATTGTAAGCCTATACTGGTGCAATGTCCGAAAATTCGCGACTTACCTAAAGTAATAAAATTCTAATTCCTGGGCATTCATCTTCGACACGTCGATCTGTTCGGCGAGCGCTCCCATGTCTTCGACCAAATGCCTGAAATTTCAACGAAAAACAATGAACAACGATCGCCAAAAGTTGGCGATTGATGAAAAATATAATAACTTCTCTTAGACTTTTGTGACAATTACTCACGCGGCGTCGTGTAAAAGTTCTTCATCTTGCGTTAACTTAACAGTCTTAACTGGCACATAGTGATGATGAGATACACTGCTTTTGGGATGATGAGGTCCTCGAAAGCCCAGAATGGGTTGAATGCAAATTGATACTCCAAATATCAACATCAAAGTTTCTCGCAACCTGCGGGTAAAACCATTTCACAAATGTAATCGTATATATATATATATTTTTTTTTTTAGGAAAATGATTGTTTGACTTTGGCTTCCTCATAGAGGAAACAAAAATGTTTTATGAACAATTTTCTTTTTCGAGATTTTCATTTCAAGGCAGTCAGACTGCCCCAAAAAATCGAGAAAAGTGGTGAAATTTTGCTCACAAGTGGAGTATTTCTAACTTAGTAACGTAACTTCTCTCCAGTTACTGTGATTTCGTACAAAAAATATACGCGCACGCAAATTTCATAGAATTTTTAGGTTTTCGAAAAAAAGCACATGAGCACTCTTACGTTTTTGTGTTTTGTTGTACAAGTAACTATCAAACATATAGAGGTAACGAATTAAAATAAATAAAATAATACAAAGTAGAACTTTGCAAATTGCTTCCTCATTAAATTTCAATTTTCTCAAAGCTTCCTCTATAAGAAAACCAACATTAATAAATAAACTTTCTCATATTGCGGTGGGCTTTGTGAAAAATGAAATTTAATGGGCTGGCAATGAGCAAAATTCTCTACTTTGCATAATTTTTTATTTGTGTATCATGGAGAAAAAATAATCTGATGAAATTATTTTTACGAGCTATGCGATATAAAATAAATATATGATAATAAAAAAAAATAATAGAAATATACAAGATATAAAGGTGCGAGTAGTAGATGTGCGATCAGGGATATGATTCACTCGAAGGACTCGATTATGTCCACTGGGATAGATACGTGTCCCGTTCGTCACTCATGGTGAAATTCCACGCAGAGTGTTCTAGCGGTGTAACAAAGTACAATAGGACCTGCTGGGGCCCCAGTGAATCGGGCGTGGACTCGCGGCTGGTGGCGGCGACTCTTTCGAGCGCAGCAGATCTCGAACGCCAGGACGCGCGTCCCCCTTGGCCAACGACAGATGTGCGGTAGAGGGGGTCCGCGCGGTAATTATTATGCGATTACCCACAGAGGCCCATTGATTTAGATTGGTAACGGAAGGGGGTCCACCTACAGACTGCTTCTCGCTTTATCTATAGGTGAATATATATTTGTCACGAGATTTGTGGCCTCATCGAAATTCATGAGTAGCAAGAAATAAATGTAAAAGAAAACATTGATACAAATTATTAAATGTATCACACGACGAATGCATTTGTATCTTCCGTTGAATCGAATTTCTATATTTATAATGTACATGCAGAATTATTGAGGTAGGCCTAGCAAACAATTACGGAGGGAATATACTGATCTTTCAGCTTTCTATTCTTGTCAAGCATTTTACAGCTTGCATATTCCTTTTTAATTAATTTGACTTAAGTCATCTGCAAATTAAAAAAATTATCTTGTGGATTGTTTACTGAGAGGGTATGAAGCAAAAAATTGCAATTTCGTTTTCTGGTCGTTTACTGGTTTTTCAATAATCGATTTGGCTGTCTTTTTTTTTGAAAAAAATTGAAATTGCTATAAAATTAGAAGCATTCTATTGATTCTCGCCAAATTTGGTACAGATCGTGGTTTAATGTTAGTCCATTTGTGTACAAAATTTCAGCCCGATATCTCTTAATTTACAGAAGTTATAGCATGAAGCACAAACACACACACACACGGAGACATTTTTTCTAAACGACTTTTCTCGACGTTTTGGACTATTCTGAGTGTCTTCACATGAAAATCTCGAAAAAAAATGTTTTCACGAAAACGAAGCTGAAAACTTCTCTTTCACGAAAGAGAAGTTGAAAATGAAGCATCCTACTATATATTGGCCAAACAATTTGACATTACATTCGAGTTACAAGTTTATGGTTGACAAGCATCGAGTGTAAATAGAGGAACGAGCTCACTTAGCTGTAACGCATCGGGAGTTACGTGGGTGTCGACTAGTGTAGGTGTTAAAAGACACAAGAGCCCGATACGGATTTGGGGTACTTAGAAATCAATTCTACGAGCTTGAAGTAGTGGAGAATGGGGTAGAATGGAGGGCCGAGCGAGAATGCATATGTTGAGGGGGGCGCCCCGAGGGATTCTCGGTGCAAGTGGACCCCCGTGGGCGAGCACCCCGCTCTCGCCGGCGGTACTGGCAACGGCGTTCAACATAGAACAACCTTCCCCCTTACCCCTCGGGTGTCGAAATCTATAAATAATTTATATCATTTGGCCCATTCAACAGAGAGGGCCCATATGTACCTGTGTCGTCTTACAAATCCGGGACCTGCTGCAGCTCGCGTTGGTGGTGCTGCGGCTCCTGCTGCTACTGCAACTCGCTCTCTATTCGACCAAGAGACGGGACGCAACATGTTCCCCTGCCTCCAGAAAACTACTCTGCGAGAAAAGGAAAAAAAAAACGACAATTTAACTTGAAATTTTCTTTCTCCTATAAAACATGACTTTATAGACTTACGTACTGTTGAAAAACATGCAGAACAAACCGCAGGTATGCATTAAAAGATTTGATATATTTAGTAGTAAAAAGATCTAAGGAGGAAAAGATGAAAGAATTAGCTATGTTTCGAGATTTTTATGTCAATATACTTAAAATCGTCTAAAACGTCGAGAAATGCAATTATTAGACGATGTCCGGATGTGTGTGTATGTGTGTGTATATGACAAAAAGAAAGTTAAGAGGCTAACTGCCGCAATTTTTGGACGATCGAGCTGAAACTTTGCAAGTGAGTCGAGTTACAACTAAGGCTGTTTGCTATTGAATTTGCCACGAATCGGCTGAGGTATTCAAAAGTTTCGAACGTTTACTTTTTTTGAAAATGCTATAACTCGAAAATGGTTCAAGTAACTGATCTAAAATTTTGCATAAATAGAGTGTGCTAATGTTTAATACTGAATTCAAGTAAAATTGATAAACTAGTTAATATTTGATAGAAATTTGGATTTTTTTAAAAATGCTACACCTCGAGAATGGTTCAAGCAACTGATCTAAATTTTCGCATAAAACTTAAATAGTATTGGTCGTGATACTGAATTTGGTGAGCATCCAACGAGAATTTTTTTTTTTTTTAGAAAGCTTCGATAGCTTCGGAGGTAGCTTTGTAAAAAAAGCTTTGTCAAAGATACAAAACAATGATGAAGCAATTTGCAACGTTCTGCTTTGCAGCCTTTTTTATTTGTAAATATTGTACAAAGGATTAAAGTAGGTTTGTAATAGATTTTGATAGATAGATGATGATAGATGGATCACGATGTTACAGTTACATGTTAGTTGTACTTTTGTATATGCATGATGACTCCACCCTTGTGCTTGTTGAGAATTGAAACACGATATGTGCTCGAATCTGTTGCATACATTTTTAAATAATTCTCGCTCTCTCTCTCTCTGTCTGTTTGATCCGGTGACCGTGACTATCGTTCTGAAATGATCGCGAACGCTAGATCTGATTTCCTTATAAAATACTGCATGTAAAAAAATCGCCTCTTCCGATATACTATTCAGCTTTGTAATTCAATATTCATCGTGATATTCATTCATACAATTTAAATACTATTTTTTTTCCCTAATGTATTGCTGAAAGTATGAACCTAATTTTTGAATTTTAATAATATATATTATCTCGTCAAAATACTATTGAAATTATGTTACCTCTTTAATTCTAAATATATTGGCACTAAAATACTTTTGAACTCCAATAGCCAACTTTTTAATTTCAACAGTTCTATTCTCGCCAAAATATTATTCAAATTCTTTAGCCCACTTAAATTTAAACTTAATTGGAATTTTAACGCCAATATACTTTTTATACTTTTTAATTTTCGATGTATATGGGGCATTCCATTACATCTCGATCAAGGTTTGGTGGTCTTCTTAGATTTGTCCCCTAATTTCTACTGTGATACAATTTTTCTGAGAAATTTTTTAAAACTGCCAATTATTTAAATCTGAAAAAATGATTCGTTTTGAATTTGGACCACATCCATACAGTTCTTTCGTTTTTACACGATTTTGAAATTGTTCGAAAATATCTGTGTGCGCTCTAGCTACCGCAATATTTGGGATATCAGGCTAAAATTTGGTACAAAGTTGGACTATTGTAGACCGATTATTGCTGTTGAATTTGGGCCAAAGCGGTTCAGTCGTTCAGATTTACGCGATTTTCTATTTTTTTCAAAAATATCTCTCTACCCTCTAGCTCTCAAGAAGTTTGATATATCGGGCTGAAAATTGGTACAAGAATGAACTATTAAAGACCTATGATCGGTATTCAATTTGGGCAAAATTGGTTCAGTCGTGCGGATTTTTTATGCGATTTTCAATTTTTTTTCAAAAATCTCGGATGACATGTTTACGTAAAAACTAACATTTAAAAAGTAACTAATCACACAACAAAGCTTCTTGAGGAAATCAAATGTGATAAAACGTACCTCCACTAAAAAAATCGGAGCTGGGTAGACTGTGATAAATAAAGGAGAGGAAGCACTATGACAATGTAATTTTTTTTTTTTCAGACTGATAAAGCCTTCGACATATCTGGCCCATTTCCCCCAAGGGTTTTATGAGAATCTAAGATTTCCAGCGGCTACCTCGAAATCAACATATATCGCTGTCGAAAGAGTGATACAAAAAAAATCGATAATTACCTGTTGTTACGTGACGATCTTACCTGTTGGGGCTCGATCTATCGAAGAAGAAAGGTGGATGTGCCTCGCCTCGGTCCTTCCAGGACACGCTGATAGTGTTGTTGCCCCGGTATTTCGTCGACGTTGTCGCACGCGCGAGAGCGATTATCGACGTTTTTCAACGGGCCTGCGTGTTCGTCGAACTGCTCGGGTTCTGATGCGCGTTGCATGGGCGGGCAGCACTCACTTTTTCGATTTCCACTCGAGTCCGGATTCGTTCAACGATTACCAAAAGTAGCGCTATTTTTCGACTTGAATACCTGCCGATATGCAAAAATTCAGGAATATCAAATAAGTATGACTCATTTCAAAGATGTATTGAAAACCTTTTAAAAATATGTAAAATTAAAAACAAGCTCGCTACTTATTACATACTCATACTATCAATTCGATAATTTAGAGATTAAAAAATGTAGTCGCAACTTCAAACATTTTTTTTTTTCATTGTAAAGACATAATTTTTAATCTATGAGAGCTTATAAAAATGGTTAGTATCATAAAACCCAATTGTCGAGCAACGTTACTGACACAATTAACATTTTTGTGAGTTAACATTTTTTAGTTATATCATCGACACCTTATTTTTATTTATTTGATTTTTTCATATACTTTTCTTTCTAATTCTGAACTTTTGCTTAGCTTCAAATTGTGTGACACGGTGATGATATATATACAAGATATGGAAATGGGAGAAGAACTCTGATTGAAAATTTTTCCACGCTACCTCTCTACGAAACACTCGATCGAGTGGGGAAATGTTGATGGAAAATTTGTGCGGATGATCCCCGCGCGTTGTAGTCGGGCTGCGGCAACTTTTGAGCGCGGCAACACACAGAGAGATACATATAGTGATGAGAGCTAGAGGGATGAGAGTGCGAGTGAGCGCGCGCTCGGGTCTCTCCGGTTGCTATGACGACGAGCGTAGCCTAAAGCTATGCTTTTATTGATTCCAAGCCGCAAACAATGTACAGGAGTGTGGATGTTTCGGCTACGTTTCTCTCTTACACTCTCGTGTACTCTGCGTTCTTCCTCTCGTCCTCCAACTCACACGTTTCGCACCGAGAGCTCTCCTGCCTTCATGGCTATATAGCTTTCTCGAATTCCCGAGCGCAAATTACCTTCGAATCCTTCTCCAACCAATTGCTCTCTTTTCCACTATTTTTCTTATTTTTCATTTTATTTTTATCTCGTGAGAGCAACAGCGTGCAATGAATTTCGCTCGTTAAAACAATGTGGCTCTTCACGGTCGTTTCATACAAATAAAAAAGAGGCGCACACACAAAATAACGTGGCTTCTTTTACGGCTTTGATTTCCTCTACTGCACACATGCTCAAAACCTAAAATTTTTTCTCATAATTTCAGAGAGACGCGACTAGCGAGTGCATTAAGAAAACATGGACAAAAGTAATGGTTAGTTGTTAAAGACAAGTGCACAGCAAATTCAGCCAAAAAGCCGAGTTTTCTTTTTTTTTTATCTGCAAAAAAGTAGTATAAATAATCCCACGCTTTAGATTGTTTTCAGCGGAGTTTTGATCGTGTAGAGAAATTCCTGGTCCCGAATATTACAAATTTTAGGAGTTCTATCTTTTATTTTTATTGAAAATATGTAAAAAATTTTATAGAATAAAAATTAATCTTTGCCTAGAACTTTTGATATTTGGATCTGGGGATTCTTCTACATGATCAGAACACCACTACGAATAATGAAACGCAATGGGTTTTACGAAAAGTTTTTTTTTTTGCAGATAGTTAAACAAAACTCGGATTTTTTCTACATGAAAAATTTCCTACCTTGTTGGGCCCAAAGTAGGTCATTTTTAGGAATTAATTTTACAAAAACTATTTGGTGTTTTTTATTTTCATGTACACTTTCCGATGAAAATATTGAAAATTGTAGAAAGTTTCTCGTTGGCAGAAGCCAAAACTTATTTCTGGGGTTGTACGAATGTTCGAAAATATCGAATATTCGACCTCGAATCGAATCCGATTGGAAGTTTGAATCGTATATTCGACGATCTCGAAAATTCGGATTTTCAATCGAATCGAATCGAATTCGGTAAATTCGAACTGTGAATCGAATATTAGATAAATTCGAACTTCGAATCGAATATTCGGTAAATTCGAACATCGGATCGAATATTCGGTAAATCCAAATATTCGGTATTTGAACTGAATATTCGGTAAATTCGAATATTCGAACATCGGATCGAATATTCGGTAAATCCAAATATTCGGTATTTGAACTGAATATTCGGTAAATTCGAATATTCGAACTTCGAAACGAAAATTCAGTAAATTCAAATATTCGAGCTTCAAGTCGAATTTTGAATTCGAACTTTGAATTCGAATATTCGGCAAAACCGATTTGAACTTTGAATCGAGTATTCGGCAAATCCGATTTGAACTTTGAATTCGAATATTCGGCAAAACCGATTTGAACTTTGAATCGAGTATTCGGCAAATCCGATTTGAACTTTGAATTCGAATATTCGGCAAAACCGATTTGAACTTTGAATCGCGTATTCGGCAAATCCGATTTGAACTTTGAATTCGAATATTCGGCAAATGCGATTAGAACTTTGAATCGAATATTCGGCAGATCCGCTTTGAACTTTGAATCGAATATTCGGCAAATCCGCTTTGAACTTTGAATAGAATATTCGGTAAATCCGAATGTTTGAACTTCGAATCGAATATTTGTTTTTTTCACGAAGACATAGCTTCCTCTATGAAGAAGTAAAGAATTGATCTTTTATGTCATAACCACTAACAATATCACAAACAATGTACGTTGATATTGTGCCTCGGGCGTTGACAAAATAAAAACAGATGGAATTGCGAATTCATTGGAATTCAGGCCGCAGATAATACGAGAAGCCTTTCACTGAGTGCATTTGATTATCGTGAACAATAAGTGTAAGTCATCGATGCGAAAGCACGCTCGCGATTACGATTTCCATTCGATTGATGAAAGGCCAACTGGACTCGCCCCTCGTGATTTCTCGATATGCGTTTCCTACCACCCACGGCTGAGTCTTTGTACCTAATGTTCCGTTTCTTCGTATTTTACGTTGTTATTATTATATAAAATAATTCTCATCAATTTTTGGACTCCCTATTTTTTTTTGGTGCATTTTCGAGTACCGTCTAGCAGGGAAACAGGAAATATGAACCTTAAACCGCTGCCAAATGGATAAATCCGAAGATACTTGCTCTCGATGTTGGCTTGAATTCCGGCGACATCGCGGTCGACTTGCATTTTGAAAAAAAGAAAATGAAAATACAAAGATTTTTAAAAAATTTCCTTAGTACATGCTATTAAGGACCAATTATATAGCTTATAAAAGGTACTTGTTTTTATTCTAGCTCAACTTATTAACGACATATCCACCACATGGTAGATTTTTTTTCCATCTGCCAAATGCAGCACTAAAATATTTATCTTATGAAAAAAAAGTAAATAAACGAGTATTAGACCTAAAAGCTAATTTGGTTTTCCAAAATGGAAAAAAAATATTTCCACCGATGAACTCGACTACAAATAAGAAATTACCTTTTCAAAAATGTTCCATTTTTTTTGTAGCTTCCCAATCGCTATTTTTTTTTTATAAAGTTACCAAGATTCTTTATGCAATTTTATCTTCACGATTTCTAGGTAATTCTGCCGCTAAAATGAATAAATTGCAAAGATCCAAATGTTTATATTTCTAAATGATGTATAAATCAATTTACTATATCTCTGTGCAGTCGTTTTATAGTCTCTATACAGTGCGGTGCGTCAATATGGTGACTTGTACAATTGCAATTCCTCGATAACGTGTACAGAGTAATTACAATGTTATTTGAATGTCGCACATACGTGAACGTGGTGCACACTTGGATTTCATAGTGAGCGAGGCATTCTGACGCATGAAAATTGCCCAAAGGGATGCGCCAACCCTGATCGATGTTTCAACCGATCGGAGTCTACCGAAACTGCCCGCCGAATAATATATTCATAGCTTCCGGATGGTTGAACGCGACTCTCTCCGGCTCCCTCCCTCTATTTCGCCCCGCTGTGCCGCGGCAACGTTCGACCCTGGGCCCCGAGTGCGCCCCCGGCGGCTCGCGTCCCATTCTGGCACACACACCATCCCATCGCGGCATTCGGTCCATCCGCACGTAAATGGGGTATCGAATAATTATTCGATACGCGCCCCGAACTCTCGATATTGCTCTCAATCGTCGTTTTACTTTATTTTTCAAACTGGCCTTGCAACAGCACATTCATCATTTCCTTTACTCTATTTATCTTTCGTAATTGTACAATTATGCAGGATTATGATATCTCACGCATTCACAAAAAAATCAACTAACAAACGATTTTGTTTTTGTGATAACTAACGGTGAATCATTGATAAATATGTTTTATTTCAAGAGCCATTTATTTTTCTTGTTCGTGAATCAGTTTTCTAATGATTGTAGATTTTCAGAAAGATTGCAAAGTAGAACGTTGCAAATTGCTTTCTCATTATTTTGTAGCTTGGACAACATTTTTTTTTTTTACAAAGCTTGTCTCTTCGAGGACGTGTGCTGATCAATTTTGGCTTCCTCACAGAGGAGACGGTGTAAAAAAAGGGTTTGTTAAAGATTCTAAATAATGATAAAGAAGTTTGCAAGGTTCTACTTTGCAGGGTTGTTTGAGCTCTAAAGATCTTTTTCAAAAAAATGCAACACGTCGCACAATTAGATCCGTTCAATCGATTTGCATCAAATTTTTACTCAAACCTTGTTCTATGGCAATTCACATGTGAACCAAGTTTGGACTCGGTACCTCGCAATGTCCGCGAGTTAATGCGCCAGAGACATTTTTCTAAAAATAAAAAATGTTATACGTTTTGAAACGCTCGACCGATTCGCGTTAAATTTATACCCAAACCTTGTTCTGAGACAATCCACAATCCACCACAGCTGTTGTAAATTTTTTTTTAAAATCGCGACAGCAATGTTTTGGTCTTTTTGGAGTAAAATAAAAAATTCATCTTTGATAATCAATAATCATAAAGTCACGTCGAAAATTGCAGCCGGATATGTCAGAATTTACATGAGTTGAAGTGTTTACAGGCATTTAAAAAAAAATTGAAACTGCAATATAATTAGAAGCACTCTATCGATTCTCGCTAAATTTGGTACAGATCATGTTTTAATATTCGTGTACAAAATTTCAGCCCGATATCTCTTAATTTACAAAAGTTATAGCGCGAAAACCTACATTTTCCAACCGATTCGCGTCAACTACAATCACCAACGTTGTTGTATGACAGCCCACTTGTGTTCCAAATTGGAAGAGGATACATCTAAAATTACGACAGTTATCGTGCTCATACACACACACACACACACACACACACACATTAGTGTTTGCATTTTATCGAAAGCTCGGATAATCCGAACTGACCGATCTTGACGAATCCGACACTTCAAATCCGAATATTAGGTCAGAGCGAGCCTGTCCGGATACCCGAGCTATCCGGACCATCCGGATTACACGTTTACTCGAACTGTTCGGACTACTCGGATTGAACGGATACTCGAATTATTCGAACTATCCGGATTATCCGGTTACTCGAACTGTTCGGACTACTCGGATACTCGAACTATCCGAATAATTACAAAATATATGTAATTGACCTCTGAATGAACATCGAAGGTAGGAAACAGTGGTCCATCGGTATAAAAAAGTCTACACAGCAAAAAAGCACATACATACATTAGACATAAATTCATTAGAATTATTTATTTGCATTAACGGTATATATGTATAGAGTATCACCAGCGCTCTCTGTGCGTAAACAGTTTTCAATCCAAGTCCACAGTCTGGCCTCGCTACAGATTCAGAGAATCGGAGAGAATTTCGACCACTTTTCGATGGGCCAAAAATCTGAAAAAATCAATCATATCGAAAGTGCTGACAAAATTGAGATTGCATAATGACAATTCGAAAATGTTATTTTCCATTTAAATGAAAGTGTTACGAAAATGTTATTTTCTATATTAACCAATTGATCAAGAAAAAAATGTTTAACAAATCAGCCTTCAACCTAATTTTTTTTTCAAATGAAAATGATCCGTCCATTTTTCTGAATACGTTTGAATTTTTTCAGAATTTTTAGTCATTTTTGAAAATGGCGTTTTAATATTTTTTTTTAATTTTTAAAATTGCATGGAATGTCTCGAATTTTGAAAACGTCTCTGTTTTAAATCCACCCAAGTAGATTCGCAAATACAGCTCAAACATTACTAAAAAACGGAATTTCCAAAAATTACCTAAAATTCTGAAAAAATTCATACGTATACAGAAAAATAAAGGAATCATTTTCATTTTAAAAAGGTTGGATTGCCGTGTAATTTGTTGAACTATTAATTTTTTCATTAATTCGTTAATAACATTTTGATATTATTATTATGTAAACTCAATATGTGTAATGGTTTTCAGATTTTTATCTCATTGTGTATTGTTCGACGATCAATGAATTTCTCATTTACTACTCATTTTACGGGAGGATTTTATTATGTAGCTTCAAATTTTATTCATTGAAATAAATATTTTTTCCCGGTGGTCTATATGTCCACGATATGTAGGAAGACCATGATTTTATAATTTTCATTTTTTCACTTGCAGTTGAGACGCTGTCGCTTCACCTCCTGACCGTTGCTATGTTTTGTTATTAGTCGCAGCAGAGCGCGAAAGTGGGAGAGAGAAAGAGATGTGAAGCGCCTCATATAATCATTTAAAAATATAAAATAAAGATATTTTTTTTTAATCGCAAAGGTTTATTTTAAATCTGGCAATGGACTATTGCCAGATTTTTCAGGTAGGGTAATCCAGCCAATGGATGAACACAGCCATGTTTTCGTTTCTAAATAGTGTCTGTGCTTAGAAATCTTTAAACGAACGTTCCTAAAGTTTATTTTTACATTGGAAGACGACGCTGGCGTTTCAATCTTTTATCATTTAGGTACAATAGCACCACCAACCTTAGTTCAGGTTACTTTCATGCAGGAGAACTAGGATGAGCGTCTGATAGTTTTATAATAAGCTTTTCGGAAGAAAAACGGTCTAAATTTTCCACGAAAACTGTTAAATACTAAAAATGACGTTCCAAAGTTTATTTTGTGACCCTGAGAAACCGGTTGTAGCTGGTCAAACGTTTGTTTTGGGATGTTCAGAGGTTGGGTTAAACATTCAGGGTGAATCCAATGAATGAACAGCCGTTCATTCATTAGCATATCGTATTTAAAACATTAAGCCAATAAATGAACGATATGATTGAACTGAACCAACCCGTGCTGCATAATAGCCGGATTATGTTTGAATTTATTACGATTAAAGGGTTCAAAGAATAGACAAGCAATGAAAAAAGTAATAAAGATATACTAAAAAAATTAAAAGTAATAATTACGCAAGTACCAAGAAGTAAAAGGAAATAAAGAACAAGAACTAATAGCGAATACAGGAGGCCGTGAGGTTAAAAAAAGCCCGAAAAAAAATTAACACTGATAAAGTTGATGCTGAACCCATCAGCCAGTAAAAAGCTAAATAAAAAAAAAATAAAAAAAAGTAATGGCTCCAAAAACTCCAAACAATGAGAAAGAACAACAAGATTGGCAAAATGTAGTATTTAAATCCCGATCACTTATTGTAAACTTTGTAATAGCCTTATTACTTTATGTAAGAAAAAGTCTATTATTTTTTTAGAAATATACTTGTTTATGCAAACATTCATTAATTGAATAGGCCGTTACGTACCCGTATTTATTCGATTTTACGTTCGAGTTGAATTGGTGTTCATTAATTGGATTTCATCTGTTCAATCATTGGCCTAATTCATTGAGCGGTGTTTATTCGCTGGGTTTTTGTAGTACCTTCACAAAAAACGTCTTTTTTCATATTGCCTTCAATTGTAATCGAATATTATGACTGTAATGGCTTGTTAGGGATCTAACTTATCAAAAAGGACTGTAATATGTGAGCTAATTTAGCTAGTAATACATTTATACCGATACAAATATGACATCTTGCTAACCGTTCGTTCATTGGTAGGATTACCCTATCCGGATAGTTCGACTCGTACGAGTACTCGGGTAGTTCGAAACGTTCGGGTATTCGGGTAATTCGAGTACTCGGATAGTTCGAACCGTTCGGGTACTCAGATAGTTCGAATAGTTCGTATATTCGGATTTGAAAAATCAAACTTTACTACCCGGATGTCCGAACATGTTCGGATACCCTTCTAATCCGGCTTCATGTGAGAGCCCTAACACACACACACACACACGCGCGTGCGCGCACACGACACGCAGTACATATTATTTACATCAGAAATAAGTTTTTGCATGTACATTACATATTATTATTTTCATGTGAGAGTACCCGCTCAGTGAATTGTTAGAGTTGCCTCGTAGGATTGCACACACCTAGCGATCAAAACGCTCATCCGGTGTAGCGTGTCGTTCAATTTTTTTTTCTTCCTCATTTCATTCTCGTTAAAAGCGATCGAGCATATGAGAGAATTTCCACTTGTACCCCCTGCCAGTGGTGTATCCTACACTAGACTGGAACCCTTCTTGAAGGCACCTATATATATATTGCATGTCGACGCGTCGGGCGACCGATCGAGAATTTACTTATCGAAGAACGAGCGGAGTTCGACTTGGTACATCTACCATAGCTGGATATACCAGCACGCAGCAACGAAGGGGCAGTAAAAGAAAAAAAAAAAAGAAAATTGAACGAAATAAAATAACAAAAATAAAAAAGATGTGCAGAGGACAACTTGGCTAGTCTGGTATAAGAGCCAAGCATTTTTTTCCTCTCTTGATATTTTTCTTTTTTTTTTTTTTCGCGTCTTTTTTTCTCATATTTTCATCGTCTCATCCAGTCTCGTGTTTCTCGTTTTTCGTTAAACGTAGCTAAGAGGACGAGGCGAGGAGGAAAAGAGGTTCCGCCGGTTGCAGAGAGACCACTCGCCGCGCTACCTTATACCGTGTTACACTATTCGAGCAAACTCCGGAGTCGACTCCACTTGCTCTCCTCGTTCTCTCACTATTTTTTTCTCTTCATCCTGTGTTTTCTTTTTTTTTTTTTCTTCTTCTTCTTCTGCCTCCGACGTTGCATTATAGTAGAGGAACGACGCGAACTAAGTGCAAAATTATTTTTAAAATATTTTTCCTAACCGCATTAGCCTGAAAGCTGAGCCCGCATGTGCCGAGAGACGGTACCGGTATATCTGTCGTGCCCTCCGCTGTTGCGTTCAACCCCCTTCGTGTCCAAAAGCCGGACGACAACCTTTTCCAAACAGGCCAAGAGAATCGCAGATGCTCTGCTCTGCGGTTTTTTCCTCGACTCGCGAACCCTAAATCGCGGTTTTGTAACCCTTTCATCTGTACTGCCCGACTCGCGGATGGCCCTCGATCCCTCAATGCTGACCCGTCTCACCCCTCGGGCTAATTTTTTTTTTTTTTTAAGATAATTTCTTACGGGAAAGACCGCTTAACCGCTCTACTCTTCGCACACGTTTAACTCTGTATATCTTGGGTCACTGATTAACGAGGGGTTCGATGTTTTGTCGCGAGGACCCTTCAAATTTACACAACTTTCAAAGTTACACAAGTTCGTTATAAGAAAAAAATAACTTGTACGCCGCAAAGGAGTTAAGGAATTTTTTATAATATCGTTCAAAGACCGTGAAACAAAAATTGCTTAATTTTAGTAAATACTTTTTGTTTGTCTACACAATTTTTTTAAACATCAACAAAAAAAAGATTCAAGGTGCAAAAAAGATAATTAATGATGATACCGCAAATGGAAGGACAAATTTGTGTGTTGATATTATATTGATTGTCATTTTTTGTGAAAAGAAAAAATAGTATTGCATTTTACAATTTTATTGGTATTTTTACATAAAAAGATTATTAACTTTGACTTTGTGAATAATAGAATATTTTCTTTTTTTTTATCAACATGACAATTTTCGGTTCTCGATGAAATTATATAAATTTTATGTTCTGTCTGTGGAAAATGTATAAATTTGTGAAGTGACTAGCAATTCCTAGTGAATTCCTGAAGTGACTAAAAAGTGACGAAAAATGTCCGTAAGCACTCCAGCAGCCCCAAATTTGTAGCTATCGGGCTAAATAATTTTTTTTTCAAATAAAGCTGTCTTAATGGAGAATCGGTATTGAATTTTGAATGAATCGACAAATAGGTTCGGTTTTTATGGGATTTTGAAGTTTTCAAAATAATTTCATTCTACTGCAACTCACGTTAAATTTCACCGAATATATTGAAATTTTAGAAATATTGAGGTAAATAATATATTATGAACTTTTTAAACTGACGCTATTTTATTGTATATTGCTTTAATTATATAATTAATCATTTGTAAATCTTTGACCTTTTCCTTTTATCTAATAACAAAAAATTTGAAAATAATTTGGCTTTTTGACACTTATAGAATTTTGACATATGTCGACCAACAATTAACAATACAATTTTTTTTTCACAAAGCTCCCTCACAGAGTTGGCTTTGTGACAAATCAAAATAAATGAGGAGGTAATGTGCAAAGTTCTACTTTGTAACTTGTTTTTTTTTTTTCTTTAGGATCATAAATTTATTAATTTCCGTTTTTTTATTAAAATCTTTTTTCGTTTTGACTTTGTTTAAATTTCTCAAGCTTGATTTTAATATAAATCTTAGATTTTGCGTTTCTGATAAACCGCAATCATTGTTGCCAAATACTTCCATCAATTATAATTTTCCGAATCAGGTTAATAGATTTTTTTTTGGGTGGGGATAAAAATAGCGAAAGATATAAATTTTGAATAACTGAAGTTTTGAAATTCAAAGTTAACGAAAGTTCAAATGGAGAACAAGCCGAATTTACGAGAGTGTGTATAAAGTCGTATATAAAAATAAAGGATACGGAGATGTCGAAAGAATTTGATATGTAATGGACATATTTAGAAATGGATACAAGGGGAGAAATATCAATTTGATGAGAGTTCGAACAGCTTATAACCCAACGATGCAATATTTTAATTATTCAAAAAATACACTCTCTGAAAATATATATTCAAATAAACGAATGTTTGAATAATGAAATTACCAAACAAACAATTACTCGACTTGTAGTTTTCACAATTCTGGAATGTCTGGATATCAATCATTCCAACTTTTAGTCGTTCAACATTTTTTGTACCCCACCCTTTTTAAAAATAAAATGATGAAATTCTAATTTTCGTAATAATAAACGTCCGTGCACGTTTTTATTACGAAAATTAGTTTTTTTCATCTACTTACCTGCCTTACTTCTGATCATATTCAAAGTCAGAATAGAACACACCTTTTAAGTTATTAGTTGAAATTCAGCTTTCCGAGTGTTTTCCACCATTTTTAGTTTCCTCGTTGAACGAGAAAAGAAAAAAAATAAAAGAGTGAATAGCTTTTACTCTTGAGCTCTCGGTCGAGAGCTCACAAGAGCATCCTTACTCTCGTGTATCTATAACTTGGGTTACAAAACGTCGAACTTGTTCGAAAGCTTTTCCTTCGGAGGACGAGCGTGGACGAGGGGGGTAGCAGAGCGCAAACGAGGGCGCATGAGAAATTCATCGTGCAACCGGGACGAGTGAGAGTACCTTGGATATATCCGACCTTGCGAAGACACCGAGAAAAAAAAGTTCAACTCTCTTCCGTCAGAGATTCCCCTTCGAGCTTTTCGCGTCTCTTTTACTCTACTTCTTCCTCTTCATTCGTGATTTTTTTTTGGTCGTTTCACTTCCCCGTTTCTCAAAAAAAAAAAAAAAATGAAAAAGTTGATCAAAAGTGGTTGTAATTTTGCTTTTACATGACATTAGGAACAAGCACTTATACAGGGTGTCCCATTTTAATCTTCAACCTGATGTATCTCGAAAAATACTGCCCTGATCAAGTTTCGAGTATGATGAAACTGTTGGGGTTCGAAGGGTGAAAATAGGGCGGGAGGGGGGGGGAGAATAAGTCGCATATCAACGATTTCGCTGGGACTGAAGTCAGCCATTATTGAATCGCCGTAAATACTAATGTTTAAAAATTAGTATTGAATGAATATTGAAACGCCTTATTCGCTGTTTGGTTTTATTTCTTTTGAATTGGTCGTTATTGGAATGTTACATTAAAAAGTGTAATGTACAGAAGTATCTATAGCAACAAAGCATTTGCGATTGCTATTTTTTTATATACAATTTAGTTTAAATACAAGATTTTGTAAAATTACAAACTTAGTATCTCATAATTTTCAGATCATAAATGTCATCGCTATAGAACTTTGTGATACAAAATTGACTTCAGTTTACTGAAGAAAGTGACTACCTCAAAAATAATGAACGCACTTAATTGTTGAATGAAAATTGAATAATTTTCATTCAACAATCTTCCCGACGACTTTTTCAAAAATAAAATCTAAAGTTTGCCACAAACCTTTGAAAATTCAATAAAAAAAAGTTACGTACAGAAAAATGAAGTCTTGTCTGCCAGCTTCGAGTACAATTAAAAAGAATTTATCGCTGCTTTTCACAAAAAAAAAAAACTCCGTATTTAAAATTGAAGGGTTCGGTTCAATGAACCAAGTACAAAATGGTTTCTACTTAATTGAGATAAATCATTTGCAATCTAATTCTAGCCGCGGGCGGAAAATGAAATTTCTTAACGAAATTTGTTATTAAATTTACAAATATGAATAAAACACCTAAATACTTGAATATAAAATTTCTCAAAAATATAATCCTTGGAAATTCATGTTGACACTCTGGATCAATAACAAATTTCTTAACGAAATTTGATATAGAATTTACAAATATGAAGAAAACACCTAAATGCTTGAATATAAAATTTGTCAAAATACATAATCCCTCGTAATTGACACTGGATCACGATTAAATTTTTAATTCCAGTATTTCTTAAAGTTTTGGAGTCTGGTCAGTAGCGACTGTGGAGAGGCGAGACCGATCGAAATATTCTCGTCGAATACTTAATTACTTCAGCGGCGCTATCTCGCAGAGGAGCCAAGAGACGGTGTCCCTCGATTTTACCACCGTTGTGGCGCGTCTACTGCTCGCGTTTTACATTATGTACGTATATTAGTTATAGGTATACGGTAAACCCTCCACCTGCGAGCAAGACTTATGATGGGGTTCCAATTTGCCGCGGGGCGCCGTCAGGCTGCGTTTAACAACTTTTTAATGGGCGAGAAGGGCGGCTGCTGGCTGTTGGCGCGCGCTGACGTCGGGCTACGCGGGAGCTTCAAGCTCTGCCGGATTCTGATGCTTGATGCTGGTTGCTGCTATGGTGTTAGCGAACGACGCTGCTTCGTCGTCGTCGGCGACGACCATCCTCGGCCTTAGAAAACTGTGCAACGTCGTCGTAGAGTCTCGTTATAACGGGTGAAGCATTTCGCACCAAGTAGTGGCTTACCCTTTTTTTTCGAGATGTCACAAAAAAAGAAAAAACGTTATATTTTTTTTTCAGAGTGGCGTAGAGTGTCTAGAATATGTGCAGATTATTTCAGATTTTTTGATCATATATTTCAGCTAGGATTAAATAGCAATTTTTGTTTTTTGTTTTTTTTTTTTGCGATTTGTTGTATTTTAAAAGTGATCCAATGCACGAAGAAAATGTTTTATCATAAAATGTAGGTCTTTGAAAGTAGTTTCCGCTGACAAATTTTTTATAGCTGCGCAGAAAAAATGTCATACGTGTTTGAGGGAAATAAAGTGATCTTTTTTTTTTTTTTTAGGGAGGGAGACGAGCGTGACTTTGGTCCGAATTTGACAAAAATTTTGTTAATATGTATATAAAGTACAAAAAAATTGACGTGATGGCAAATTCATATCACCGACACGTTTAGACGGATTAATCGAAAAAAAAAGTAAATCGATCCAATAAATAATGCTTACAAAAGTAGCTCTTTGCATTTGAGACTGACAGAACATCTTATATAAAGCAAAAATCTTTTTGCTGAAGCCTGTTTAATTCGTTTACCTTTTATTTTTGCATTGTAAATATTCTTTTTTTTTCATTTTCATTTAGGTTAATGAAACTTTTTTTTTTCTACAACTTGTTTTTTATTTAACTATAAAAAATTGTGGACGTTTGTGCACAAAAGCTGTTTAAAAGGACAATAATTATAGTTCCATTTTTAGTGCAGTAAAAATGAAGTTTATACGAATGTCCTAATAACAACCTCGAAATCGTTTTATTGATACTTAAAAAAGCGATCTTTTTTCATTTCGAAAATCACTCCCAGTACAGTTATACAATATTTCCATAATTTCAGCAACACGAATGATCGTCTTCCCCTGAATGTTCTCAGGGAGCGTGCGAATCCAAGCGTATAACCATCGACTATCGGCGCCAATAACGCATTCGCGAGAGCCCCAAAATCATCACGCAGGTGTACGACTCGTCGCGTCGAACGTGGTGATCGATTTTTCGCACTGGTACACTCATGCTGAGTGAAAACCTCTGCACTTCGAATTTCGTCTATGCAGAGCAGAAGAGCAAAATACATTTGCCTCGGGCGAATACCTACGGAGAGGGTTGTATTAAATAGTCTGGTTCTCAAAAACGCGTTCGCTCATGCAGATTTATATTAAAATAATTAAAAACTTGCATATTGCTCGTTCATATTTTATGTATGTCTCGGTTGTTCCACGAGAAGTGGAAGAGATTTCCGTCGAAGGTCGACGAATCTAGTGCCTATCAGGAATTTCGTTCCCTAATATGATACAAACAGTGTTCTCATAGTTGTAGGTTCCAATATATTTTTTCAATCTTCTTGAGACCCGAGTGAACATTTTTGGAAAATTTATATGTTTCATAGATTCAACTCGATTTATCACAGTTGTTGATCGATCAAAACCAAAACCTCACTAGCGTTTTCTAATCGTAAACATACGCGCCTTTCAATGAAGCAACTGGAATGATAATTGTATTTATTTAAAAAAGTGTCTAGTGCCCGAAAATGCTATTTTATCGTTATTTTTATTTATGGATCCTCAGGAACCACTTTGTGCACTTGAATATTTTACTGAACATAGTTTAAGGTATCTAAATGGCACGACAAAACTTTCAGCGTGGTTTTTATTTTTTGTGCACTTGCAATTAAATATCCTCCTATACCATGTAATCACAAGAAGAGCTAGTAATTACTATTAGACATAATTGTAAATTCCCCTTTCAGATTTTTGTAATTTCAGTCTATTGTTTAGAGGGGTATCTTATGGGGACTTATTGTAAAAAAAATCGGGTCCTGGGAGCGCCTTATTATGGGGAGGGGGGGGGGGGCTTAAAAATCAGGCCGTGGGACGGTGGTCTGATGGGAACTTAGGAAAACCAGGCCCTGAAAGAGGGTTCTCATGGGAGTCAAAAAAATGAGGTCCGATGAGAGGGAACAGAGGGGAACAATATATTTTTATGATATAAAGAGACATCGCCACCATCGCCGTGTACTATAGTCATCATTAGTCCCCCCCAGCCAGATTTTTCCAAATCTTTCATGAGATCCCCCTCGCAAGGTTTGATTTTTCCAAGACCACTATGAGGCGGCCCCCTTTCAGGGCCTGATTCTTTAGATCCCAGGGCCTGATTTTTTTAAGTCTCCCCAGTGAGATTCTCCTCTACAGAACAGGCCAAATTTACAATATCTACAAAAGAACGTAAGGAAAATTTTCAATTATCACTATACGGGGGTCAACGTGTACTTTTATATAAAACAAAATTACCGCTCAAATCGGAGAGACATAGCTGTTAGATCTCAGTCATGGAAAGCCACATACGCACTTTTCTTAGAAAGAATTTTCCGACAGACTTTATCTTACAGTGGAAGCAATATATAACAAGAAGAAGCGTGTGTAAACTGCTTATAAATATGTCCATTTACCGATACGCATCAAAATGTACAATTTTTTTTTAGATATACTACAATATATCGTAGTCCACATATATAGACACAAATTTGTATAATACTGTATATATACCTATAACGTATACATATATATACACGTAGTACCTACGCGTTGCTGCTTTCGCTATCTCGGTTCTCGCAGAATTTCCCGACCCTCCACGTTCCTGCTAACCCTCCTCGTCGTACTCCGAGCGTATACTCTCTAGCTAGTTTCACCCTCTCTTTTTATCCTTAAGTCTCGCTCGAATGTCCTCCTCGCTATCCTGCTCCACTACGACGATCATACTATATATTTCTATGACTACTACTATTACTACTACTTCTACTTCTACTACTACTACTACTACTACTACTACTAGTGCAAACGCCACAGCCGTATACCAAAACCCGAGCAGCAGTAGCAGCAGAAGCAGCAGCAGCAGCAGCAGCAGCAGCATCTCCACCTCCGGTTCTTCGTGCACCACCATCGCCTGCCTCTCTCTCCTTTTGCTATAGCACCAGTAGACCCCGCACTGTCCCCTTCAGCCCCTTCATCCCTCGGCGGCCCATCTAACCTAGCGCAGCATCCGCGTTCTGGAGCAGCTCTCGCAGCTCTCGTAATCGCATTTGACGTCGCTACGTTTTTGTTTCAGAGCAGTACGTGACGCTTCCGACGGCGCGAGGGCTCTCTATCTCTCTTGGGCGAAACACGCGAGGTATACGAGGGCAGAAAAAAAGAAAAAAAAAAAAAAAGAAAAAAAAGAAAAAAGAACAGAAAACCCGAGGCACGAGGTACGGCGAGACGCTGTAAGGGGTTTCGTGGAAAGACGACGGTAGGGGCTGAAAGAACGAGATACAGGGATGGAGAGGGCGAAGTAGAGAAGAGAGTGGAATAAAAAAAAAGAGAGAAGAAAAAAAAGATGAACGCGATGGAGGATGAAGAACCAGGCGAGAAGAAAAGCAGCAGAACGGTCTGTGTGATGCTATCATTCAATGGGTTTTTTTGTGCGAATAGCGAGCATTGTATTATTTTTTAGACTTTAGTTTTCTTGCTTGCTGTAAATGTGCGAATAGCTTTTTCTATGAGCGAGCATAAAAATGAAAAAAAAAACTTCGAAATTCCGATTTAAGTGCAATTCAATTGGCTATGTGTTTCAATATTCTTGTACTTTTTTTTTAAATTCAAGACTTGCATATTGATTTGGAAGACAAGACTAAGACGTTAGTGCTAAAAAATAATTTCACATGGCTTGGAGGTAAAGACAATTACGTTTTGAAGAGGGAATAGAAAGAAAAGAAATTAAGTGCGTGAACCGGTGGTAGAAGAGTTTTTTTTTTTTTTTTTTTAGCACTGCTCGACTCGTGCCTTCGGGACACCCCGTACCGAATGGAGGGTCGTTGAATCGCACGTGGAACGCGTCGGTCAATTGATTTGGCGCACGTGTCAACGATAAAACCACTTGGCAAGACCACGGGTGATTTGAATAGGCCAATATAATCGGTCTATGGTGCCAATGGAACGCCCATATTTACGAATTTAAGGGCCTCGTCCAAGTGGCACCGTGATACATTTTTACTTTAATTGATCGTGTCAACTCGATCCATTACATTGTTTAAAAGCAAAACACGCCACTGCCTTTCCTGGTAATAAAAAGTAAAAGCTTCATTTGTGCTTATACTTCTAAATTCGTCGCATTTAGAAATATCTCATGCGTTCAACAATTGGCAGTCGAAAATTACCGTCAGAATGTAGCAACATTCTTTTTTTCCTTCATCATACAGAAAGCTTTGTTTTCATTTAAAAAAAAACGTTGTTGAGATTTTCATATGAGTATAGTCAATATGGTTTGAGACGTCGAGAAAAATGGTTTAGAAGACGTGTCCGGGTGTGTGTGCATGCGTGTAATTTTTTTTGGTATACATGTTATATAAATCAGTTGAAGCATTTTAACTTTATGGGATTTTCCAGATTTTGAAAAATCTCTGTTACTATTCTAACTACAAAAATGTTTCAACTGTCGGGCTAAAACTTGGCATAAAATTGTAATAAAATGTCTCCAATATTTGATACTGAATTTAGTGTGGGTCCAACAGAGAAATATTTGATTTATATAATTTATATAACATATTTGATTTTTTTTTGATAATTCAACATTTTCCCACGCGATCAAATCAATGATCCGACACTTTGCACGTCAATCAAACAGGGTCATCGAATTTTCAATACTATACCTGAAGAGATTGTTTTTTATGACAGTATACATTAAAAAAATGACCCTTAAATCTTCCTCTATGGTAATTTGTATCAACGATACTTGCTCAAAGATTTCAGGATAGCGGGCTAAAAAAACAAAAGAAAACAATGCACAAGATTTCGCTCTGCAACGTTTGTTTGTAGAATTAACAACAACAACAAAAATTGCAGATATTTAGGAATATAGTATCTTTGTGAGATGTAAAAAAATGTTGATTCCATTTTTAGTGTGCACTGTGTTGCACCTATACACGAGCCGACGAGTGCAAACATCGATAATTGATCTTTGACAGTATAGTATAATTTTATCGCAAGCTTTTATCGGGAACTTGCGACCGAGCCGGTCCCTTGGCGATACGTCTCGAAAATCGTTGGTACTCGAAGGGAAGAGGATCGAGCCGACTCGAGTCGAGGAGAGCCTTTGCAGATACATAGTTATATATATATAGTTCGGCGGGCTCTGGTGCACCCCCCTCGAAGGCCGGCGAACACGCAGATCAAAGCTGGTAAATTCTAGCGAACCGTGCGAGGGCGATTCGAGAGAGGGTGGAAGAGAGGCTGGCCAGCATCAGCCAGGCAGTCAGAGAGAGGCAACAAGGGTGCCCGGTCCGCTCTATCTGCGGGGGTGCCACAACGGCGGGGCGTGGTCGAAATCTGTCACACTCGCCAACGCGAATGTACGAACGCTCTTTCTGATGCTCTCGCCAAAGGCTTTCGTTACAATTCACTATTCTACTCTACATCTGTGTAATGCCTTCAAATACACGTGTATTAAGATTTTTACACGGCAATATCAAAGCGTGTACATTTATTTTTAGGAATCTCATCAATTCCTAAATATATCAAATATTCCAATTAATATATTAAAATAAAAAAAATATCAATTTGATGCACTTTAGTCGGAAGTTGAAAATCGGTTTCAATCGATAAACTTTAATGATCCAACAATGACTTTCTTCATACACGAAAAACAATTGTGTTCGACAGTATTTCATTTTTTCGTGATAAACATTGTTTTTATATTTGTATTATATTAGGGTGGTTCTTATTTGACGAAATAAGCAGATTTCTTTCATTTGATAAAAATGAAAATCTGTGTAAATTATTAGGTCGATCTAATAATATTAACCCCAAGGCCCCAAAGAGGTTCAGTTTATTAATTCATTTTAAAAGGGGAACAAATTGTTTTTGCATGAAAACAAGCGAAAAAAGATTATACGAAGTTAAAATTTGCAAAAATTACAACTACAATCCTTACGAATCAAACGCACTCCTACTTAAAGCCGGCGAATTTAAAAAAAAATTGAATTGACTTATATCAATTGAATTACTTTAATTGAATTTTGACTTATTTCACGCGAAGCAGTTCTGTTGGAAAACGAAGATAAAATGCAAATTCAATTTACAAGATATCAACTTCACCCCAACTCTTGTTTCATCGTCAAATAATACATTTTTTTCCATTTTGATATGCACAACTGAATTGTGAATAAAATATCGTGCTTGCACAGAAAAAAAAAAATATTGTAAATATTTAAAAGAATGTTAAAAATTGGGGGTATTAAAACCACCATTGAGCAAAGCCCGAAAGTAGCCTTATGAAGCGTCGAGTTACATATGGCCCGGTGTTTTATCGGGCATTAATCTATCTAATCTCCATCCCTCGATCTACCCCCAGGCGGTCTAATCCACGAGAGTCTGTAGCGTATAGATCGCCAGGAGATTTAAGAGCTATATGCCTAGTCGGCATGATCTCGTGTACAAATAGTGGTTTGACGTTACGATGTGTATACAATATACATATATACACGTCCCATACAAGGTAATGTAGTGGCTATCGTGGTTTATATCCGCTGTATCGTACCGTAGAGTATACTCAACATGCATGTACCAATATTGTCAAAGTTTGGGCCACGAAAATTTGGAATTTAGCGTTCCTGCGATAGAACAGGTTACGATATATCAATATCTTCAATTTCATTCGTTCGCGGTGCATCAATTAGTTAAGCATTTCAAAATTATCTTTACAATTAAATAATTGTCGAAAAAGTTGTATGGATGATTGGACAATTGTCGAATTGTTAAGTTCGTAATTTAATCATTTTGTTATATGATTTAAAAAAAAAATAGGTTTCGAAGTGAAAACTTCCTCATTTGTTGTTTCCTCATTTTTTTGGCCGTCATCCGTAGAGCCACCTCTGTATGAGAAAGCACGTTGGCTAATTAAAATTAAAATTAATTTTGGCTTCCTCATGGAGAACGTTTTGTGGATGACGGGCAGAAAAAATTAAATAAAATGAGGGAGCAACGTGCAATGTTCTACTTTGTAAAAAAGTTGTATGGGTGATTGGACTATTGTCGAATTGTAAAGTTCGTAATTTAGTAATTTTGTTATATGATTAAAAAAAAATAGGTTCCGAAGTGGAATCTTCCACAGTGCTTCCTCATTTTTTTGGCTGCCATCCGGAGAGCCACCTCTGTATGAGAAAGCACGTTAGCTAATTAAGATTAAATTTAATTTTGGCTTCCTCATGGAGAACGTTTTGTGGATGACGGGCAGAAAAAAGAAATAAAATGAGGAACCAATGTGCAAGGTTCTACCTTGTAACTTTTTTTTAAAAAGTATTTCAGTAATGCTCGACGCTTTTGTGGCCCAATAATGATATGAAAATCGCGGAAAACAAATGTTCATGAAAACAAAGCTTCCTCTATGAGGAAGGTAAAGATTGAAGTACTAAAATTATATTATAATTAATGACTGTGTTTCTGTGCGTCAGCCAGTAAAACACGTAATAAGCATATTATGTATTTTCGTGAAATTGAAAAATTGACAAATGTCGTTGTGTTATTAAATAATCGTCAAATTGTTGAACTATGTTCATTCAATTTATGTCATTATAATAATTTAAATGAATAAACAGAGAATAATTTAAATTAACACCATGGTGTAATATATTTCCAGTATAACACAGAAATATAGCAAAATATCCAGTACTTTTAGTGTGGACGAGTATTTTTTTCTTTTTTTTTTTTCAGCAGTTCGTGGCTCCACATCGAAGTGCCGCATCATCCAAAAATTACATGTGCTGGTCCATCTACCTACATATAATCCAAAATGGACGACATCCATGGAGAATTGGTTTGGCATTTGCAAAAAAAAAAAAAAGCTTCCAAGCACCGGGTACGTCGCACTTGATCCTGTATGGTGCGTATCGCCGATTCGTCAGCACGCACACAGACAGGTGCGGTGATAGAGATGCTGCTGCAAGTGTTGGTTTTGCGCTCAGAATAAATGCCTTTTACATCGTACACCGCAGGTGAGTCTAAAAATTTCACGACAAATTTAATAATGCGTCTATACGCATGCAGGTATCGACAAAAATGCTCACTGAGCTACACCGAACACGGAAAATAAAAAGTAAAAATGTAACTTTTTTTCTTTTTCTTTTTTCACGTACGACGTCGCCTGAATGGCAGAATATACGACGATAGGATTGAATTCACGAAGCATTACGGATATTCTCAGGGGTATATTCTCAGACGACTGGGATATCTTTATTGGTTGAAATAGGAATCTTTTTATTTCTCTATATAAAATTTATCAATCGGATATGCATGTATTTCAAATTTAGTCGATAATCGAATCCGAGATTTTAAAAATACGAATTGATTTGTTTCTGTCGATCAACAACCGCTGGGATTATTAATTATCTTAATACATAAACGAAAAAAACAATGTATATGCAACACAAAAACAAAATTAACGTATTAAAACCACCGATGGCTGAAAAATTGTTCATCTATAACGATACTTACTCCTGTAAAATTGTTTTTGCATATTATCAATTTTTCAGTCGGGCGCTTTTCAATATTTTATAGCGTTTTGAACATTTTGAAAAGATCGTTTTCATGTTATAACTTTTGTAAATGAAGAGATACCTCGCTGAAATTTTGTACACAAATGGGCTAATATTAAACCATGATCGGTACCAAATTTGGCGAGAATCGACAGAATGCTTCTAATTTTATTGCAATTTCAATTTCTTTTTCAAAATGTCTGTAAACACTTCAACTCGTGTAAATTCTGAGTTACCCGGCTGCAATTTTCGAAATGTCTTTACGATTACTGATTATCAAAGATAAATTTGGTATAAGGAACGGTCGCTGTGTTTGTAATTTTTTATTTTACACCAAAAATAAAACGAAACAATTGCTGTCGCGAAATTTTTTTTAAACATTTTTCAGCAGATTTAAATCAAATTTGGTACACATGTGGATTGTCTCAGAACAAGGTTTGGGTATAAATTTAACGCAAGTCGATCGAGCTGTTCAAAATTCATAACATTATTTATTTTTTTTTTTAAATTTGAGGTATCGACTTAGCAAATTGCTTCCTCATTATTTAATATCTTTGACAAAGCCTTTTTTTACAAAGTTTCCTCTACGAGGAAGCAAAAATTGATAAACATACTTCCTTATACTTCTATTTTGCAGGCTTGTTTCATATCAGTTGGGATTTTACTGAGCTTTGCAATAATTTAATAATAAATCACAAAAAAAAAAGAAAAAAAAACGAATTGTGTATACAGAAGCCTGGGAACGCTCGAAGATGATAGAGAGTAAAGGCAAACAGTCGTTGAGTATATACTCTTAACAATGGGCAACCTCAATGGTACAGTTTTGGTTTTGAATTGGCCCGCTTTTAGATACAGCGTACCGTGGGCATTGTCGGGCAAATTACAGCCTCTGAGCAGGACGACACGCGTACGATGGGCGTTCTGTTTTTGGTGCGGATTCGAAAGAGGCTTGTCTGAAATTTGCGTGCCTTTCGACGAGAGACAGTGAGCCTCACGATTTTTCTCTTGACAATAGACACGAGTCAATATTTTAGCACGCGCTACAAATAGTCACTTTAGAATCTCCTCATGGTTAGATTGAATCGAGCGTAATCATCAAATTATTATATTATAGTAATAACGCTGAAAAAGAAATCATTAATTTAAAAAACTGTTTTGCTGGCGTCGTAAAACAGGTTTTATTATTTTAACTGAAACACCCAATTATTACAATTTTATGTGAGATTAAGAACTGAACAATTCTTAGTTATTATTTTTCTCTCGTATGTATTTGTAAAAATGAGTTGTAGAAATGAAATTACAAACCTCGTATTTGAATTCATCATTTTTTTTCATATAAAATTGGCTCGTATTAACGTTACATAAAATAAAGATAGAATAACAAAAAAATCAATTTAGTTAGCCAGAACACATTTTCTCTAATTTCTTTATTTTCAAACTTAAAAAAAAGACGAGATGTGCATTCCACTTTGTGAGACGCGAGCTATTGAAAATATTTTTCGTTTGAAGTGGTAAAAATCGTGGGTTGACATAGAAAGACAAATTGAAATTTTTGTCGCACGAATATAGGCAGATTCCATATACATGAGTGTTTTACGTAACCGACACATGTGTAGCTAGTTATCCCGTACGGTAATCTTGGTAGATTTCGGAGCGTACAGTCACGCTCACAGGTCACGCGCTTTTATTTCATCAACGTTATTGTGCGCGAATAAAGCTTGGTACGTATAGTCCAGCTGGTTATACTCAAGTAATTGGACAAGGTTAGCTGAATTTTCGTACATCGCGCAGTTCACGATTATCATACGTGAATCCAGCTAATAAACCAACTATAAAAAACAAGTAAATATTTATCATAATAAAGGGCGGTGTGTTTCCTTGGCAACCCGTATAAACACTCACAGACACTCACACAAACACTCACAGACACTCTCACAGACACTCACACAGACACTCTCACAGACACTCTCACAGACACTCTCACAGACACTCTCACAGACACTCTCACAAGGTCTCACTCAGAAAGTGACAGACACTCTTACAAACACTCTCAGATACACACAGTCACTCACAGACACTCACAGACACTCACAGACATTTACTCACTCACTCATACGCTTAGGGGTCTAATAACAGGACTTTGAGGGTGTCTAATAGCGAGAATACGAGGAATTCCTTATAAACTGACTTATAAAAATCAGGATCTTATAGGGAGACTTATAAAAATGAGGGTCTGAAGTCTCTAATAATGAAACTTAGAAAAAATGGGGATCTAATAATGGGAGTTACAAAAATTAGGTCCGGAGAGGCCCATTAGGGAATCTACAATAATTAGGGTCGAACGTGGCCTCATGAGGACTTAGAAAAATCAGTACTTGGGGTAGGAGGGGATTTACAGGAGGATTTATAAAAAAAAATCTTGCAAATTGCTTCCTCATTATTTAGTATCTTTGACAATATCTTTTCTTCATGAAAAAAAAAGTTTATGTTTTTAATTATCTTCAGAAAGATGATAAAAAAAAAACATAAATCATTAAAAAAATAAATACCGAAAGATGATTAAAAACACAGTTCAATGAATTAAGGTATTATTCACTGCCTATCCAAGTGTCTAGTTAAGTGTGTTAATACGTGCTACAATGTTAAGGATAGGGAATAACATACTTGAACTACAACACTTGGATTTACAGTGATTGGGGTGATGTCTGTCCTCCCTGCTGTCTCGTAGAGAAGGTTTGTTGCTGGGGTTATACATGGGGTTAACAGGATTACGGATACGCGTTAAGCGTCGGATTGCACAACGTTTCGGCGATTTTTATTTTACTTTATTTTTCACGCTTTTTCTTTGCTTAGGAATATGAAGAAAAATGGGATGGTCGTATTTGATTAGAGGTCAGCATATTCTTTTGTATGTTCTGCTCAACTGTTTTATATACTGTAAAGTAATTAACCAAGAATATGCAATTTTTATTCCCGATAGAACCTCGATAATTCACAGACGTATGAGTTGTAACAATAAAACTCATATACCGTCCATCTTCAGCTTGCAATCTACGTTAGATTATCGACACTCCAATCTAGTGTGTTCGGAGCCAAAAGAAAAAAAAAAAAAGAAAAATTCCACTATTTCTATTCTCAAGCGAGACGCAACCAACCAGCAGCTTCGTGTGGATTCCCGCGCACCGGAATCCACCTATACACTAGAGAAACAGAGAGAAAGAGAGAGAGATAGAGAGAAAAAGAGAGAGAGGGAGAGCTGAGGGTGCGGGTGTACGTTACAATCGAATCCCGAAAAAGGAAAAAGAATTAAAAAAGCTATCTGACGCGAGATGATGGAAAGAAGGAGAGAGAAAAAAAAGAAACTATAAAAGAGCGAAGGAAAGACATCACGAACGAGAGAAGCAGAAAACCCAAGCCCCTCCTCCCCCTTGTCAACTCCACCCCCCTCTCTCTTTCTCTCTCTCTCTCTCTCTCTCTCTGTCTCTTTCTCTAGCTGACAGTTTTTACGCGGAAAAGAGTTTCTCGTAGCATGCAAGGACGAAAAACCATGAGAGTCGAAGCTACCTCGAGCTTGCCGAGTCCTCGAATGGGGTGGTCGAAAGGGGTGTGGAGGGCAATTCACCGCGAAGCGGCTTCCCGCGGTGGTGATAGTAATGTTCTGATAGTAGTAGTGATGACTCGAATGTACCTAACGGTTCAACGATACTATAGTGGTAGTAACAGAAATGGGAGAGACCGGGGCTGGTCGAGTCATTTTTTTGCTTCTGATTTTTGTTTCTTTTTTTTTTTAACAAATTTCGCTGTGTATATTTGGATTAAAAGGAATATCTTTTTTTTTTTTGTCATTTTTAAGCCTGAAATAATCTGTAGGTTTTTTATTTCTCACGCGATCAATGGTACTTGGGCGAAAGTAGTCACTTTTAGAAGTTCATAACATAACTGGAATAACCCCAGAGCGATGTAAATTAAACCTTCAAATGCTTGAAAAGTTTGAAAAACTACAATTTACAAGTATTTTCTAGGGTTTTGGATGTTTCTACACATTTAACTCCTGATTTCAGTCAGAATCCGCCAGTTTGACGTTGAAATTTTATGCCTAAACTTCAGTTTTTGAAATTTTTACGTATTATCAAGTATTTGTCAGTTCACTATGACAAACTTCGCATAATACTTTCAATACTTCAGAAATAAAATATCTTGATACTACATTCTTTTTGTGGGTGCGGCGTTCTCCAAATCCTTTCGGAATTTCAATCACTTACACACATCATAAGTACACCACTTATATTAAAACTGCTACCAAGCATTTCTAAATTATGATAATTCGACATATTGAATATGCTATTTTGAATTCTAATATCTTGATTTAAAAATTTTTATTTTTCGAATTAATTTATATTATGATCCATCATTTAGTTAATTTTATTTAATTTCATCTCTTTAGTTAGGCAGTCTATTAATAGTCACTTAATTTTAGTACCATACTTTTAGTAACTGGTAAAATTTAATAACAAAATATGGTTTATTTGTTTAAAAAGTTTCCACAGAATATTGCTCATAAATATTTCTTGCGGACGTGGAAAAATTTCTCATATATACCATATTCCTAATCAACATTTTCTATTCGCCGAAATATTTCTTTGGGTTTACTCTTTAATATTGATAACTCCACTAAAAGTGACAACTTAGTGAAATAAATGTGATCTCTTAAGTCGAAAACACGCCTAATGTAGCCGGCTATTTTTAAGCGTGTTTGGGAATACTTGGCCCTGTTTCAACAAGCCCCGGTCTCCCCTACAGGTAGTACAGTGAGAGACACCAAAGCTGGTGGCGTTGATGCCGATATAGCACATCTTGCTTGTGCTCTGCGAGTGGTGGGAAATAAAATCGCTCGAAGGCTATTTTCCAGAGGAATTTTCATTGGACAGACGCCATGTTGGTAGCCGGGGGTGAGCTCACCCTTTTGCGAGCTTAGTGGATTGGTCGTTGTCCTGGCAACGCTTGGTGAGCCCGGCCAATAGCGGGTGAGTTGCTCCACGATGCTCCACAGCTCGTTGTGATGCTCACATAGCGAGGGGTTGGGTTGACGAGAAACGAAGCGTTGGTGGCCACCCCTGCTCTTCGCTATATACACCGGTACACCCGCTACCCCTCAGCCACCACTACGAGGAACCCCCAAGTCACCGGGATAACTGCATTTCGCGGACAGAATCCCACAAGAACTCACGGTGAGCGGTGCCCCCATCATCGCCGTCATCATCGTCGTTACTCCGCGACATCCTCGTTGTGTCTCGTCCTCCATGTCTGCCACGTTATAAAACGCACAATCTCGTTGACAACCGTCTGAAACCGCCGACGCTCATTTACATCCATTTCTTTCATCTTTTGCGTTCGGCAGCAAGCAAACTTTCATTTTGATCCCCCCGGTTTTGGCGAACCGACCTCTTCAAGGTTGCACATTGTCGGGAATTAAACGCTTGTTTTTGTTGTTTTCTTTTTCTCGTTTTATCTATTCTCGATATCTAGCGGTTCTCAAGGGTAACGCGACGTGTACCTGGGTACCGGTACCACCAGTGGCAGCCACGCCACTGTACGATCCAGTCACACCGGTAGCATCAACATCCGGCGACACAGTTAACCACCCCTTGCCACCTCCAAAACCCGTTCCTAATTGGATCACGAGCAATAATAAGATTTGAATTTGGAATCGGGGCCAACGGTGCGCAGCCCAGCCGCTTGCGCTCTATACACCGAATCGGTCTCGCCGATCGTGAGCGAACACGATCCTACCGTCTTTTGAGAAACGGACCACGCGACTCAATCACGGATATCATCCGACTACCGTCGGGTTAACGGGCAAACCCCCGCTCGTGCTTCAACTTTGTTTTTTTTTTTCTTTTCTTCTTTTCTCTTTTGCTGAATCCCCCGTTTTGTTTTCTTTGTTTACCGTCGTTGCGTTACGCGGTTTCCGTTGGAATTGTAAAGCCGTCACGAGACGTTGGACTTTTGGAGACTGCATTCAGTGAATCTTGCTGGAGAACAGATAAGTTCTTTAAGCTGTTGAGGATCGTTTGGAACAATTCGGGAGCAGTGAATGTGTCGACGAAAACGATTGCTATTCGAGTGTTTACGTTATGGACAAATCGTTTGGAAGTTTCAATCCGACTACTGGTCGTTTAGTAGTTTGAAGAGGTGCAAACTTTAAGTGCGTTTACGTACTTTGCAATCAACGATAGCTGGGATTTGTGGCTATACGAGATACTCGTTTGCTGGACGTTTTATTCGTTGATTGATTCATCGAGGTTTTTGACGAAGTGAGGGAAATCAACAAGTGGAAGATAGCCACGTGAGTGAAAGAACGAAAGATTTTTCAAGACTCGTGAAAGAATTTTAGTTCAATAGCCAAGGGTGTCATCCTGCTGATAGAAAGTTAACCAACAGAAACGACCATGTCCTCGTAGGCACGAAAAAATAAAGCGTCGCGAGGAATATATCTACCGCGGACCTCAATAAGGTCACCCCGGCATCATCCTGGCTAACGATTTGTCCGGAAGTAGCGGCCCGGGTGGCGGTGTCGGTTCTGTCGGAAGTTCGGTTGGCGGAGGTGGTGGCCTGTCGACAACTGCCCTTAGCCTCGATCATCAACAATTCAATATATTCCCGGCGATATTCAGCAGACAATTGAACTTCTCGGCTGCAGCGGCGAATTGCGGACAAAACAAACTGATGGACGAACTAAGGCCGAATCTTGGCCTCCTTGGCGTTGGCCTTGTTGAGAATGACACGTTTCACCTAAATCACAATCAGGAGAAGAGAAAGTGCAGCAGCACAAGCTCAAACGAACAAGACTTTGGTCTTTATGGTGTTCATCAAGGTCTTGAAGCTAGTCCACCGACACCCGCGGCGACACCCGGACGAAATAGCGTCGGCAATGCTAGCAGCGTTGGTGAGCATGCATTTGATAAATTGTCAATGTAAAACACGCGTAATTTATCTATTACCATTTTTCTTCTCTTTTCAAATTCGCGAATAATTATTTGTTACATTGTCCCGAGGGGGTAATGAGAGTCATGACCAAACTTTTTTTTTATAATGCAACTATTGATTTAAATAAATGGCATTTTTGCCTCATGGACATGTGTATAAAACACAATACTGTTAAAATTGTTGAATATAAACTTCCATTACAGGTATAGGAAATTTGAGCTTCCTATACCTGCGCGTTAAATTTAATATCGCAGCTGGTGAATAAAATCTTCGGTAATACAAATTTGCACGTATTTTTCAAACAGTGAATCAATTTCAACTTTTATCACAGCTTTCGGATTAAACTGATCGATGGATTTTAGTTTTTGTGATCCGTACGACAAAGTTATGAATGAAAATGTGTAAAAAAAATATATTTTTTTTAAATTCCTAAGCTCGGATCAGAAAGTTTTCTCCATTTTAATTTTGTGCAACATTGTTGGGAATTAGAAAAATTAAATAATTTTAGAAACATTTTAGAATCATTCTGTTGAAAGGCACGATTGATTTCGTATCAATGATTCTAGTTAAATATTTTTAAGATTTTCATTTACGACATGGAAAATTACGTTTCACAGATAATCTTGAAGGGAAATCGCATTTTCACACCAAGATAGTTTAGAAACTTTAACGATAAGAATTTCTGTTTCTTGCTTTTTAAAGTTTCTGATAGATTAGGAAATAGTACAACTAATATCAATAGGACACTTTATCAGTTTTATCTTGTTTCTTCTTAAGTTCTAAAACAACTAAACGGATCCCAAAGAATGTTGACTGCAAAAGCATTGAATTAAAAAATAACAGAGCAATTTCACGAATACACCGTAACAGTTCGAATCCAAAATTATAACGGTAGAATTAATTTAATAAAATTTTCGTAGGTTGCACTTGTTTTTAATTGTACAATACAATAACAATACAATTTGCATTAATATAACGTATATTTTTAATAAATCATCAAGTTCGCATTTTTCACAACGCTTCGTCTATGAGGAAGCCAAAATTGATAAATCAGCTTCCTCGTAGAGGTGGCTTTGTGAAAAATCGAAATTAATGAAGAAGCAATGTGCAAAGTGCTACTATGTAACTTTTTGTTCTAATTCTGTATTAAAGATTTTAATAGTATTTTTTTTGTAAAAATGTTGCGTTTTAATGCTGTATTTCAATTTGTCTGTTATATATAAATTAGATAATATTGAGGGGTAAACAAAAATGTACAAGTGTCGAAAGTACATAAAAATGGACATCAAGCCATACACTACTCGAGATAGATGAATTTTCCGGCTGTTGAATTTCGAGTGCACGAGGAGGGATATAAATGCTTTGGCAATACGGCGTGTTGTACTACTACTATGTTGACAATAGGACCGCGGGACAACCATATGGTTGTACCTGTTCCATGAGCCGTTATTATGTTCTGATGGGGCTTGATAGACTGACGAAGTAGGGAACAAGAGGGGGGAAGCTTAACACCCGGGGGTGCGCCCTAATGTGCCAACCTAACATAGGAAGTGAGGATAGGATAGAGCCACGAGTGAAGTCGGGGGACTGCAGAGCAGCCGGCTATACGCAGCTTCCGACGCCTCGGCACCCGGCACTACGACACAAATTCTCGTTTGACGAAAGGGTGGCCCACGTTCTCTTTGTTACATACCGAATCTCGAGTTTCTCTGGCGTTTTGACATCGTCAAATGTCATCTTGATACATTTCTCGTGTAAACACTCGTTGTTTGTAGATTCTACCTTTTTTTCTTCTCATTTGTCTATAACACTTGTTTTTTGCTTCCTCGTAGAGGAATCTTTGTTTTTCTTTTTTTTTCGAAACTTTCATGCCAGGATACTTACAATCAGAATGGTCGAAATATCGCTTTGTATACTTGTATAGAAAATATAATTGCATTTGATGACGTAAATTATAATAAAATAAACATGTAAAGATTACTTTATGGTTGTCCATGAAAATTTGATATACTGGTTTGTGCTGGAATATACAGGAATATTAATTTTCCAAATGTTTTGGAATCTCAGTAATCATAATTCACTCATAGATGAAAAATAAATTTCAATTCCAAATCATCGAATAATGAAGTATTCTACAATTTATTTGAGAAAGAAAAAAAAACACTCGAGTCATTGAAATAAATGTTCACAACTTGTGGCTCGTTTTGTGATTTAATATATCCAAGTGTGTAATATCTGTATTTTTCAATAAGTAAAAAAAATGATTGAACGTTCGTTGTTGTAAATTCGAAAAGTACGCTTATGTAACGAGGGTCGCAAATCAACTACGGTTCTTCTTCGCAGTTTTCCTCATGTATGTTATACCCTGTCCAGTTATAACACGAATTTGCATAGTTTACCCAATCCATCGCGAGTGAAAATGCGGGAGCGTCGGACTTGCCAATTGGTTTAGAGATCCCCATCATTCACACGACTGCATATACTCGTTTTAAGCTTTGCCCGTAGCTTTGCATTGCTTTTATCCTATTTTCAGGCTTGAATCGACTTCATCAACTACAGCCTCCAAATTTTAAACATCAGCAGATTGGCCGATGACGTTACTTTTTTATCTGTCATTTTGCTTCCTCATAGAGGAAGATTTGTTTTCGTCAATGTATTTTTTTTCCCGAGATTTTCTTGCCAGGACACTCAGAATGGTCCAAAATGTCGAGAAAAGTGGTTTAGAAAAAATGTCTGGATGTTCGTGTGCGTGTGCATGTGCCATTCAAAATTGAAACCTACATATCTCATGAACGGTCTAACCGATCGGACCAAATCCTTCACAATGCAATGAATACAAGGATAGTGTCCGAACACACAAACTCAAATGCAATGAAACTCAGATACAATCAAATTTCAAAGGGACAATTTAGAAACAAAAAATTGAATTCCTGCGTGTTGCAAGGTCACGTTCGTTTTATCGTAGACAAAAAGAAATGGGTCATGATTCTCATGCAAATGAAAGAGACGAGAAGGGGGGTGTGAAAGGAGAAAAAAGTTAACGCCGTTAATTCAGTCTCGTCTCATCGGGGATTAAACCCGTTGCGGTCTTTCTGGTCTCTCGGAGTTCATTGTCATTGCTCTTCTGTGTGTCACTGGATATAGATTCCCGTCTGGTCTATCATTTTACTAAATATTTTTTATCACTGTTAGTTAAATAGAAAAATCTTTGCTGAATTTTTATTGAAGTAATGAAGGTTTTCAGTCAATTTTTTGTATGAGTAGTGAAATTCTCATTTTACAAGAATAATTTTATTGTATTTTCACCGAATTTAATTGGAGCCTTATCCTAACTCTTTTTTCTTATAATGTGTGAGAAGTATCAATTATAGATAAATGTTAGCAGATCATATGGACAGTGACAGGAATTATCGTCGTCGTCGTCGTTGTCGTCGTCCTTAACCGCGACGATAATTGTAATCCGATGCGCAGCTGTACACGAAAGGACAGCTGGCTATGAAATCTAGAGTTAGGAGGAACATCTACGTGTTAGCCCGATGTCCGTTCTGACAACCGCGTCGTCTCGTTAAAATCGTCGCTAATTATTTCACTCGACCATCGTCGACATTGACGCGGGTACTGGTGGATCGACAGATGTGTCCTTCGCTTGTCGCATCCCGTTGACTGTCGATACTCTTGTGTTACTTTGGCCTGAAGTGTACGTCCCGTTGGGATATATACTCTTAATCGAGAGTCCTGTCGTCCTTTATAGTCATTCAAATGTTGAAAACAACATCAAACTCTTTAGTATTATCGTCCACTAATATCGTTACTATTCTGTCTACGAAAAAATGCACAATATTTGCAATTTACTTTTTGAACGTACATTTTTTTTTCTGTTAATTTCAATGTTTATATGCATGTTTTAAATAAAAATTCTTTTTTGATCTTTTTTCTTTTTGCTTCCTAATAGAGGAAGCTGTGTTATCGTGAACATTTTTTTTTTTTCGAGCTTTTCATGTCAGTGCGCTCAGAGTTGTCAAAAACGTGGAGAAAAATTGATGTGTACGAAATGTCTGTGTGTGTGTGTGTGTGTGTGTGTATGTGCAAATTGCCTTGTTAGCACGATAACTGTTGTAATTTTAGATGTATCTTCTTCAAATTTGGCACGCAAGTGGTCTGTCATATAACTACGTTTGGGATTGTAGTTGATGGGTATCGTTTAGAAAATTCAAATTTTACAGCATTTTGAAAAAATCGTTTTCACGCTGTAACTTTCGTAAATTAAGAGGTACCGGACTGAAATTTTGTACGTAAATGGACTAGCATCAAACCATGATGTGTACCAAATTTGGCGGGAATCGATAGAGTGGTTCTAACTTTATTGGAATTTCAATTTTTTTTTTTAGATGTCTGCAAAGTCTTCAACATCTGTAAATTCTGAGATATCCGGCTGCAGTTTTCGACATGATTTTACGATTATTGATTATCAATGATGAATCTAATCAAAGGAACTGTCGATATGTCAGTAAATTACGATTTTAGTAAATAAAACAGAAAAAAATGCCGTCAAAAAAAAATCTACATTTTTTGCAGATTTAGCTTAAATATGGTTCACATATGGACTACCATTGGACAAGGTTTGAGTACAAACTTGACGAAAATCCCTCAAGTGGTTTGAATTTGATGGCATTTTGAATGCACAAATTACGAGATACCAGCTTCAAATTTGGTTCACATATGGAATACCATGGTTTGAGTGAAAATTTGACGCAAATCGGTCGAGCGGTTCGAATTTGATGACATTTTGCATTTTTTTGAAAAATGTCTTTCGAGTTCAAACAAGCCTGCAAAGTATAAGCTTGCAAATTGCTTCCTCCCAATTTTCTATCTTTGACAATGCATTTTTTTTTACAAATCTCCCTTTATGAGGAAGTCAAAATTGATCAACATACTTTCTCATAGAGGTGGCTTTGTAGGAAAAAAAGCTTTGTCAAAGATAGAAAATTGTGAGTAAGCAATTTGCAAGCTTATACTTTGCAGGCTTGTTTCAGCTCGAAAGACATTTTTCAAAAAAATGCAAAATGCCATAAAATTCGAACCGCTCGACCGATTTGCGTCAAATTTTTACTCAAACCATGGTATTCCATATGTGAACCAAATTTGAAGCCGTTATGTCATAATTTATGCAACCGTCTATGGCGTCACGATTTTATATGACATACAGAATATTTATTACGATTTACAATTTATAACCGAATAATGACAAAAATAACGACATATTGGACGTTTTCTGTTCCTCTCGTAATTAGGTTCCTCTCGGAATTCTTCTCGTTCTGTTCCTCCTCATAATTAGTCGAATATTCGATTCCAACTTCAAATCGAATAATTCAATACGATTAGAAGCCGAATAATTCGATTCAATTCGAAGATGAATATTCGATATTTTCGAATACTTCGCACAACCCCTAACAAGCACATATTATACTCGTACATGATCTCACCTCTTACCTGATCTATACTATAGTCGTGGTGGAATTCGAGTCTGTCGTACGCGGCCGCGTTCTCGGATGAACTTGACCGAGTTCCTAGGGCGTTGAATGGGTAAACGGGGCAAGGCGCGTAAAGTGGACAGCATTCATCCTCGAACATTGAATCAGCATGTAACATGATTAGGTCATTAACGCCCTAACCGAGTTAGCATAGTGCGAGGGACTTGGTTCACCAGCACTGCTGCCCTCTCGTACTTGCCTCGCGTCGTCCATAAAGCCACGTCTCCAACGGTGGATGCACCACGACGTACCTATTCGTCCTCCGAAATAATCTGGTTGATGACTGCCGAATCCAAACCTGCAACGATACTTGTCAAAAAAAAAAAAAAAAAAAATACAAGTAGCGTACTTTGTCATCAGTACGCCGGAGTTATAATTTCTTGCGACTGTTACGTAATGATAAATGTAATAGAATTAATAAGAAACAAATGGGTCACACGAAGTGAAGCAGCTCTGTTTCGAATTGTCTAAAACAAAGTTCATCATTTTCTTGTAAGTTGTTCAGAGGACCTAGAATAAGTACAAGTTATTTTAAGATTTTTGAATGCTATATTTCAGGCAGGATTATATACTGACTTTCTATTTTTGTATTTTTCTTTTTCGATTCGCTATACATCAAAATTGGTCCATTGTAGAAACAAAATGTTCTTACATAAAATGTAGGTATTTGAATGTAGTTTGCACTGAAAAAATTTCATATTTGTGCAGTATAAATTTCATGCATTTTTAAGAGGAACTAAGTTAAAAAAAAAAAAAGAATTCCTTGAGAGGGATTTTTCGGCAGCCGTATCAAATGTCTGAACGAAAATTAAAATCTAAAAATCAGACGAAACGTTTAGAAAAGTGTCTTTTTATTTATACGCCCTAATGGGTACATCTGTAAAAAAAATAAATAAATAAAAAAGATAAGCTTTTCCGGTCGTGAAAAAAGTGTATAGTGTCAATTTTATAATATTTTTCATGAGCTTTTCAAGGATATTTTATTTGGAGTAAAACAACGATCTCGTGGTTTTGTATCAATCAGGTGCGGAAGGAGCCTTCAAGAAATTGAAACCCGAACCCTGCGCGGCGAGTCCCCACATTGGCCACACACCAACCACAGCGAGCTGTCCAACGCCTGCACGACGACGACACAGGACCACATTTACCCAGGTTAGCTATACTGTATGAAAATAAGCGAAAGTCGGATTTTTCACAAGGATATATCGATGCTTTGTGGCTTTAGACCTGAGAATATAATTTAAAAAGACATAAAAATTATTCTTTTACTGTTTCGACACTATAAATAGTTCATAATTATTTCCGACAATAATAATAAATTGATTACTATGAAAAATCATTAAATTAAATATAATACAATTAAAAAAGAAAAAAAAATTATTCTTTTACTATTTCGATACAATAAATAGCTCATAATTATTTCCGACGATAACAGTAAACTTATTACTATGAAAAATCATTAAATTAGATATAATATAATTTAAAAAGAAATAAAAATTATTCTTTTATTATTTCGACACTATAAATAGTTCATAATTATTTCCAACAATAATAATAAATTGATTACTATGAAAAATCATTAAATTAGATATAATATAATTAAAAAAGAAATAAAAATTATTCTTTTACTATTTCGACACTATAAATAGTTCATAATTATTTTCGACAATAATAATAAATTGATTACTATGAAAAATCATTAAATTAGATATAATATAATTTAAAGAAGAAATAAAAATGATTCTTTTACTATTTCGACACTATAAATAGTTCATAATTATTTCCGACAATAATAATAAATTGATTACTATGAAAAATCATCAAATTAGGGCAGATGTACCGGTTTCGATTTCTTAGAGCATTTTTCTATATTCAAATTTGCATGGTTAGGACCAAAATTGGTGAAATGGGTTTGAGCTTATGTATATTTCATATCTGATAAGGAAATTACACGAGATATCCGCCTCCGACTTTAATGTAAGTTTGTAAAGTGAGTCGAGTGCTTCGAGGCATGAAGAATCAGCACGAAATTAGCGGTCCGATTTTTCATCAATTTTTAAAGATCAACAAAAAAAAAGACTGAATTTAGGTGTCATTAGATAATCGCAAAACGCTAAAGTCTATTTTGGGAAAAATTGATTAATCGCAAGCTGGCCAAAGTGTCAAATTTGCAGATGCAGAACATTTCAGGGTCTTTTGAAAAATTCATAACTTTGAAACAACAAGCTCTAGCGACAAACACGTAACCACTTTTTCGCTTCAAAATTAACTATTCTTGAAGGAAAAAATGTGAGACCCCTTTAAAACAATCCCCCAAGAATACCGGCGATCATTTAATAAGACTTGCATTCATTTACGTGTTAATCAAATATTTAATTGAAAAAAAGGCGTTTAAGGCAGCTCTACATTATTTTTTTAGGGCCTCAAATTTGAACTCACATCGTTTGAGCTGCAACATGCGGATAAAAAAAAAGTTTTTTTAGACACACAATATATACAAATGTTTTTTTTTTGTTTTCAAATAATTCTTATGGCGAATTTTATTGTTCTATGTCAAAGAGGTCATGTAATAATCTTATCTCTGTCATGAACTGACACATTTGTTTATTAGTAAAACAACGTTAATTATCTGAAAGCGATTGAAACGTGGAGAAAGCCAGAGGTAGAGAGAGAGAGAGAGAGAGAGAGAGAGAGAGAGAGAGAGAGAGAGAGAGAGAGAGAGAGAGGAAGAGAGAGAGAGGCAGATAGAGTACAACGAAGGGAGGAAGAGAGAGAACGATGTACCCTCAACGCGGCTTTCCAATTGTTTCGCAGGAGCAGCTGGCGGAATTGGAATCGGCGTTCGCGAAATCCCATTATCCGGACATATACTGCAGAGAGGAATTAGCGAGGAGCACCAAATTGAACGAGGCTAGAATCCAGGTGAGTGGCGTTATGCAGCGCAGACGCGTTTCCCAGAGATTTCACTGTTTACGAAAGACTCATACATATATCGTGGAATATACATGAAATATATTGTTGTCTCAGTTGCCTTCGTCATATTCGCAATGATTTAATTGGGTCCTGGAGTTGAGTTTTCACTCAAAACTATATATCACGCCTCTTTAAATAAAAGTATTTCAAATACAATTTAATTTTTTATTTTCTAAATACTACCTTTCAGAATAAAATCCATTTGTTACTACAAGAAAAAACAATAATTTGCGAATTTTTCGATAAACTAGTAAGGCGACAACAACAAAAAATTTCGAAATCGTCGTATTGCGTTTTGTGAAAATAATTTTGTTCCGTAAGAAACAACACACTGTCTTTAGCAACAAAACCCATTTGTTACTAATTATTTCGGTATATATTCAATTTTTGGAGTTGAATTAAAAAAATATATATGTTCTATTTTTTTATTGAATTTCTCCCACAATTTTTGATATCTACACCTAGACATTTTTTTTACATGTTCAAAAACATCCTTACAAAAAAATCACTCATGGGCTTTTTTTACCGACAAAAACAGCACATATTTTTTCAAAATATTCCGGAGTCATTTTTTTTCTTGTAAAATTTTTGAAATTCTGTTGCTTTCGTTCACACAGATTCGTTTAACGTCACGTATTGAGAAGCGAAATAATTCTAAAAGTCGATTTTACTTTCTCCAAAAATCTCGGCCTAAAAGTCGATTGGAAAGTAGACAATAATTTTTTATCAATCTTTGGAATGTTACGCTTTGTATAGATGTTTAATAAATGATCGTGAATAATTCGATGAACGACAATGATTTCGATACCGCGAGTGAAAACACAAAAAAAATACATACATACATATATATATATATATATATATATATATCACGGTCGGTCAATTCTTTCGTTGAGTGGCGAACCGTGTTGATCTGCCCTACGGGATAAACGGATTAATTTAACGAACTTGGAGCAGGAGCAGCGGACTGGTCAGGCCGCATACGGAACTGTACGCACAACTACGTTAAGCCCAGGCTCAACTACACACCCCCATTTCATCCGCGTAATTATTCGGCAAGGTTACGTAATTATTTAGCGAGTGACAATATATAGCGAACGTGCGGCTGTCTATACCTGCTGTGGATTCAATGTGCGCGCCTACTCGCAGAGCGCCGCTATATGTGTTGCAATGCCGTGTTTCGCAGCCTCCGAGCACCAAGTTTATATTCGCGTATGATGGCTTTTGGCTCATTCGCTGTTTCATTAGCTTCAAGCGCTTTTTTACATCCTTATTAAAATCGCGGTTCCCTTCCTTCCCGCAGGACGGATTTACTTAACACTTTTTTTGATCATAATTTCGGTGACCCCACTAAAACCTTGCCGGCCACTTTCTGGCCTTGTACATTGAATATTTCTGGCATGAAAATGAACGAAAAGAGCGGAGAAAAAAAAATTATTGCATTTTTTTTAAAGCCATTTTTCGCGAAAATTAATATTTACTTGGAATAGAAATTCAGGAGACAAGAGAAGAGTCAAAAAATGTCAACGTCACATTTGGAGATACTAAGAAGATTTATTTGGAATAATAAAAATAAATTAAATATTGTATTTTGTGAATAAAAAGACAGAGTATTAATTTCATAAATAAAATAATAAAGGTTACTTTGGGGTGTGTTAAATCATTTTTTTAAACTAATTTGTTAAGAACTTTTTGGCGTTATTACTATTATTATAGGTTGATTTTTTTTTCAATTTATCACGTTTCGTGGGATTTAAATTTTAATTAAAGCACACTTTTGGTTGATAATCTACGTGAAATTTATGCTGAGAATATGGCAGGTGAAAATATTTTTTACTGCAGCTTTAAATAACAATGACTTTGAATCTCATTAAATGTACGTTAAATGTGGCGCGATAAAGAATATTTAAACAAATTGCAATGTAGAACTTTGGACCTTAATTTTAATTTTTCACAAAGCAACCTCTATGAGGAAGCTGTGTAAAAAATGGAAATTAATGAGGAAGCAATGTGCAAAGTTCCACTTTACAACTTTTTTCTATATCTTTGGTAATTATGGGTGCAACAACACAAAATAAAAAGAAACAACAGTTGATGTTACTCAAGTTGTATGCAAATTTTTGGATCAGTTGCTTAAACCGTTCTCGAGTTACAGCGTTTTCAAAAAAAAATTACGAAATGTGCAAATTTCTATAAAATCTTAACGACTTTATCAATTTCGTCTCAATATAGTAAAAAACATTAGCACACTCTGTTTAAGTTTTATGCCAAATTTTACTTCAGTTACTTGAACCGTTCTTGAGCTATAGAATTTTCAAAAAAAAATTCAAACAATTATATATTAATAACCTTGGAATTTTCAAATGATTAAAAAACATGCTTATTCACTATATTTCGTACCCCATTTTTTTTTTTTTTTAAACGATTAATCGTAGGCAAAAAATCCATATTCTCGAATATTCAATGACATTCAACGTCTTATCAGTGAAAAATAAAACAAAATCATAAATAGGGTATCCCATTACAATCGTGTGCTATATTAAATTAAATAGAAAAATCACCTCTGAAATTTTTTTTTCTTCTGTTCATTCCAAAATGGAAAAACGATTTTTTTTTTGTCAAGACTTAAATATTTTGGTCTTCCTGATACTGATTATTTATTTAATTTTCATATTTCTGGAATTATATGATTGTTAACTGAGTGTCCTGATATGAAAATCTCGTAAAAAAAAATGTGTTCATAAAAACAAAGTTTCCTCCAATAAGGAAACAAATTATGAATGAAATCTTTGAATTTTTCTGGGCGACAGAATTAAAAGGAATAATAAAAGCTTTGAATTATTTTTGTCTTGAGATTCGAGTTGATCTCTCCCCGGTTTTTTTTTTTTTGCTATAGCTCCTGTAACATCACACTATCGCACATAAGCTCAACGACATACATATACCATCTATTGCAGTATATATGCTCGAGTCTCGCTTGCTGGACTCACGATTTCAATTTCGGGATGCTATTTCGAACTGGTGACTCGATTAACGCACCGTCGAGGGCACACACAACGAATCCCGGCTTTGACGACGCTCTGGAGCGTTCAAAAACGGGGGTGGTGAGGTGTGTATGGTGCAAATGTGCAACAGCGGCAGCTCGATGCCCTATGTTTCAATGTGCACATTTTCAGTCCGCACACTCGTGTCGTTCCAACTGAAATTTTTCACGTAAATGCACTCGTCTCGTTGCTGTTACTGTACTATTGGCCAATTGCACGAATTGACAAAAAATTGCAAATTCTCGGTGCTTTCCAGCGACACCAAAAACGTTGCTATATGCTGCCGATGAAAAAAAAAAAAAAAAAAAGAAAACCAGCAGCACGATATTGTCCAAATTTTAGAGTGGCATATCGTCGATTAAGGTCTTTTTAGCGGAGAAAAATATTAATCAAATCCTATTGAATAACAAAATTCTATTTTTCTATATTTGTCACTTTTGTGATAAAATTTTGCTCTACTGATCTAAAGATCTACGATGGAGTTACTGTGACAACCGTCTCTGGACTCTGCAAAAATATTGCAACACCATGAAATATTTTTCTACATCTTACAATTCGTTTTGTTCTACACACAGCCAAGATGTAATTTTTTTCATTCTAAACCAAACATCTATTAATGACAAACGTCATTTTTTAGAATTGGATGTGGACTCACTATTGAATGAATAAACAAATGTGTATTATCATTATTATGTACAATATGTAAAGGTGAAAGATGGTTAAAAAAAATATCCTCATTGAAATAATATTAATTAAAGAAAAACAGTAAGTAAAATTTTTCATCAAGAAAAAAATATCTCCATTTAAGAGGATCTGTAGCAAAGACTTTTACTTAGTCTTTAAAATTATTTTATTATTTTTCAAGCTCACTAATTATTTAATCGAGAGATCATTACTAATTTCTTTTTTTTTATTCAGTGGTGTTATAAGTAATGACAATTTTTTAAGATTATGAAGAGTATTAGTGTTTTCGTATCTGAGATGGTCAAAATGTTTGCATTCAGAAAGTGTATTTAAATACATATACGTGCCTAAAAAAAAAACATTGTACTCGCCAGAATATGTAGACTGCTGTTGTTGAATTTCTTTTACTGTAGTTCTCTTTTTAGGGGGATTCGTTGGGCCATAATTGAATCAAATACGCGTGTGGGGCGCGAACAGAAATTGAATTACGTGCGCAAATGTCGATTCAAGATATACCCTCGGCGATCCTTCGCTGTACAGTCCTGTAACTTCTAGTCTTTCTTCTATTTTGAAGAGGGTGCTTCGAATACCATACGAGTGATTTTTTTCCTTACTTTCCTTCATTATAGTAAGCTGCCTATATATATATATATATGTTGTAATTCGTTTGAAAAAAAAAACAAGAACAGGCTTTAATCTTGTAAAAAAAACTATTCCTCTTACGACAAATTTGTTTCCTGAATAAAAAGTGGCTTCTTGTAGCAAATCGAGAAATATTTTTCTAATATGACAGAATGGGGGTGTCACAGGTCCTTCGGCATAATTTCAACGTTTCCAGTCAAAAATATCGGCATAGCTACGACGAGCTGATTTTATCAACTCTTATTTTTATGATTTGTTTTCATCGTATATATCTTCGTCAGGTTTTTACGTAATATCTCTATTTTTCTCCTTTCTATTGAATTTTTCTCGAGAGGTATTTTTTTAGGGGTGTGCGAATAGCGATCGAATCGAACCAAATCGAACAGCACTATTCGATTCGATTTTTCGAATCGAATATTCGATGAATTAGAATATTCGATGAATTAGAATATTCGATGAATTAGAATATTCGATGAATTAGAATATTCGATGAATTAGAATATTCGATGAATTAGAATATTCGATGAATTAGAATATTCGATGAATTAGAATATTCGATGAATTAGAATATTCGATGAATTAGAATATTCGGTGAATTCGAATATTCGGTTAATTCGAATATTCGGTAAATTTGAATATTCGATGAATTAGAATATTCGATGAATTAGAATATTCGATGAATTAGAATATTCGGTGAATTCGAATATTCGGTTAATTAGAATATTCGGTGAATTCGAATATTCGGTAAATTCGAATATTCGATGAATTCGAACATTCGATGAATTCGAACATTCGATGAATTCGAACATTCGATGAATTCGAACATTCGATGAATTCGAACATTCGATGAATTCGAACATTCGATGAATTCGAATATTCAGTGAATTCGAATATTCGATAAATTCGAATATTTAGTGAATTCGAATATTCGATGAATTTGGATATTCGGAAAGTTATCGAATATTCGCAGAAATCTCGAATATTCGAAAAGTTATCGAAAATTCGAAAAAATCTCGGATATTTGAAAAGTTATTGAAAATTCGAAAAAATCTCGAATATTCCGTCAAAGTCGATCGAGAGCGTAGGATTATTTTCTTCGACCGACGATATTGTGACGGGAGCACGTTAATGAGATTGCATCCCGAAAACGTCGAGCACTTAATTTACTTGTCCAAGAATCTGACTTAAGTTCATTGAATAAATCGTTAATATTCTTTCTAAATGTTCATTTCCTTTGCATATACCAATAAATTCTTTCATTTCTACTTTTCCTCAACAAACGAATTTTCTCCTGAGGCAAATGGATCTTTTTCGGTGTCTGAAAGATCAAAATCGGTTTAATCAGCGGCAGTTACATCGGTAGTAAACTTGTGATTCTCGCAATGGGATTTGGTAAAGATAATTGCACAGAAGAAAAGGAGTAATTGAGAAATAAATGACTGCGTTGACGTAGCAGTGATATACATATATATGTATATATTTTTGTGGCTTAGCGAAAGGGAAAAGGTTATTAGAACCCCATCAAGCTTACGAATTCCGCGAGAGCGGTACATATTAAAACAGTCGACGCTACGTTTCCCTCTCTTTTGATATATAATTCACGAGTGTTGTTTGCGTTAAAAGCCCGGGAACCACCACGACTTAATACTGTTAAACTGCGATGCCAAGTAAAACGCGGTTTGCTTTTAGAGTCGCTGCTCCCTCATAAGCAATGCCCAAAGGATAATTCGCCTACAGAGAAGTTCCGGCAACTACCGACCATATACTTTCCAACAGGAAACGTCACCGCACATTCATTTACGATTATACAAACTTTTCGACGACTAGCTTCATCCTAAACACTGAGCAAAAAACATTTTCGCATGTGCCAACGGTACTCTTTAGTTCGGGTAAACTATGTAATAGGTCGACGATACGATGCTATTGTTATATATATTTTTATTTTTAAATGTAAAGAAAAAAATGTATACCAGGCTGGCCTAAATTAGATCAATGATTTTCGCTCTTCCTCGGGAATTAAGTTCCTGATGTAAACGCCAATAAGTACTTCTGAGTAAAATAGAAGTTTGCAAAATAAAAGCTCGCGCATTGCCTCCTCGTTTTTTTTAGAGCCCCATCCACAAAGTCTGCTCTACACTCTTAACATTTTTACTTTGTCACCACATACAGAGTATGTAAAAGAGAAAATATTGCAATACAAAAATCATGTTGACTTCCTTTTTTGTGGAAATAGACGTATTGGGTGTCCTAGACTCCAAAAAACCGTATTCACTCAATTCTGTCTGTCTGTGCCGTCCGAAAACGCAATAACTTTTGAATGATACTGCAGATTACACTAAAATTAACTGTGTACATTCTACGAATTAAATGTAGTTTTTGTATTGAAATTGGAAACGAACGACCTGTTGCTTTTACTACTTTACCTTAAATGAAAAAAAAAACATGATGAAAAGAACTGATGTTCACATTTCAGATAAAGTATCAAAAGGTGTTTGGTGTTTTCTTTTCAACTTCAATATCAAAACTACATTTTATTCATCTAAGTTACACAACAAATTTTGACGCAATCCGTTAGTCTCTATCCAAAAGTTATTACCTTTTCATCACATATTAACTATATAATAGAGAGTTGCCTGCGGATTTTACCGCACGAACAAGAACATTGTCCCAATTTGTTTTTTTTAATTATATTTTTTCCTGATTAAAGTAAAACATACTTATTCGCTTGAAATGAGTAATTATCTTGCCATTAAATTTTTTAAAAAAGGCTTCTTTGATGAGGAATTAAAAATGTTATAACAAGAATGTGTGCAACAAAAATGTATAACGAAATTGAAACCTCGAAACGTACGAAAGTGCACAAAATGAAAGCATAATTCCCCGAGTGTCAGTGCGCACTAAGTGCGAAGGAGGATTGACGAAAAAAAAAGAAGGTGAAAATGCGAGTGAACGCGGTTGAGTGATAAACAGGAAAGGAAGAGTAAAAGAGGAAAAAGCGGGAACTGAGAGAAATAGCATTCGGATGATGAGACAGAGAAGAAGCAGAGGAAAAGAAAAGAAAAAGAAAAAGTAAAGGGAGGAGGAGAAGGTTGAGGCAGTACGCTGAGGTGGGTGGTAAAGTTGAGATGAGTCGAGGGTGGGCGACGATGTACCAAGGGCTGCCATTATATCTGAGCCGCCATTTTAAATTGAATTTTCTCCACCCTAGATAGATCTGAAATGTCTGGGCCTCGAAGAGCTCGGGTGGTGTTGCGCATGGTGCTAGCCGGAGGGCTTCCTTTCTTCCATCCCGCCTTGCTTCTTCCTTACCCTCATTCCCATCCCCATTCTTTTTTTTTTTTTTTTCGCTTCTACTTATTCTTCCTTCGCACATCCCTCTAATATGTCGTCGCGTCGCATTCCCCTTGTGCCTGGATATCTCCCTCATCCAGATAGCGAATTTCGGCCCCTTACGACAGAAAATGATACGACTTTATATGTGACGAGACTATTTTTTATATAGTCTCGAGTTTTATACGACAATGAAAAATCTGCTGCTGATATCAACTGTCTTTTTATGAACAAGTTTCGACTTATGTTGACAAGATCAATGCGAATTTAGGCCCTGACATTTTTTCTTTCTGATATTTTAGAAATTTTTACATTATTTCATTGTAAATTAAAATATCGTAAAATATTTTCATGGAAAGTTACAATATTCATTTTATGAAACATTGTTGAAAATTAGAAAAATTAAATGATTCAGAAAGAACAATCTTTTAGAGTCCGTCTGTTGAAAGCCACGTGATTTTCTTTGCTTGAATGATATTTCAGAAAGTTTCATATATGTATATGATTCTAGTTTAATATTTCGAAAGATTTTTTACAAGATATGCGAAATTATTAGGGGTGTTCGAATAGTGATCGAATCGAATGGCACTATTCGATGAGTTCGAATATTCGGATTTACCGAATATTCAATTCGAAGTTCGAATATTCGGATTTACCGCGTATTCACTTCGAGGTTCGAATATTCAATTCGAGGTTCGAATATTCAATTCGAGGTTCGAATATTCAATTCGAGGTTCGAATATTCAATTCGAGGTTCGAATATTCAATTCGAGGTTCGAATATTCAATTCGAGGTTCGAATATTCAATTCGAGGTTCGAATATTCTATTCGAGGTTCGAATATTCTATTCGAGGTTCGAATATTCTATTCGAGGTTCGAATATTCTATTCGAGATTCGAATATTCTATTCGAGGTTCGAATATTCTATTCGAGGTTCGAATATTCTATTCAAAGTTGGAATATTCGATTCGAAATTGGAATATTCGATTCGAAATTGGAATATTCGATTCGAAATTGGAATATTCGATTCGAAATTGGAATGTTCGATTCGAAATTGGAATGTTCGATTCGAAATTGGAATATTCGATTCGAAATTGGAATATTCTATTCGAAATTGGAATATTCTATTCGAAATTGGAATATTCTATTCGAAATTGGAATATTCGATTCGAAATTGGAATATTCGATTCGACGTTCGAATATTCGCTATGAGGACGCAAAAAAGGGGGAAAAAACAGTTTAAAAATCTTTCTAAAATATAAAATAAAAATGTACAGATTATTTAGCTTAAAAACCACGATAAAAAATGTGCTGTGTTAAACTTGATGTACTGAGCCATATTTTTGGAAAGAATTCAAAAGTCAAAAGTGACTCACTCACCCGTACTTCGTAGTAGCAGATATATTAGAGGAATCACGCTCGTGATTGATGAATTAAGCTCTCTTAAGAGTCTCGCGGTTGTATTGTAATGAAATTTCCTTACTAGTGGAATCTTCGTTGTCGATGGCTTGCCGATCGAGCGAGTTAATTACTAAGTAAAAAAGAAAAAAGAAAAGGATTACAATCGCGAGGAGTGGGAGGAAAGAAATGATTCAGATGGAAAAAGATGGCCGATGCTGGCCATCTCCGTGGTCGCCGGTGACAGAATAATTCTCGAATCACCGCACAAGAAATCCCATTACGGGCGGCGACTAGTGAAAAAGAAGAAAAAAAAAAGAGAGAGAAGAGAAAGGAGAAGCCGCGCACTGGGCCTCGATATCGAGTTAGCAAAGTTTTCACTCGTCCTTCCTTTTTTTTTTTTTTGACTTCGCCTACGACTCCTGATCGCAGTTACTTTACGTTTAGCTTTTAAATTCGCAGTCACAATTGTGCGTATGCAATACGATGTAAAATTGAGTATTGCAATTTTCAAGAAAAAACAGTGAAAGTGTTTTTCAACGATATAAAAAAGAAGAAATTTACAAATTGCTTTCTCATTTTTTGGTATCTTTGATAAAGTCTTCTTTTACAAAGCTACCTTTATGAGAAAAAGTATGTTGATCAATTTTGACTTCCTCATGGAGGAAAAAAAAGGCTTTGTCAAAGATACTAAATAATGGGGAAACAATTTGCAAGGTTCTACTTTGCAGGTTTGTTTGAACTCTAAAAAAATTTTTCCAAAAATTCAACATACCCTAAAATCAGAACCGTTCGTTCGATTTCCATCATATTTTTACTCAAATCTTGTTCTATGGTAATCCATATGTTAACCAAGTTTATAGCCGGTATCTCGTAATTTGCACAAGTTCAATCAATCTATCAATTCAATCGATTCTTTATTGTAAATTACAAGGCTGGTGCCCATTTACAGGGGTACATGTTTGTATTTACAAAACTTAATACTTCAAAGTGTAAAACAAAAGGACAAGTGCCACAATATTTACAATAAAAAACACACAAATATTACATAGTAATTACCGGTCTTGTATTTTACAGCAGCGTGCTTGATTTTTAGGTTTCTTATTCGGCTACATGTTCAAGCAAACACTTTTTTTGTCCTATCTTAATCTACAGTTATAAATTTATATATTTAGGGAGAACGATGGAATTTTTAGTGCGTTAACGCTGAACTGGAAAAGATTATTTGCGTCGTGGATAGTTTTAACAGCGAGAATTTCCTCAGAAGATGCCTTTTCTTTTAGGTAATGTTTTCGTGGGTTTTAGATCGCGGGACATTCTGGCAGGAAGTGATCTAGGGTATCGAATTTACCAGTATTACATAGCTGGCAAACACTATCCATCTCCAGGCAATACTTGATGCAGTTCCAGTAAATTCTTGGGTTTTTTTTGCGAAGCGATTCTAAGCTGGCTAATCAAACGCATTTCTCTTAGGTATCTTTTTTTGTGCTAAGATATTTTGATAAACTAATATGCGAGCGTTTATGAGGTCTTCCTCTTTACTCCTTTGTATCAGAGCCGCTTTAGTGTTTAGGCTTTCTTGTTTAATGAGATCTGCATTCTGGCTCGGAAAAACATATTGAAAACCCAGTTCGGTCAGTTTTCTTCTCTTGTATCGGGACCCAATTGAAATGCTTTTTTACGTTCTCTAATGTGTTTAAGTAACAGAGTTTCCAGTAACATTTAGCTGGGAGTCTCTCCTCTGACATTTCTAAAAGTTTAATCCACCAGTTTATCATCTTACTAAACACTATTATTTCTAGCCTAGGTTTGCCGATATAGTTTATGGTGTTACGTGGTCAGTGTAGCAGTGGTTTGAAAAATGTCATCTGTACTGATTCGATCTCTCTTAGGTACGAGAGTGTCCAAACCTCCGAGGCATATAGTAATTATAATTTGCACAAGTTAGTCCGTGAAACACATTTACCAAAAAATAAAGAATGTCATAAAATTGGAACCGCCCGATATATCGATTCTCGCCAAATTTAAACTAGAACTTTGTCGTGACATAGAGTCCATGAAGTACTGAACAAATTTAAGCCCGATATCCCGCAATTAGCGCGAGTTAATGGACGAAAGACTTTTTTCAACGTTCGATCGTGCGCCTATAGAACGAAAATAGTGAAAAAGCGCAACAAGTTATGCAATTGATCTCCCTTTCTTGAATATAAATTCTAAAAAAAAAAAAAAAAATCAGTTTTACTTCAAACTTAAGTTCGAACCCCTTCAATGTTGGGTCTACAAATTCGACCCTTCGTGCATTTTAGCAGAGATTTGTGACGAGTTCGCACATCGACGTGCTACTTCCTCGATGAATGATACATAATAAATCGCGGTAAATTATTGGATACTGAGAGGAAGAGGAATTTGAAAAATATGGTTTTTGGGTTGACAAAATTATCCGACATCTTGAGTTTAGCGCTAAACCCTGATGGTGATCCCAAGGCGGGAAATCCGTGGTGGCATGGCATCGAAGCAGGACTTTTCCCTTTCCTACCTGCCTCCTGGCATTTTCCAAGGCTACATAGAAGAGAGGGAGACAGAGAGAGAGAGAGAGAGAGAGAGAGAGAGAGAGAGAGAGAGAGAGAGAAAGAGAGTGATAGCGGCTGGTTTGAAACAGCTCACGGAGTATGGTTATCGAATTACGAACTCTTAGCTTTCCAGTTCTCGGTGAGTGTGCTAGCACGTCTTATGGGAGGCTCCTGCGTCGGAACCCTTCGAGTCTTAGATGCTCCTGCAATATAGGCTTCTTCTACTTTTACGCCTGTCTCTCTACTCAGGCTCTTTCTGTGAGTCACTCGTGTCGATTTTGTGTGCTGCTCTGGCTGATGCTTGTTCTACAAGACACACCAATCTCAACTATATCGGCAAACATATTCTTTTATTCTTTGCACTGACTAAATCTTTGAGCATTCTCCATCAACATTAATTCAACTTAAAACTGCCAAGCTTTCTCGTTGACATCAAATTAATTTTTCCCAAAATGCTCGACACTTTCTAGAATCAAAACAATTTGAAAAAAAATTACCTTTCGACTCTTACAACGAATCATATGTTTTTATAATTAAACAACAAATTTTGTAAGATTCGGTCCTAATGCGTCAACATTTTTTAGGATTTCTTGACAGAAAAAAGGTTCCTCAAAGAATACCTATAATTATAATAATAATAATAATAATAATAATAATGAAGTACAAGTTTGCACATTGCTTCCATATACAGAATTTAAAAAAATTATAAAACCTGTAAATTTTTTGAATTTTTACAAAGCTATGAGAAAAAATTATTTATCAATTTTGAATGTATATGTTTTTGTGGCAATAAATAGAACTGAATCACGTTTAATGCTGTAGCTCTAAGAAGTAAACACATGAAGGGTTGTTATGCATCGCTCATGACAAGAAAAATCTACTTCTTTCCGTGATATTTTTTTCGCGCGTTTTTTAAATAAATTTTTTTTTTTTTAAATTTTATTTTAAGTTTTGCTACGAGCCATCCGGGCAAGAGCGTCGTATCATCGCGCGAGTTATTGGCGGATAGTAGCTATGTCTGCTCGGGGAAACCGCCATGTTAGGGTGAGATAGCGAAACGCCCTCGGAAGAGCTACTCGCGGACTGTTGGAAATGTCGATAAAACGTGTCCGCCAATGAAGGAGGCCCCGGTGACGTCACGGCATTTCCAACGGCCAATAGCGTGCCAGTTGTGACGTCATCGGGGCGCGCGTGGGCGGCTATACCCGGCTACCCCCCGGCTCGATACCGCGCCGGCACCGAACCCGCGCGAGAGTCTTTCTTATCCGCTCGTATAGGCTTTGGTCCGCTCGACAATCTATCCCAGAGAGGTAGGAGGTTTCGCTCTGTCGATTTCTACCGTCGAGGGTGAATCCGTGGAACGGCACAAGAAAGTTACTTCAAGTCTCGTTGCACTCTCTGTTGGCTCGATGAGATAGAGACAGCATGTAGCGACGATAGATATATATATATAACAACCGAACCCCTCTTCGTGGCTCTTATAATCTCGACGCGCGAGACAATATAGAAATACTCCGATGAGGAATGGCGATGGAGCAATATGGAGCATTAAATAAAGATAAGAAACGAAAAAAAGATTAACAATTGAGAGGGCGAAAATATCATGGATACCCGTGTAATAAAAATTTCGTCTGTGTAGATCTGCGAAGGATGTCTATGAAAAGTCCACCAACTGGGACGTTCGTAGACTTGAATTTGAACTGGTCAAGTAATAAAACATCGAAATGTTGTTTGCATAGATCTATGGATATTTAGTTTTGATCTACGTAAGATCTACGTGGACTAATGTTCAATTGTTTGTTATTAAACGAGTCTACATTAATGTCTGGGATCGTTTCAGTTGGTGAACTTTTCGTAGAGTTCCTACGTAGATCTATCGCCACTGTAGATAGGCGAACTTTTTTTTACGTGGGTAGACTGTAAAAAAAGGAAATGTAATTATATGCAAGTATATTAACATTTCAATGTAACATGTCTGATCAATAGAGGTAAAAAATAGCCTTCAATGTAGAAACTTGCAAATTGGTTCCTCGCTATTTAGTATCTTTGAGAACCTGTGTAAAAAAAAACGTTCGTTTATATAGAGTGGCGATAGATTTACGTAGGAAGTCTACGAAAAAGTCCACCAACTGGAATGATTGGTAGATATTAACGTAGACTTGTCGAGTATGAAACCATCAAAAAGAAGTCTACATAGTAGTAAAACATCAAAAAGTAGTCTGCACAGATCTATGGAGACTAGTTTTAATCTAATTTTAGATAAAAAATTAATCCACGTAGATCTACGTAGATTAAAACTAGTCTCCATAGATCTGTGTAGACTACTTTTTGATGTTTTATTACTGGAGAAGTCGAACCTCAAGTCTACGAACGTCCCAGTTAGTGGACTTTTCGTAGACTTCCTTCGTAGATCTACAGTAGACTAAATTTTTTTTAAGCCGCAAAGCTTTTTTTTAACAAAGCTACTTCCGTGAGCAAGTATGTCCGTGTAAAAAAAAACGTTCTTCTATGTAGAGTGGAGATAGATCTACGTAGGAAGTCTACGAATAAGTCCACCAACTGGAACGACGGTAGAGATTAATGTAGACTTGTCGATCGAGCAACAAACCATCGAAAAGTATAGTCTACGTAGATGTACGTAGATTGAAACTAGTCTCCATAGATCTATCTAGACTACTTTTTGATGTTTTATTACTGGACAAGTCTAAATTCAAGTCTACGAATGTCCCAGTTGGTGGACTTTTCGTTGACTTCCTTCGTAGATCTACAGTGGACTACATTTTTTTTAGACCGGAAAGCTTTTTTTTGACAAAGCTACTTCTATGAGCAAGTATGTTGATCAATTTTGGCTTTCTCATATAAAGCTTTGTAAAAAAAGGCTGTGTCAAAGATACTAAATAATGAGGAAGCAATTTGCAAAAGGTTCTACTTTGCAGGCTGCTTAGAGCCATTCAGAATTAGTATCATATATTTTTCAGCGTTATAAAGAAATACATTTTTTTTCTTTCGTTAAGAAGGACCATATGTGCAATTTGAATGGTTGATGGTAATAAAAAAAATCTTTTAATCAATAATTATTACTAATTATTTCGCGCCAATAAATATTTTTGTGCGTTTGCTATAATTATGAATAATTTGGAGTAATAATTATTTTACTGTATTTCATAATGTTTCGTAAGCGCAATTAGCCGAACAAAGAAAAAAAGTATTTAACAAACATTTTCATTCGAATGTGAAAATCTCTGTTTATTCTGGAGGCCGGATATTCGAGTATACTTTCTATAGTTAATTTTTATTCAAATCATCACACACTGATTAGTTTTTTAAAATAGAATATCGACTATTTTAATAAACGTATGTATTTTGCGTGCAGGTTTGGTTCCAGAATAGGAGAGCGAAATACAGAAAGCAGGAGAAGCAATTGCAGAAAGCGCTAGCGCCTATACCGGCTTGCCAGGGTGCCATGATGCGGAATATTTATCCCGGTGCTGGCAGAGGGTACCAGCCTTACGCTCATCCACATAACAGTATAAATGGCATCAACCGTTATCCACAGGTGAGCATTGAATATATGAAAATAGCTGGCATATAATAATCGCATGCACTATAAAAAAAAAAGATTGCAAAGTAGAACTTTGCACATTGTTTCCTCATTTATTTCGATTATTCACAAAGCTACCTTTATGAGGCATCTTATTTATCAATTTTGGCTTCCTCATAGTTTGAAAATTTTTTTTTTTTAATCTCATAACTCGAGAACGATTCAGGGAACTGATTTAAAATTTTGTGTAAAACTTAAATAGAGAATGTCTCAATGTTTGATACTTAACTTCGAAAAAATCATTAAAGTAGTTGAAATTTTATAGAAATTCGTATTTACATAATTTTTTTTTCCAAAATGCTGTAACTTGAGAATGGTTCAAGTTTTGCATAACACTTGAATAGAATTTTTTTTTTTTACAAAGCTTCCTCTGTGAAGAAGTCAATATTGATCAACATACTTCCTCGTAGAGGTAGCTTTGCAAAAAAAAAAAAAACTTTGTCAAAGATACAAAATAATGAAGAAGCAATTTACAACGTTCAACTTTGCAGCCTTTTTATTGCTGTTTGGGAACCTTCTTTTCAGTATCAAGAACTCGTTTATCGTTGCCAATATTATCCTCGAATCTGCAGTAATTTAATCAAATTTATCTCATAATCCTGCAATGATATCATTCGCTTTCCTTGGGTCCCTAGTTATATACCTTTATATACGAATTACATATGATTTTTTTTTTAATCTTATAACTCGAGATCGGCTCAAGGAACTGATCTAAATTTTTGCATAAAACTTAAATAGAATGTATCAATATTTGATACTCAACTTGGGCGAAAAATCGATAAAGTAGCTAAAATTGTATAGAATTTTTCATGTTTTCATAATTTTTTCCCCAAAATACTGTAACTTGAGAATGGTTCAAGCAGCTGATCCAAAATTATGCATAAACCTTGAATAGAATTTTTTTTTTACAAAGCTTCCTCTGTGAAGAAGTCAATATTGATCAACATACTTCCTCGTAGAGGTAGCTTTGCAAAAAAAAAAAAAACTTTGTCAAAGATACAAAATAATGAAGAAGCAATTTACAACGTTCAACTTTGCAGCCTTTTTATTGCTGTTTGGGAACCTTCTTTTCAGTATCAAGAACTCGTTTATCGTTGCCAATATTATCCTCGAATCTGCAGTAATTTAATCAAATTTATCTCATAATCCTGCAATGATATCATTCGCTTTCCTTGGGTCCCTAGTTATATACCTTTATATACGAATTACATATGATTTTTTTTTTAATCTTATAACTCGAGATCGGCTCAAGGAACTGATCTAAATTTTTGCATAAAACTTAAATAGAATGTATCAATATTTGATACTCAACTTGGGCGAAAAATCGATAAAGTAGCTAAAATTGTATAGAATTTTTCATGTTTTCATAATTTTTTCCCCAAAATACTGTAACTTGAGAATGGTTCAAGCAGCTGATCCAAAATTATGCATAAACCTTGAATAGAATTTTTTTTTTACAAAGCTTCCTCTGTGAAGAAGTCAATATTGATCAACATACTTCCTCGTAGAGGTAGCTTTGTAAAAAAAAAAAAAGCTTTGTCAAAGATACAAAATAATGAGGAAGCAATTTTCAACGTTCAACTTTGCAGTCTCTTTATTGCAGTTTGGGAACCTTCTTTTGAGTATCAAGGACTCATTTATCGTTATCAATATTATCCTCGAATCTGTAGAAATTTAATAAAATTAATCTCATAATCCTGCAATGATATCTTTCGCTTTCGTTGGGTTCCCAGTTATATACCTTTATACACGAGATGAGTGAAATTGGTATGCATCCGCAGAGCCGTTTACACATACGTCATACGAGGAGCATGCTATGCCACTGGCTGTCCGAAGCTAAATTGCATTTCGTGTGATTAGTTAGACCCCACCGATTTCCAAACGGCTACCAATTTGATTGAGTCCATAATTCGTGGGCTGCTGTGGTTCACCGCCGACAAAAAAATCTCGGTGGGCGTCGGATGATATCTCCTTCACACATTCTCACGTTTCCTTCTCGTTGCTGATGAGCTTGAATACTCGCAAATACCTGAATTCGGATTAATGAAAAACGTGCTTTCAATTCACATTATATTATTATTCATTTAATCACAACTTTTTCGTGTCGTTAACCAAACAATTCTATTTCTAACTTTTATCAGTAATGAGCACCATTCGAATGAAAAATGTATTTAAAATACATGCAGATAACAATTTAGTAAAATATCAGTTACTCTTTATTTATACATAATTACAAAAAATGAACATTTTTATAATTGAAATAATTTCATTTAGTCCATTATCAAGTATTTTTTTCATTCCCGTTTTTTCATTTCTGTACGAATGTTATAATAAGAATTTTATAATTTCTCGTTACAAAAGCGTGACATTTATTTCTACACAGCAATTAGTTATAATTATGTATTTGAAAAAGCATTTGAGGGGCGTTTTTATTATTCGAATGGTGCCGATCACAGTTTGTGATAATATTACGTATGCTTCAAATTTTCATCGTGATTAATCAAAATCTGCTTTTTATGATGGCAGATGGGAGTGGCTTCCATCTGCAATCATTTTTTTTTTTTTCCTGTCGTCGAGAAAAACTAAATATTTCCAACTTCTGTCAGGTATGAGTGTCATTCGAATGATGAAGTATTTTGAATACTTTAATATGCTTATAGACATTAAAATTTATTGTAAAATAGTGGTGGACTCTAATTCATTTATAATTATTGCAAAAGCGTGAAGATCATTTCTCCACAGTAATTGTTTAGAATTTCTAATTAGAAAAAGATATTTCAAATATTCTTTGCCTCCTCATAGAGGATGCTTTGTTTTCGTGAAATTTTTTTTTTCCAGTTTTTTTCGTGTCAGGACACTCGAAAAAAATCGATAAATCATTGCTTATACTTTGAAAAGTTCAAACAAGCCAGCAAAGTAGAACCTTGTAAATTGCTTCCTCATTATTTAATATCTTTGACAAAGCTTCCTCTATGAGGAAACCAAAATTGATCAACATACTAAAAAAAAAGACTTCAAGGATTTTTTTCTATTCGAATGGTCCCCATCACTGTTTGTGATTATGTAATCTATGAGCTGTTAATTTTCTTAATAATCAATGAAAATCTGTTTCTATGATTGCAGATGGGAGCCACGTCTTACCCAAGCATGCCTCAACCGTTCTCGATGTCGCACTCTGCGTCTAATATGTCGGCGGTAACTGGAATGCGGCAAGACACAATGGGCAAGTACACACCAGTACCTATACATGTATCCGACAATATTGCAAATTCATCCCTCCGTTTCAATAAATAAAATTCAATAAAATTCTTTTGCACGGAGTAAAATGATTAATAAAAATTGGGTATATGCTACACAATAGTCTACATCATAATTTGACAATAATTGTGTTCATTCAAATAAAGTGAACATCGCTCATAGATGTTTTCCAGTAAAAACTGTAATTTCTCGTCGCAATACCGATCAAAATTACAATGTATAAAAACAATTATTTGTGCCAATATAAAAGAAATGGCATTACCAGTAAAAATTACATTTAACCAGCTCACTCAATATAAGTATTCGTTTGCGCCTTCAATTGTTGGCACAAAACAACGGGTCATTTTTTTTTATTTTTTGCTCGCTTTATTATCGGTTTTCGAGTTTCCTTGATTTTCTAAGGCTGGAATTTCTCTGTAACATACTGAAAATTGAATGAATTATTACTATTAATTTTCCTGCGTGTGTGCGATTCGTCCAGAGTAAAGTAAATATCGCTCTAATAGTAATTTCAATGAAAAAAAAAAAAAAACGATACGTTAAATTTAGCTCGTATATTTGACCGGTAAAAGGTTTTCTGTTCTTCGGCAATGGGACTGACCTACTGTTGCTTTGTAGCCTTATATAAAAGAACGACAGGAAATTACGCGAGACCGTGAGAGAGAGAGAACACCGTCGGGACGTTCACTCACTCGAAGACGCCCCATTTCCTCCCGGGCGACGTCTTACATCATTTCCGGCACGAGATGGCATGTCGCTTTTAAATCGAATCAAGACTATTCGCGAATTGCCTATCGAATCGGCTCAGGGCGCTCGCCTATCGCGCTTCTCAAGAAATCTTTCGCGAAATTCACGATTCTACGGATAACGATTTAACCTTTTAATCTGATAGCTGATTGTTCGATTAACTTCGCTTCGTGGTTCGTTGGCCAATCCCTTATCAATTTTTCGATACCCTCCCCCGCTTTTCTTAGGAAATAATTCTTAAGATAAACCACACAGCGCGGTTATGAGACCTTTTGGAATTTAGTTAAGAGCTTTTAACCCTGCTGTTACCATAATGTGGACGATACACGAGGCTTTTCACGTCAACTGGACCATTTTTTTCAGAACATGCCAAACGTCAAAGAATCTTTATAAAAACAAATTCTTAGTAATATTATTTTGATAAACCAAATTAAGACATGGTTTCTATTTAATTAAGTCTAAAGTCTGTCGATGGAAAGCCTGATGCAACAATTTTGTAGCTTTTCATGGATAGTTATGTACGTTATGCCGTTTATTCGCCAAAATAAAGAGAATTTACACACAATATCATCCACTATGATTTCAAGCAAAAAAGTGTCTTTTACTTTTTTTATCTTCGGTAACAAAACGACTGAGAAATAATAAATTCTCTAATTATTGGAGATTTAATAGAAAAATCAATGGAGAGCTAAGAAACTCTGAATTTATTTCCTGCTAATGTATATTGGGGTGATTAAAAAAAATTGATTTTTTTTTTCGCGGGCCTCATCGAAAAATGTTAGTACATTGTGAAAAAGTAATTTTTGCAAAATTTGGGTGGTCTAAAAAACGAAAAAAAATCGATTTTTTTTAATCACTCTAATGTCTATATTTCTAAATTCAAAACAACTTAATATTTTATTCAGTGGAAAAGTTGCGTCCTACAAATTTATCGCTTTCACGGGCCACTGTCAAAAAATGGGATAGCTTACATGACGTGAAATGCCTTATATCTTCTAATAATTATATTATATAATTAATGCAGCCTACAACATTACTATACATGTTTAATAAATCGATTTTAATGATTCGTATAGCGGAGCTTTTCATTGATTATATTACGTTGAGTCAGTATGATCCGAACAATACAAGTGTGTACTGAAGCAGAACACAGAACAGCAGGGTTAGCGCTTTGCACTAATATCAAATCCGAGGTGACAACAATACCCCAATTATATTCATGATGGCCACTTTATTCCAGAGAAAAATTCCTTACTTTTTCCTGATCAAAATATCTTACGGTACAGTACCCAAAAAAAAAACACACATTAATTTTTCTTTTCGCTCTTCCTCAGGAATTGAGTTCATGTAGGCATAACATAACGATCCTGAAGTAAAAAAAAATGAGTTCGAAAGTAGAACTTTAGAAATTGCTTCCTGATTAATTTCGATTTTTCACAGAGCCGCCTCTGTGAGGAAGCTTATTTATCAATTTTGGCTTCCTCATAAAGGAAGCATCGTGAAAAATCTATTAACCATTAAAAATCAAATAATTAATTAATGAACCAATGCAATAAAAAAATGTACACACGTTTACAGCGCTAGTCCGCTTTATGATATCCATTGAAATAAAAAATTCAAATTGCTCCAAAATCCGAACCCATTTACCGATTGTCACCAAAGACGTATTGGAACATTCTAAGTGTCCTGGCATGAAAATCTCGAAAAATAATGTTGACCCGAAAACAAAACTTCCATCATGCAAGAAAATTATGAATTTTTTTTTAGATAATTCGAAACAGGAGTCGCCCCCTTCGTGTGGAATTATCCATAGACATGTTTTTTAGTTACATGATCGAAGTTCAATGACACGCTTTATTGTTCTATTTAAGAAAATTAATTTATTGATTCTGTAGGCCAAGTTTTATTCTTTTCCTTGACTAACTTTTAAAATACCCTGATTGCCTGGCCAATATTTAACCCTGATTTATCCATGACTGTGTGGCCATCATGCATGTAACACCGCTCAAGACTATACGAAAATAAGTGAAAATTATAACGTAATCGTTTTCGTTTTAGGTATGTCAGCCGAAGATGAGTGGTACAACAAAAGCATCTCGGCGTTGAGGATGAACACTGCTCACCACCCCAACTTAGCTGCACCGATGCTTCAATATCAAACATAATTTTAGACTTGGTCCGAGGCTCTAGATGACATTGAACGACTCGTAACGATGGATTCGTAACGAGTTCACCAAAGTTCGCAATGCCACCATATCGATACTATCCAACTTATGAGATTTTGCGGATTCTATGCAAACTGAAAAAAGAAAAAAGAAAAAGTAGATCCGAATTCTCGTACGAAGAAAAAAAAAGAACGTTGTGTGATGGTACGAAAAAAAAAGAGTCGACGTGACCGAGCACAAAGATTGGACGTTGAGTCATTGATGACCGTCTGAATCTAGTCCCAATTAGTTTATTTTGTATTCATCGACCTCTCATTGAGATTGAATATTTTTATCAAGTAACGAATTGCATCGTTTGTCATTACGATTAAGATTATTGAGTAGACGCGTCTACATGTCCAAGAAAGTATACATAAAGAATATATACGGGGCATTCCAAGTCAACTCACTTGGCCATCGGCTTGACCCCCTCGGGATCAGTTGACGAATTCTTTTTTAGATATAACTTGGTTCAAAAAAAGGTTATTTTTTTAATTTATTTTTATCATTTGTTTTACACTATACATTTTTTTTTTTTTTTCGTAAATTTGGAGTAAAAATGAATTTTGACCACGTTTAAATTTCTGAAATTCTGTCCATAAAATCTAGGACTAAAATCAAAGTATTTCGATGATAGTTCGAGAATAATTTCTATTATTTTTATTTTTTTGAATTTCGATTTTTTTTTACTTTTATTTTTTTTTCTAATTTTTATTTTAATTGAAATGGGTTTTATCAATTTTATTTCAACTATTGGGCGAATTTTCCGTATTTTTCTTTCAAACATGGGGAATTTTTTTTTTACCATGACATGCTTTATTTTTTTTCTTCCTACAAGAAAACATCTTTGATATATTTAATTTTCAAAATTTAGAAAAAGGTTTTTTTCTTAAATTAAAAAAAAATAAAAATTATTCTCGGCCCACTCTTGAACTACGATGGAAATACTTGTTCTTCGTACTGGATCTTATGGAAAAAATTTCAGAATTTTAAACCCGGTGGAAATTCATTTTTTACTGAAAAGTTATAGAAAAAAAAATTATTTGATAGGGTAAAACAAGTGACAAAAATCTGAAAGAAATCCTCCCTTTTTGGATTAAAATATGCCAAAAAGAAATTCGTTAACTGAATCCGAGGGGGTCAGTCCCATAACCAAGTGAGTTAATTTGGAACGCCCCATATATATATATATATATATAAATATATATATGCAAATCAGACAAACTCCGATACAAAAAGCACACAAACACTCACATAAATATATATTGTAAGAAAATGATACTTTAATTAATCGAGTATAATTAAGTATCGAGAATAATAACGGCGTTCAGCATCATTTCATGCTTCACTATCTCGACTCCAAAGTTTTCCATGTTTCGCATTAAATTTAGCATTTTAAGTTAATAGTATTCTACGACTTGTTACAGTATTCTCGGCTATATTTGTCCACAACTTTCGACTTGATTGTTTTTTTTTTGTTTGTCATTTGAAAACTTTTTCTTCGAGATAAAGGAGCAACGAAACCAAGAAACACACATGATGTCAGAAGCTTTTTCGTTAGATTCTCAACAACGATACGAGGCAATTAGATTAAAATTAAAAGTAACAAAAAAGAAAAAGAAGATTTAAGAGAGGGAGAGAGAGCGACGAGATGGAGTGTAATCTGTACATAGAGGCGAAAGGGCGACACGTGCGTTGTAGTAAGCGAATATATTCTAGCGTACGCGATTTTTCAATGTCCTTTTAAAATATAAGCCATACCCTTAACAAATATTAAACATTCACTTTTGTGCTTCGGTTGGCGAGAATATTGAGATAATTAAAACACAAAGTAAAACGGATGCCAGGAATTTACAGAGTGCACGGAGTGTCTTGCATCTCAACTTTACTGACGAAAACCAGAGTAAAACTATATTTTTTATGTATAAGTGTATTTATTCTTGCTACGTGAAATTCGAAAAAAAAAAAACATCGTTTTCACAGACGAATGTGCTTCGGTGATTGTCAATTGTTTGTTAAAAAAAAAAAGTATAGTTGCGACCCTTATTTAGTACTCTGGCTTTCGTCAGCCACGAAATCACAAAGTTTGTTCAGGCGGCAATTGTCTATATCGGTGTCATTTTTCGATAACTGTCTAATCATTATATCGATTCGAATTGAAAGTCAAAGCGGGGAAGAAAGATAAAGAGAGTTGAATGGAGGAGGTGGTAAAGAGTGTAAAGAATTGCAATGGCAAACAAAAGGGTTTGACAGCATTCTTTTATGCAATTTTGCCGCGACCTTAACATCGCTCGCGCGTATACTACTCACGCGTAATGTTCCTAAAAAAAAAAAACCAAAAAACGTTTGTAACATATCACAAGCATTCAACACGTGCATGAAAAACACGTGCGAGAGACTGTTCCTCGCGTCCGAAGAAATACTCTAGGAAAACATGGGAATTAATACAAATGAGACACGAAAATGTAACATATCGCTCGGACGAAACCGCGACGAATTGAAAAAAAAAAAAGAAAAAATAAACAGCGATAACGCTGTGGTTTTTATCGTATTTTGAACGAGCGCATGCTACTATAGTTCTAAGCGAGGGTCACGAATTGTACGTATGTGTTGTACATAGCCTGAATAAAAAATTACGTTTAAAAGTATTTCATCTTCGAGCTTGCCTCTTATAGTTTTTGATTTTCCTTCATTCATTTGCCAGTGCGGAACAATATTTGTTCTGTAACGTGGTAAAATTGCGGGTTCCCGAGAACCCTGAAAAACGCCACACGTCACGACAACTCCTGGCATATTCATAGGGTCTCGATAAATAATTTAATATAATTTATTAATTATTGCCTTTTTTTATATTTATTTTTCTTTATGTACGCCGAACGACGGTAGAGTATGAGAGGGGAGAGTTCCTGCGTCGCGTTCCGAATGCAAAGAGATTCTGTGCTCATGAGGTGTTCGGGTGCACTCACAGAGCTATTTATTCCCGAAGACGTCCTGTGGGAGGGTGGCATAATATCTCGCCACTTGAAGAAGAACGCACAGCAAAGAAGACCTGCCGGAATCAACGCTGTAGTCCATCCCGATGCGCTGCTCTGCGAGTTTTCGATTTAGACTTTGCGCGCCTGAAGCGCTAGCAATTAGTGCGTTGGTAACCACTTGCGGAATATCAGAGGTGGCCTCCTGACTTCTCGCCGCCAAATTTTTTGGATAAGAGTAGGGATTAGATTGCTCGTGCCACCGTGAATGATAGATCTCTAGGCAATTCCCGAGGACATGTCGTGGCGCGTGGAGTGGACATGTCGTGGCGCTAAATGAAGTTCATTCCCGGAACATCGGGCAAAATTACTTCTCCTGTCGGTTGAGGTGAGCCTTGTCGCTTAGTACTCTTTTTGAATGCCTGAGAATTTTATTAATATGTTTGCATCGGCCGTGACAGCGATTTCCCGTGTGCTATATAACCCGCGAGCTATCGATTGGGATTGTAGACGGTAGTCCCGCGTGGCTGGCCACTAAACGTTGTCCGAGCGATATTGTTAATTAGCATTTGTTTAAATAATCTGTCGGTAGTAAATTCCCGGGAGTTCGCCATTTTGTTTAGTTCATTGTACGCGATATTTTAGGTGTGCGGGAACGATTTTTGTTATTATTGTGTGAGAGTGACTCGCGGTAAATTATTATTGTCCGGTGGATTGAGTAGCCGGTTTTTATTCGAAGAGTGTTTGCGTGTCGCGTAATTATTGTTTTAAAGTCGCATGAAATCGAGAGTGTTTGTTCCCGCTACGCCGCGCGTAAGTGTGATTGAGAGAGAGTTGGGAAAGACCGTGTCGTTTCAGGTAAAGAGGCAGAGAAACGCGCGGTAATTTTCTTTATATAGTTTTTTTTCGTTTAAAGAAAATACAAGTTTCGGTCATGGCCCGTATCGTTGGTATTTGTTTGGAAATCTGGATAAGTCCGAATACTTGTACAAAATCTCCGTGCTTTCGCGTAAAGATGGATAGTAAGTTGAGCATTCGGGAAACAGAGATTATATTCGATTCCGGGCGGATCATCGTAGCCGTCCCGCGTGGAAATTCGTAGCTTTGTATTTTATTTCTATCCGGGTGGATTATCGCCGATTGAAACCATCCCGTGTTAATTAATAGTTTTGTTAGGTTTCTATTAAATTCCCGCTCTCTAGTGTGTTGGTATGTTGTGCGTTTTTGGCCGATCGAAGCCAGTTTTGTTAGAATAACGTTGTTACCATTTTTGGGAATTTTTCGGGAAATTAGAGTCAATTGAGTTTTACTAATTTTTAATAAATTATTAATTTGTTATACCCGCAATTTGAGTTTATTTATTTCATATTTTCACAGCCCGAGTCCATAGCCTTGAATCCCACCACTCTACATTTCTTGACGGCTGCGGCTAGCCCGGCAAAGCAGCTTGGTCCCTGTAAGATCGAGAATTCTTCCGGCGCGAAAGCGCCTGGCGTCCATATAAAATAAAGGGAAGAGTTCTCGGGACTTTAGCTTGTGATGTTATCGGGACTTGGAAATTCACACTAGTTCAAAATTATGATATATTTTGTGATATCCAACAACCACACCATGGCTAAACACTAGAGTGGTTAACAAAAAAATCGATTTTTTTTGCGGTACTCAACGGAAAATGTGAAAAAGTAATTTTTGCAAAATTTGGGTGGTCTAAAAATGTTCCCGGATAGGTTCGTATTGAACCAACATTCGAATATGAAGTATCAGATCCGTCAGTTCCGGATAGTCCAGACTACCCGAGTAGTCGATAAAATTCAAGCACTACAACAGATATCAGTAATGAGGTGTAAAGATTAAAATGTATAAATCCCGCTTTTCAAAGTTTCTTCGAGTCACACCTTCGAAGCACTCTTTATTTAAAAATATGAAATATTCCTAACTATTATTTATATTACAGCTTATAGATATATCTCGATTCACGTGGTCAACATTTGTTAGAAGTTGAAAAATTGCGATTTGGCGAACAAATTGGTGATAATTCGATTGACCTGACGTATATTACACTTTTAACGTGACGTATGGAAGCCTCGTCGCCCCGTTTAAATTTGACTTTTAACACATCAGCATTGGTCGTGATTCGATATTAAAGAATTTCCGATTTACGGCTACTCAAACTCTTTTTAATCAACGCCCAGTCTTCAAGAATATCAGCGTCATTGAGCATGTAGACAATATATGGTCCCGCAACGGTAACTGCCCGTCTCCTCTCAGTATGACTTCGTCGTCGTCGACCGCTCGAGCAGAGCCACAGATCCGCATGAATATCGACGTTATTGCGATCTTCCTCGAGTCTGCGAATCTTCTCTTGAAGATCACTGTGAATACTGTCATAAACGAGACCCTTTTCGCTGTTGAAATTCTGCAGAGCCGCTTGTTCCTCGGCTTGGAATTTGTTTTGAATATTTTGCAGCCTTAGATGCTTCAGAATTCCGGCTACTTCAGTCTTTGTTTTCATATTCTCTTTAAGTCTCTCCAGTGGTATAAGATACTCTTCGGATTTACCGACCCTCACTTCGCCGAGCTTTGTGTCCACCTGAGTTATTCGCTCTCGATACAGCCTGAAATGTTTTACGATCATGTTAAATGTTGAATTAATCCTTCATGTTTATTTCATAATTAGTTTTAACACTTTCAACTAATTTCTTAATATTAAATATCAATTTTTTCATATAAAAAAAACTGCATGTCTCAAATAACAAATTTTACGTTCTTCTATACAAAGAAGTACTGTAAAAAACATTCAAAAAATATAATCGTTTGTCACAATTTCAAATTTAGAATTTAAGCTGTTACATTTACTTCAAGTGTACAAAACAGCTGAATTCAATATGGCATGCTCCTTTAACAAATATATCTAAACAATGTACTTTATGTATCTTGGTACTTCAGTCCATTTAGATTCATATTCAATTTATTATGGATGTGTGATGTAAAATTGATGTACAATACAGATTAAAAAGATGTATTTAATATATACATGCTTTAATATTGATTTGTGTACTTCAAAAATTAATTTTATTACATTAACTTTTGCAAAACTTAAGCAAGCAAACCCAAATTTTTTATATAAATAGAGTACTGATCAGTGATGATTGATACAAAGTTATGTCATAATCTGTAAAGCTGTAAAGCAGTTAAACAATTTAGAGGACTGTAGAACAAAGAGGAGTTCATAACAGAGAGTTCATAATTCAGAAATTTTTTTCTTTTTTTTTTTTACAAAGCTTCATCTATAAAGTACCCAAATTGATGAATGTACCTCTACGTTTGTAAAGAAAAAAAAAGCTTTCTCAAAGATACAAAATAATGAGGAAGTAATTTGCAACATTCTACTTTGCAGCCTTTTTTTTAAATGGGAAAATCGACAATACAAATTAAATAGAAAAAAAGCATATATTAACCACCTAAACATATACACTTCCTTATGGAAGTGGACATTGAAGTCATGACACACAACAAAATATAAACCACAAGAATGTCAGCTACAAAATGTAAATGATACATCATATTTCTCTCTGCATGCTGCGAGGAACGAAAAATAACTGCTTGTAATATACAAGCGTACAACTGACTGATGTGAGAAGAGACAAAGTGTAAGGAACAATATATATTTTGCTCTAACGTTCGGATAAATAAGCGTTAGGATAAATCAAGCGATGTTTGGATTATTGGGAGTTCGGTAATGTATGAATAAATAAGTAAATTGCAATGAATAATACGTACTGTTCCTTAAGAAGAGTGAATTGTCTCTCAAGATCAACAAGATTTTCCATGCATTCTGTTCTCCGTCTTTCGCACTCATCCTCGTCCATCTCGGAGGAGTCATCGCTATCGCTGTGCTCCGCACTGCTGTCGCACGACGCGGAGCTTTGGTTACTGTCGTTGCTGTCGTGCGACATTTCCTCGCCCTCGCCTTCAGATTCATCCTTCACGCTGGGCATCTGCTTTTCCGTGCCTCCTGCGAGATAATCATAATTACAATGTGTATTATCAATTGCACATAACCTGTATTGTTTCCGACACGTAACAACAACAAAATCGTCATAATTTCGGCGATCGTGATTCAAATGAATTTGATTTGATTACAGAAACCAGGGGTATTATTTATCCACAAATATATTGAGCTGCGGTTTGATATACTCACTATGTTGTTTCGCAGTGAAATTTGAAGAAAAATACGACAGTCGCTTCGTTGTTTACCGTTAGCAGCCAGCAGGCAGTAAGCAAAATCGTCAACTGATGTTTAAGCGACGGCCATTTGCAAAACTGTTTGTGTGACGTCATGCGCAGTTGCGCGCGTATCTTTTGACAAAAAAATGGGCGGGCTTGTCGTCACTAGCTGTATGAAGTTAGCCGGATAATGTTCACGAGTTGGAGCTCAGAAGAAACGAACTATTATTTACACTTTAATTCTGACCGTTGTTTTAGAACGGTTGTAATTACCGAAGCAGTTCATCATTTAACGTACTTTCAAAGTCTTTTATTTAATTCTCAATTCTCAAGGTGGATTTCTATCATTTACCGTTGCGAACTCGGGACAACTTTGATTGTCTCAAAGTTTCCCGCGAAATAAAGGCACTAGAAGCGTCACAAGTTTCTTTACTTTACTTTCGTCTAGTTACTTCACTCAGAGGCGAGCAGACTCTACTCATTTCTGATGAAAGAGTTCGCCGGCTCACACCGGGTCTGTTACTACTTACATCGCTCTTCCGAAGCTCAACAAATATTTTTTTTAAAAGCTTCCGAACGTTATTTCAGTGAATATATGTAAAGACAGTCATCACGTGGCAACAAGTTTGTAGAAATGGCTTTTAGACAATTTTTCAAAGTATTGTTCAGGAGAACATGTCCAGTCATGGTATTTGTGTAAATCACCTTCTTTTCTATAAACGTGTTCTTTAACCTTTCAACTCAACAATAATTTTTCATGCCTTTTACAGTTGTTTACTACTTTTGTTTTTCCTACATGAGTTTCAGATAAAAAAAAAGTATTGCTAATGATTTTGAGATTCTATACTATTTTTTTATATGCTGCTGCAGCATTAAACCAGGTTTTTGGAATATAAGAGTTTTAACATTTTAAGCTCTACATTGGTCTCCTGATAAGATTTTTTTAATCTCTATTTTGAGCCACATGCATTTCTTTTAGCATTAATATTTCAATAGATACATTTATGGCAAATTAAGTTAAATAAGAAGACTTAGTTAACCATGTTGTATACAAATAGATTCAGTCTTATAAACAAAATATATTTTATTTCACAGACACAAAATTACAAACTCTTCAATATCTGATATTGTTGACATCATATTTTTCAGCTGCTTATGAAATAAATATTAATTTATCTGTTTAGTATACAACAGCTTCTATGTTTGCCAGTTGTGCAACAATGGACAAACCTGATACAGATTTCAAAATCAAGTGGGAGCCACCTGATGTCACAAAATTTACTCATGAATACATGATCAAACAAGCTACTGTTGAGACTGTCAACAGTGTTACTCAAGCTCTAACAATTGCATACACAGCAATAGAAAGTACAAGCAAGGAATATAGGTAAAGGTCACAAAATAAATTTCTTTCCTTTTGCTTCCTCATTGAGGAAGCTTTATTTTCGTGAAAAAACAAATTTTGTGAAAAAAGTGCTGTCACGAAAAAAAAACTCGAAATTTTTTGCAGATTTAGTTTAAATATGGTTCACATATGGACTACCATTGAACAAAGTTTGAGTACAAGTTTGACGCAAATCGCACATGCTGTTCGAATTTGAGAGCATTCTGAATTTTTTGAAAAATCTCGTTCACGCACTGACTTGCACAAGTTACGAGATACCGGCTTTAAATTTTGTTCACATATGGACTATCATGGAACAGTGTTTGAGTAAAAATTTGACGCAAATCGGTTGAGCGGTTCAAATTTTATGGCATTTTGCATTTTTTTGAAAAATGATTTTCGAGCTCAAACAAGCCTGCAAAGTAGAAGTAGACAATTTTCTATCTTTGACAAGATACAGGAAGCCAAAATTGATCAACATATTTTCTCATATAGGTAACTTTGTAAAAAAAAGTTTTGTCGAAGATAGGAAATTGTGAGAAAGCAATTTGCAAGGTTCTACTTTGCAGGCTTGTTTAGTAGTTAAATAGGGAATCCTTCAGTAAAAAGTTCGTGGGCGACAAATGCGAAATTCATTGTTAGCGATCTATTCGTGCTGTGATTGGTCGCCGGTTCGCGCATTGAAATGTTTTGCTTATGGCAAATGTCAAATCTGACAGCAGAGATCCGGACGCCAAATAAAATAAAAACTTGTATTTTTATTTTAGGTCCAGGAAAAAGTTTTTATCTATGCTTCAATTAAGGGGGTTGAGTTATCCTCTTTCAGTAAAAAGTTTATAAGCGACAAATGCGAAATTCATTGTTAGCGATTTATTCGTACTCTGATTGGTCGCCGGTTCATGCATTCAAATGTTTTGTTTATGTCAACTCTTAAATCTGACATAAAGAGACCCGGGCGCTAAACTTCTCCTTCAGTAAAAAGTTCATGAGCGACAAATACGAAATTTATTGTAAGCGATCTATTCGTGCTCTGATTGGTAGCCGGTGTCATCAGACACACAGGGATCGCGACCAAGTTTATGCACTCAAATTTTTTGTTTATGTCAAATGTCAAACCTGACATTAAGAGACGCGAGCGCTAAAGCGCTCAGGACCGCCTTACGATAAAAAGTAGAACTTGGCACATTACTAGCCCATTATTTTTCATCTTTCACAAAGCCACTTCCATGAAGAAGTACATTGATTATGTTTGGCTTCATCATAGAGAAAACTGTTGCCAAATTTAGAAAATAATCAGAAAGCAATGTGCAGAGTCCTACTTTGCAGGCTTGTTTGAGAAAGTTGTTACTGGAAATCATCAAAAATGTCTTCATATTTCCAATAACATTTTCTTTTTTTTCCAGTGTAATGGATCTATTGGGAAAGTTACAGATAGAAAATGCTTTTCCAATTGATTAAACTTTGCCATAAATAAGCTTGTCTAGAAAGTTCAAGTTTGATTGCTTAAAATTGACACCGTTTGGTGTTGTCTTATAGTGTTTTGCTTACCTGCAAAAAAAGAAAGTTGACATTTGCAAAATTTACAAGATTAAAAAAGTAACTAAAAAATGGCTTCACTTGGATGCCAACATTATGTCCTTGATTTCACGTGATTTTTGTCACGATTGTTAAGACAGTCAAAATTTTAGGATTTTCAATTTCTTACAAAATATCGGTGAACGCAATTAGCAATAAACGCGCCACTGCGATATTCAAATATGACTATACACGTCTAGCGCACTCTACATTAGGAATATATCCTCACCTGGCATGATAAAACGGCTTTCAGAAAAACCTCAAAATTCGTATTCCCATAAAAATTGCACAGACAATTGCTCAATGTCGCTTACTCACAACGATGTATGTCAGAATTGTAGTCAACGATCGCGTCATAACATTTGATCTCGACTCTACATGCCCAATCTGTTTCCAGCCGAATGTAATATATACAATATTAAATATTAAAAATTATGTAATAAATATAAAGATAATTTTCTTTTACAGAAAATCGTTATCACAATTAATGAGCCTGATGAAAGAAACTTTATCTTACAATGTCGTCGACTCCCACTGGGATTTAATAGTGGCAGCTCGATCAGAAATGGAGAAAAACAAGCAAGTGGTAACTGTATGTTACTCAACAATATCTTCTCATAATTTTTAAACAGAATTTTTTTAAAAAGACAATCAGTGAAATTTATTGCAGCATCTCGTGAACTACATGGAGTATGTTCAAAAATTGGGAGTCACAGCGACGGAGACTTGCTACATGGCTGGCATGGATAATCTTTCCTTGACTCTCTGTAAAAGAATGGACGACGCTCTAAACAATATGACAAAAGAAGTGAACCACAATCTGCAGCTTGAAAAAGAATACATCATCCTTCAGGAGGAATGTGTAAAGAACGGTAAATATTATTACATCTTTGTTTCAAGATAATGAAAAAAAAATGCTAATAATTAGTAGTCTGTAAATAATATGGCACGGAGCATTAGTGATTTATATATTCTATTTTATACGAAAATACGAAATTATATTATTGTTATTTTTCAGCCAATGCACACGAAGAGTTGCAAAAGACAGACGAAGATGAGAGCATTGATGTAGATGTATTAATGACGTAGACTAGACATACATAATTTTCTAATCATTAATTGGTCGTCTTTTCGTTTCCACTTTAATTTCGCGTTATGGAAATGTCTCACAAATCTTTCATTTTCATGTCACTCGTAACACAATTATAATTATATGCCACTGGAACGCACTTTAAAGGAATATCGCTAATCAACCTCTTCTGGTCTCACAGGATGTTTCAACGGTATCACAGATTTCTTTTTTGTATCTCTTGAGAGAGCCTTCCTCATGTCTGTGTGAAAATAAAAAACAACAGATAAGAGCGAGTAAAACTCACGGTGTGAAAAAATTAATAATCGGCGAAGAAAGGTAATCATTAGATTAGATAGAAAAAGATATTTTTTTTCAATTTTCTTCTAGATTTAAATTCATGCCCGATTCAACTGAAAAATAGCTCACGTACAAATGGACATCTGTACATTTTTTGTTTTAACATACTGCCAGGTATTGAAATTTCGTTTCGTTGCTTAAACTTTACATTCAAATGTTAATTCATTCTTCATCAATTATTTCAAAGGTGTAGAAAAAATGTATTACATAATTTTTTTAATTTGAAGTTTGAATAGTAGTCCAAATATGTCGACAGGACAATAAAATTGTAAAAGTACCTCCTTCCCATGCTGTTCTTTTTTTTTAGTGAACAGTTGAAAGAATTTCAATGAACAAAAAAATGGAAAATAGATTTTCTTTTAACCACTCTAGTTATAACTTGAATGAACAACAATTCAAATTTCTATTCTGCATAAATATTTACAAACTATTATTAAAATGGATTCAAAATACTTTGAGATAATTATTAATTTACTTTTGTTATTGTTGCTATAAATTTGTAAGAGTCTTCTTAGAATAGTAAAAATTCAATGAGCATATTACTGTCGCAATTGAGCTTACCATAAGCATCTTCATCCGGATCGCCACTGTAGTACTCTAAAATAGTTCTATAAACTATGTAGCCCAATTGTTGGTACATTTTAATGGCGACTTTGTTGCTAACTCGAACAAATAAATCCACAAAGTAGGCCTGCTTTCTGGAAGGTCCAAGAAAAATATCTATTATTCAACATAGTCACCTCCTATTCAACAATTATTATAATTCAAGTAAATTGTTAATTACAAAAGAAATGGCTAATTATTTCACCTAATTTTAGATGTTTTTATACATGAAATACTTTTTAAAATCATAATTTCGTTTTTTTTTTTTAACTCTAAGTTTTTAAAATGCTGCAGCATTTTTTATATTCTACATATTTTTTTCAAAAGTGAAAATCTAGGTTCCCAAATTTCTGGCAATCAGTGTAGATTATTATTAAGCAAATACTATGGATTATCAAGATTAGTAAAGTGAGAATTTTATTATATTAAAATTACAACTGAACAGAATAAGTAAACTCATATTTTCTACTAGTAAGGTCTATAAATTCTATATACTTCCAAGTACATTTAAAATGTCAACAGCCAAATGTTATACATTACATTATACGAGCAACAACGTGCTCGCTTCGCTCGCACTACTTGCTTTTCATTTATCTTTTCTTGTCGCTACTACACTCATTCAAAACGCGCGCGATACGTACGTGACTCTGCAGCGGCTATGGCAATTCGAAATCGATTTTATATCTAAGCCGCCGTCGACCAATCAGAATGCTTTTAAACTGGCTTCAGTTTTCAATATTTCGAGTTTTAATGTACCATGTGTTTCTTAAGGTGATGTGAAACCTCAACGAGTGCGAGAGAGATAGAACTAATCTTACGAACCCAAATTTTTCCGTCATCGTTAATCTTTTGGATAAAAAGTGAGAAACTCGACATGCACAATTGTAAGACGGATGTCGACTTTCTCATCTTTTATTAAAAAAATCAATCGGGACGGAAAAAATCGGTTTACAGTTTTCGTTATCGATCGAATAATTTCACATCGTCTTAAGAGAGGAGGATTCGAGTTTTGATGTGCCATATGTTTTTTAAGAGAAGAGGATCTGTTATATACATGATTGAAATCAATAAGATATTTGATTGTCCAAAAGCTTTTCTTTAAGATTTACTTGGCAAAGCTCATCATTTTTTCTTTTTCCCTGACTGAAAGAATTTCTGACATTGCCCTATTTTTCTGGCCTCTGTTCTCTGAGAAAGAGAGAGAAAAAGAGAGAGCTTTAATCAATCAAAAAAAAAAGAGAGCTTCAATCAAAGCTCTGCCATGAAATTAAAACATATAAAAATGTCAGCATATTATCCTTCTTTACCTATCAAAGGAAACATCATAAGCTTTTGTCTATTCAATGTACTGTTTGTACAAAAATTGCTACGACCGACCTTTTTTTTCTTGCAAATAACAAATAACATATGAACGAAGAAGGTTTATATAATAAAATGTATAAGAAACAAAGAGAGATAAAATGAAAATACAGCGATACTGGAAAAAGAAAACAAGTGAAATAGAAAATAAAATATAGGAGATGCTAGTCTTACGTCTCGGAAACTTCTTCCAGAAGGTTCATGAGCTTCACAGCTAGGCCCAGTCTTCTGTAGTCAGGAGATACCGTCAAAGCAGTCACGTGTCCGTGCCAATTTTCTCCATAGCCTTCAGCTTTTCCCATTACTAATCGGTTGATTGACTAATCAGTAAATAGCACAACAATTTTCTTCATTTCGCAAGAATAACAAAAAAAAGAAGGTTTAAACTTACTGTAGCCCATAATTTCTCCGCTGGGTGATTCAGCCACCTGAACATACTCTGGCCAATGAGCCAAATAATGAAGGTAAAAAGACAGTCCATACTTATTGCCATCGTCAAGGAATAACCAAAAAAAAATGACAATATTTATTTCTCTCGAAATTAACATCGAGCGTCAGATTTTTTTTTTTTTCTATAGAATCGACTTAAAATATTTAAAGGATACAGTCTCCGTGAGTGGATCCAAATTCCTGCAATTTTTTTTACGATTAAATAACAACATCGAAATTAGGTTAGGAAATTCTTGTTTTATTCAAATGTTACTCACACGTTGTTGAATTTGAAAAGATCGTTGCAGGTGAACGGTCTGATTATCGACATGTTCGTTATTTTATTCTTACTTGATACTTTTATTTATAATTCACGACGATAGTCGTAAAATTAGGAAATCCGAAATGCCGGAATGTTCCTGTTTAGGGGTAGACAAAATGCTAGAGGGCCGCTGTTTTCGTTTTGACGATACGGGTCAAGGAGTGAGGGGAGGATCAGGACGGAAATATAATCAAGAGTCGCGGTAGCGACTCGACGCCAAGTATTAAAAAAAAAAATTTGAAATGAAATGAGCGAGACGCTAATGCTACTCTATTTTACTCGACGTTGGCCCTTTTTCGTCTGTAGACATTACTGAAAACCGTACGGTGTCAAAGAAGATAGTTTTGACGTTTTCTGTACGAACATGGAGGCTGAAGAGAGAAAAGTCACAGTATTTGACTTTTTTATTCCACCCTGAGGAAACTTCATTTTCGTGAAAACACTATTTTTGTCGAGATTTTGGAGGAAAATGGTTTAGAAAAAATGTACGTATGCGCGTATGTGTGGGTCGGCATGCAATATTCAAACTTAGGTACCTAAAGAACGGCTTTATCAATCGAGCTGAAAATTGGCACACACGCAAGGCAGGTGGAGACCTTTGTTTGTGATAATTTTCAAAAAAATTCAAACGTAAGATTATTTTCTATTCAAATTTGAGTTTTTAGAAAAATGTATGTTCTCTAGCTTTCGCAAATTTGTAGCTGTCGAGTTAAATCATTTGTTTTTTTACAAATAAAGGTGTGTTAAAGGAGATGCGGTATTGAATTTGGAATGAATTGGCAAATAGGTTCGATTTTTATGAGATTTTGAAGTATTAAAAAAAAAATCTTTGACAAACGTGAACAGAAAGTGGATTTCAATGAAATACTTTTTTCTTCAACACAAAGGAAAAGAAATCACGTAGCTGAAATACATATTTTTCTACTCATAAAGAAAAGAGAATAATTTACATTTTTTTTTCTTTAATTCAAGAAAGAAAAGAAAATTTCGATATTTTTAAACTTAAAAAATTCAATACTGGTTTCTTCTAGGCAAAAAAAATAAATAAAAGATGTCATGGTAAAAGCTATTTAAATTAGAACAAAAAACAGGGAAATTTTTTTTTCTTAAAATAAAGAAAAAATATAAATTATTCTCCGCCCACTCTCGAACTACGATGGAAATACTTGTTTTTAGTCCTAGATTTTATGGAAAAAAAAATTAAAAAATGTTTAATCTGGTCGAAATTATTTCTTACTCAAAAGTTATGGAAAAAAATGGTTTTAAAGGGCAAAACAAGTGATAAATGTTTAAAAAAAATATCCTCTTATTTTCGACCAAAATATGCCAGAAAAAAATATTTTTTAAAAATCGACACATTCGTGAACCTCATATATACCTTTTTCAATTTTCCTAGATTTTCAAGCCTAGTTCTTTCGTTTTCTGCATAAGTTAATAAATTTAAATCCACTCTATATATATACATATATATACATATTAAGGTGGTCCCCAAAAAACCTTTTTTTTTCCTAGTTCGCAACTCTTGAATATCTTTATTTTGATGACAGGAGCAATTCAGAATTTTCTCAAATAAAAAAGAAAATATTTAGAAGGTGCTCACGCCATTTAAGGTCAACGACTTTTTTAGTTATATAAAGTACCACTTTAAAAAATCGGTAATTTTTTTTTAAATGCATTTTTATGTTTATAAAACAATCCCAAATAATCGAAATTTAAATCGAAAGAATTAAGGAGGCCTAATTTTCTAAATTGGTGACAAAACCATAATTTTAAAAACCGGCACGTTCGATAGTTGAGAGTTACAAAAGTTAAGTGGATATTAATATTCAGCAAAAAATATTTAAAAACCTGTAAGTTATTAGACTTTAAAAATATCGATGTCGATTCGTCGGTTATTCATTTTCTAAACAATTTTTGTGTTAAAAATGATTTGTTTCTTTTTTTAATTCCATGATAGATGAAAATACGATTTAATTTCTTTATACTTAATGGAAGTAATCGACATGATCCGTCGCACACAGAACGAGTTATTTTTTTTCCAATTGTCGCGGAATATTTTCAAATTCAAAGAGTAGGGAAATTCCGTAGAACCAATCATTTTCAATAGTTTCCAACGAAAACTTTATCGGAAACTCCCACCATTTTAACTTGCGCCCACCATAAAAGTTTATCTTACATTCTTAACTAAACAATGAATAAGCGACGAAAAAACAACTTTCATAATATGATTGTTCGCGATATCGATATTTTTAAAGGCGAATAACTTCTAGGTTTTTAAATATTTTTTGCTGAAAATTGGTATCCATTTAAGTTTTGTAGCTCCCAACAATCAAACGTGCCAATTTTTAAAATTAAAGTATTCTGATTGATTTGGAAAATTGGACACCCTTAATTTTTTAAATTTCGATTTCGACTGTATGGCATCCCTTTTTAAACATTAAAATGCACACAAAAAAAATTACCGCTTTTTTCCAGTGGCAATTTTATATAGCTAGAAAAGTCGTTGGACACCTGCCCTTATAATTAATATTTTAGCCCTTAATATTATAATTCCGTGGACTTGGGTAAATCCTAAATATAAATTTATAAACCTGAAAAAATTCTGAGGTGCTCGTTTTGGTTAAATGAACAAACGTAAGGGGTGCCAGGGATAATTTTGTCGGAGGACCTCCCTAATGTCAAATATATGAGATTTTGACTTAATTTCGTGCCTTTACAGCCTCTGGGCACCTTCTAAATATAGTTTTTAAAATCCGAAAAAATGTTGGGGTGTTTTTTTCTGAAAAATAAATAAACGTAAGGGGTGCCATATATATTGAAAAAATAGATCTTGTTACATACAAAATATCGGGAAAATATACACTCTTACACATAAACAAAAGTGAATAATTTACTTTTTTTCTTTAATTTAAGAAAAGAAAAATCCATATTTCGGAGCTTAAAAATGTCAATAATGGATTCTTGTAGGAAAAAAAAGAAAAATATAACATGTCATAGTAAAAAAAAATTCCCATATTTTGAGGGAAAACGCTAAAAATTTGCCCAATAATTAAAATAAAATCTGAAAAAAATGTTGGGGTGTTTTTTTCGGAAAAATAAATAAACGTAAGGGGTGCCAGGTATAAATTTTTGTTTGAGGACCACCCTAATACATATATATTGAAAAAATAGATCTTGGTACATACAAAATATCGGGAAAATATACACTCTTACACATAAACAAAAGAGAATAATTTACTTTTTTTCTTTAATTTAAGAAAAGAAAAATCCATGTTTCGAAGCTTAAAAATTTCAATAATGGTTTCTTGTAGGAAAAAAAAGAAAAATAAAACATGTCAAGGTAAAAAAAAAATTCCCATATTTTGAGGGAAAACGCTAAAAATTTGCCCAATAATTAAAATAAAATTTAAAAAAGCGATTTTAATGAGAACAAAAAACAGGAAAAACGTTTTTTTTTCTTAAAAATAAACAAAAAATATAAATTATTCTCGGCCTACTCTCGAGCTACGATGGAAATTTTTGTTTTTAGTCCTAGAATTTTATGGACAAATTTTTCAAAATTTTAAACCTATTCGAAATTAATTTTTACTCAAAAGTTATGGAAAAATATTATTTTAAAGGGCAAAACATGAGATAAAAATCGGAAAAAAATATGCTCTTATTTTCGACCAAAAAATGCCAAAAAAGAAAATTTGACAACTGAATCCGAGAGGGTCAGGCCGATGACCAAGTGAATTGACTTGGAATGCCCCATATATACTATAATATTGGCGTTTCTGCACAACTGCTTTTTTTTTTAGTTATAATTAATTTTGATAATAATCATATAATGATGATAAATAATTTGTCTACAGTGAATAAACACTAGCACTAGGAAAAGAAAAGCGCGCTCAAAGTGACGACAGATATTTATGTCCAAAAGTCAAGGTTGTACGTGTGTCATCGTCGATGCCGCGAGTTTAAAATATGCGTATTAGAATTGGCTCATAGTCAACTGCAGACGTTCATTCAACGTTCGAGATTCATTGATAACCGAGGAATCACGTTTACACGTATAGTACGATTCGTGCGAATGAAGAAAGTACGAAAAATCGCTGTAATTTCAAACGTGTATTGACAATTTATTCTTCTGTTGTTGTTTTTTGTTTTTTTTTCTTTTCATCCTTGTTGCGTCATCTAATTACAATAATAATTAATACATTTACGAAACATGACCAGAAATATAGGCAGCGGGCGTATATATATATATATATATATATGAATATACGAAAGGCAACGCGGAGCAAGCACGCGCCTCACCGGCCGCGCTTATCGACGATATAATAATTCATTTAAATTATGCAGGGCTAGGCGTACAATTTTACTCGCTGACCTTTCGGGTGGGAATACAATTAAAATGTCTTGGAAGATGCTTGCACCGCGCTTCTCAATCTGCCAGGCTGAGTTTTATACTTTGAACCATCCGACCGATAATTGTCGAGCGAATCGTATAAAATATATGTATCCTTGTGGTCGTCATCACCGACAAACCCACGAATTATTAACGTACACCACACCAACAACCAATTGTTTTTTGCTTTGGGATTAAAAAAAAAGAAGAAAAAAGAATAGTCTGTATGATAAGCGACAATAAAACGACGCAATGCTATCGCGTTCTACACAGAGCCGATGACAATACGATTTACAAATCCGCCGATACGTCGATGATCTCAGTTTTTTTTTTAAGCTGGTGTTGCGAGACAAGATAATAAATGAGTTAATTCGCAATTGCGCGCAATATTTTGTCGTACTATTTCCGCTTAGCAGACCAAATTCTTAGCCAATACATTTGTTTAACTAATAATGATCGCCGTCCTTGCGATTCATAGTGCTTCCACGACATTTAAAAAAAAGGGAAACTCAATAGACATATAATCCACCCCGTGAAGAAACTCAACTGCCGAATGGGATAAAATGGATTTACCAGTTATCGACCAGTAAATTCAGTAATCGATAGTCAATATCGTTACGAAAATATTGTAGATATTGTTAGTTTGATTATAACAAAATCTACAGTATTTTAACTAAATGTTCGCTAGTATTTTCATCGATAACTGAGACATTCACAGATTTATAACATTACGGTGTGCCGATGTCCAAATAAATTGGACAACTTTAAAGGAGTCGGAGCGCAACTAGTCAATTCAGTGTCAATGTTTTTTCTTCTTTTTTACATAGATTTAAATATTGAAAGACAGAGTCAATGTCGAATTTTTAAAAACAGTTTTTTTTTTTTTTTAAAAATAGGATTCAAATGTTGAGGCCACGTGTGGAAGTATTGTAGAAATGGGCTAAGCTTCTGGCTTCTCGATAATCTAAACTGTATTCGAGTCTCTGTAAGAGAGAGACAGAGCTTTAGGCTTTTAGCATTGGGCGAAAAAATTCTGACTGCACTGCACTGAAGATTGGAGCATTCGTTCATAGCAGAGTGATATAACCATTTCATTCAATTTGAACTGTTTTTATTTATTTTATAAATAGATATTCGTTTCTTTTTTTTCCAGAGAAAGATACATTTTTCTTATTTTTTAACGAATAATCCAGCATTTCTTTGTCAACTCTGAAACGGCTTATTCTATTTTTTTTAAAAAGATATTGTACAAAATCACCAATATAATTAAAGTTGTGTTTTAAAAAAAAATATTGCCATAATTTGTTAACGAATAACACAGTCAACTATCTGAATGATAAAATTATAGAGCGTTTTTCGAGAAACAGAATGAACCGTTCGATGTTAAAAATCAATCAAGAATTACGAATTACTCTTGGAAAGAATCTTTTGTGGAAATACGTCATTTGAAAAATCAGTCTTCACACAAATACAAGAAACTAACAATGATTTGACTAGTATTAAACGCTCCAATCTACTTAATAGAGTTTCAGAAGTAGAAATAAATGCAGAGAAATGCGTGTAGTTAAAGGCCAACTGCGATGCCAAACCGAAACAACGTGAAGCGAAAGGAACGATATAATTAAAAATCAAAGTTCCTCTTCGCTCTTAACCATTCATTCGCCATCTTGTCGTCGTAGTTAATCAACAATTCCATATAACTATCGTGCTCGATACTTTTTTTTCCCCTCTGATGAATGACAATAACACACGTGAGAAATCGACAATCATTATATCTAGGATGACGGAAAGAAGTACGGAAAAGTTGGAGGGAGGGATGAATAAGCCATCAGATGCTCTGTCGAACACCGAGCGCAATCGAGACACAAACAAATATACTTATTTCGTTACGTAATGATCACCGGCAGCTCAGCTTCCACAGTCAATTGACAAAGCGACGAACGACTTTCATGAGGTAACGAAACGATATGCAACGTTTTTTTATATTCGTCAAATAGTTTCAATTAGCCCGGAGTACGACAGTGTCTTTATAGATTACGTGAATAAATTATTACGAAATATGATTAATACTCGTGAGAGTTATCTATAATTTAATAAGGATTACACGATAGGGGTAGCCTAGTTTTGAGTAGACAGCTGTTCCTTGTGCCTCAATGAATATTATTACATAATCTGTTGCAAAAAACGATTTTTTCACCAATATATATATTTTTTTTCTCGTGCATCTATCGTCTGTACATTTCGAACCAAAGGTTTCACTCTTTTCGAATTACGTCGCGCCAAGAAACTAAAAACGTAAACATAAAATCAACGTCGTTTGAGATAATAAGACAATTGATGTTAGATAATAATAATAATAATTTTTAGATTACTTCATTTTTTTATTATTAAATTAACCATTTTTTTTTATCACATGATTTATTAAAAACAATTTTCTAAAGTTTGTGATTTTTCGTTTCATTTTTTTATTGAAAGCTTTTATAGAAGTTTCAGGATCGTTGAATAGTTTTTATAAAAACGGCATTAGAAAAAAACTAGATAACGAGAATTATAAAAAAAAAAAACGTTAGTTATTTTAACAAATCCTATGTATTTGGAAAATGAATTCATTTCATAACAAAAAATAATAAATTTATCCGCAAATTTGTCGAACCCTTGTTTCAAATAATTTATTAATAACTTTATGGCAATGTATTATTAATTGCTCGATGTCAATGTTCTTAGTATCTTCAATACAGTTGATTTTTCTTTCTTGCTGCTTTTTTTTATTGTATCGCAAACTACTAAAAATTCTTATCGAATATTACTTCTGGCGGGGTATATATATACAAGCAATTCTTTTTTAAAACCGAACACATTCGTCGAACTCATATACACATTTTTTAATTTTCGTAGATTTTCAAGCCTAGTTCTTTTATTTTCTGCATAACTCAATAAATTAAAAGCCATTTTCAATATATATATATATACATATATATTGAAAAAGTAGATCTTATTACATGCAAAACATCGGAAAAATATACATTCTTACACAAGTCAGCTTTGCAATAAAAATCAAGAAAACTAATACTTCTTTTCCATAAAAATGTACGTTTGTCCAACTTTTTTTTTTCAAAATTATATGCAGAGAATCGCTTTTAATTTACCATAGTTCTGGAAGAAAGAAAAAATATGAAAATTTGGTTTGCAAATTGAAAAAAAAAACAACAAAGAGAAATCTAAGTAAACCGTTCGGAGACAATGAAGCCCACGAGTGTGTCCTATTTTTCAAAAGAATAATGTTTTATTACCCGAAACATCGTTAATCTTGTACGCGATGAGTCTGTCACTACATACATTGCTCTTTCTCTCTGCAGCTTGTTTTTTTTTTTTTCTATATCCCTTCGGTGTGCTTGGCATGAATTGGTTCGAGCTCGATAATCGTGAGATATAATGTTCGCTCGGAGATTCACATCAAGGAAATTTTCATTTTATTTACAACCGGATATGAGCAAAGCCACCGATCAGGCTGCTGCGGTGAGCAAGGCACGGCTGATTCGAAGCGTCCGTTAACCATCGTTAGCATCCTCGAAGTGGGATCGCGATCGGGAACACAATCCGAGCTATCTCGTTAATATGGATCAAAGTTTCTGTCGCACTCGTGTGTACTATTTTTTTTTCTCTATCTTTAGTTGCGTGGTTGTCAATGACAATCGTGTAAATCGCACGTGACAACTCGGACGCAGGAGGGATATGGGTTGGAGGGGGGAGGCGTACCGATAGAAAAAATTACATTCGTTCGCGACGTTGACTTTGACGTTTCAAAAATAGCATTCTTCTCTCCTAATAATTGTTATCACAAACCGACGACTCTCTATCGCCGCCGAAACCTGCTTTCATTCTTTAATCTTGTTATCATTCTTCATCTTACATTATTCATCATTATTTGTTGTTAATGCTTGTTTTCGTATTTATATCTTATTTATTTTCTCACGATTTTCTGTGATTACTGTTAATGGTATTAATTATATGCTATTACTTACTAGTATTGAAATATTACAATTACATCGCTTTTTTTTTACGAGCCTATAATCGTTATCTTCTCGCGTACCAAGAGCCGAGTTAATTCAATTTTGAAACTCGAAGCTCAAGGAGACGCAAGAGCGTATCAAACGACGAGAGAATCGGCACTTTCTTTGTGTTTTTATTATCGAAGCTTGTTTCTTTCACAAATCACTCACTGATTTGTCTTTTCGTTCGTTTTAATCTGTGGGATTCTTAATACGATCGTCGATCTCTCACGACTTCCGAGCGACACAGGCAAGTTACAGTGGAATTACGTAAAGTGCGATTGAAAACATCAGTTTGAGAATTGTTTTTTTTCCTTTTTTTTCGACACATTAGCACAGCAAAAAGTGCATGCGTTCTTATTTTTGTCTAGAAATTTTTTTTTTTTGTGGATCCTTAAGGAACAGGCAGGAATACGAGAGCTCTCGATCGATGCTCAGAAAGTATTTGTGTCAATAAAAGTTATTAGACACACGACGAGAGAGAGAGAGAGAGGGATATATATATAAAGAGAAAGAGAGCACCGATGATTTAATTGCCCAATCCCGCCGTTGTCTTACCAGATACACGACAAGACGTACGCGAACATGTTGTAGTGAATGTAGGTCGACGTTATAAAAAAGAGATGTAGAACCAGATATCGCAGTGGGTCCTGTTGAACTTTGGAGCGTTCGCCGCGATATTCAGGACTACCGACGAACGTACCGTGCTTGTAAAAATGCTCCAAAAGTACTTCCTTCTCCGCCCATCTATCGTACAACCACTTAGATAATAGCTCGGGTTCTCTGGGTACCTGCCGACAAATAATTCACGTGGGTAAACTAAACGTTGACCACAAGAAGCGCGGAAGGTCGCAACGTTTCAACGCTTTTCAGCTTAAGCACTCTATAAGCTCGTTCGCTTGAGCATTGTTATATCGATTTTTCAAGACTCACCACCGAGCTCGGAAATAATCGATAAAACAGGACGGTTTCGCAGGGCGCTCTCGAGCCCGTTACAATCGTTGATAAGTCGATTGGCTTTCCCTGTGGATACGCTATCGTTATGTCGAGGACCCAAGTGATCTCGGGCTTGGCTAACTCGCTTGTACCTGCGAACATAAATCCAATCAAATTATTAAACATGTCGTGACGACGCGCTAAAAACGTAACTCACGTTTTATCGTTTCCCTTCGACATTTGGGCTCATCGTTTACATTTCATTTGTAACTCTATTATTAAAAATGAACTATATTTTTTACGCTCGCAATAATTATTAAACGGTACTTCCGTTCAAAAACTCATCTATAATTTTTGTTCTTTTTTTACTATACGTTGAAATAAATTAGTTTGCAATTATTTATTTAATTGAAATATCTCGTAAAGTTTGAAAAAAATATCTCGTAAAGGTTTTAAAAAAGTATAGTTTAAAGGGAAGTTGTTATGATTTAAAAGAGTATTACCCGTTGTGTTGTTCGATTGTTGAACGTTCGAGCTATTACTTTGCTTCGGGCCGATATTGTTGAATATCGTTTGCATAGCTCCGAATCTCGGAAGTGATACGTTCTCCAGTATCGGTAAATTATTTTTCGTTGCGAATCGCTGCGATGTCTCGCGTCTTTTGCAGAGAAAACCACCCTCGGGAAACAGTACCATCCACTTTCTGTTGAGAGGTATATAGGATTTTTTCAGATGCCATTCCAGCTGCTTCAAACTTTCGTCCCTTCTATTGCGACCCTGTTGAAGCGATAATGCATAACAGTGATAAGGCGCCGCGTCTTGTCTTCAATTTTCACGTTGTGGATAGAGTCTCTCAAATCTCTCTCTCTCTCGTCTATCGATAACGTCGCTGTGACTCACCGAAACGATAAAAAAATCCTGGTGCAAAGTAGAAACGATACCGAAATTAGTGTATTTGAATAACCTATCCATAATCCACATTAGATGAGGCAGAACATCTCGCTTCGCGTTAAACGTCGACATCAACATAGGAACGTCTCCGGTGCTTTGATGATTCGCTAATACCAATGTTCTTTCACAAGCTATCCTTTGTACATCGTCACCTTCCTCTATGACTGAAATACAAATTTATTCCATAGTGATATTCATTAACATTATATTTATTATGGTTGGCATTTCAAGCCCTAAACCATCTTATAACTTTTCGTCTTCCTGTATTCCATTATTTGTGCTATTAATAATTTATTTTAAATAGACGTTAAACGAGGCATTCCAAGTCAATTCACTTGGCCATCGGCCTGACTCTCTCGAATTCAGTTGACGAATTCTTTTTTATTTTTGCATGTTTTGGTACAAAAAAAAAAGGATTTTTTTTTTTTCAGATTTTTATCACTAGTTTTACCCTTTAAAATTATTTTTTTCCATATCTTTTGGGTAAAAATTAATTTCGTTAAACCTGGTCGAAATTAATTTTTACCCAAACCTTGTCGAAATTAATTTTTATCCAAAAGTTATGGAAGAAAATTATTTTAAAGTGATAAAAATCTGAAAAAAAATATCCTCTTTTTTTGGACCGAAATATGCAAAAAAAAAAAAAATTCGTCAACTGAATCCGAGAGGGTCAGGCTGATGATCATGTGAATTGACTTGGAATATCCCAAATATATTGGAAAAATCGATAAAAGGAATTTTTCATCAAAAATTCATTTCAAAATGCTACAGAAATCTTTTTTTTAAACAAATATTTATAAAGTTCCATACCAACATGGTGGAATTTAAAATAAAGTAATTAGTAATAAGTTATATTTGAAATGAATAAACAAACAGAGAGTTCAAAAGTAACAGGATGGTTGTGACTCTGCGTAATTTACAGTATATTTATAATCATTAATTTATCTACTCCAATAATTTCAGGCTACGAAGTTCATTTTAATTGATGTTTTTCCCATAAAAAATCTCATGCAATTCATTGTAACAAATTATCAGAGTTTTATTATTTCAAAATCTTTTTTGTCATATATTTATTTAAAAAAAAAAAGCTACAGTTTTCAACATTCTGTTTGGAGGACTCATTTACATGATTAAAACACCAACAAGAAAAATCAATTGCAAGTAATTTTAAAAACTATATCCTTTTACTGACCTTCAAACTTATACAATTTTTTTCTTTAACATGTCTCTATTTTTATTATATCAGAAACACAGTAATTCTTTTTTTTAATTAAATCAAGATCAATAGTAGATAAATGTGCCCAATTTACTGGCTTCATAGATGCGCCATTGCCTCAACAACAAACTGCAATATCTCATAATTTACAAAGTATCATTTATAGTCTATACTGACTGTCGTAGCCTGCGGACCAGCTCCACATTGACACCATCGCCAGTAGCCAGTGGAAAAAAAGACCCTCTATGCGCCAATATATCTGCGGTTGATAGACTCGCACCGGCGACAGTAACATCATCCATATAGCATAAGTGGGTATGCAATAGAGATTGTTCAGTAGAACAAACACTGTTCTGGCGATACATTTTACAAGAAAGGCAATTTTGCCAATAACGCTGTAAGAAAAAAAAACAAAGACATTTGCTTCTCCTCTCTCTCTCTCTCTCACCCTTCTAAATAAACAGCTAAAAGCATCAGATGTGAAGTTCTCTCAAAACTTTAGAGTTGTATACGGCAGATGATGTTGGCTATCGGGAAGCCTCTCAACTGTCCACTTATGCAATTACATTGTTAAGGATTGAGGTACAACCAGATTCTAAAAGATGATACGACTAGAATATGACCTGTATCTACACTCTCAAGCGATATATATTCATTTTATACAGTCAGCATAAGAAAAGACGCTAAAGAAGTGAATCGTAAAAAAAAAAAAAAAAAGAAAAAAAAAACAATGAATTTGTAGGAACACTCGGGGGCAAAGATGTCTATAATCTTAGTTTAATATCAGACGCAACATTGATTACAACACAGCATTTATGACTCAGTCTCTGTGTATCAATGCAAATGTAATTAAATCGAATGACAAATCATCTGAATTTTCTTGTTTATGACGAGAGGCCAAAAGATGTACAAATAATTGTATATAACTGCGGATAAAAATGCAATTTAAAAGCAAAGGTGGTCAAATAATTGGGAGTACGTTAGTCGCGTTTTGGTATAGCAAAAGTAGGCGTTTATGAAGCATGCTTTGGCAACAATTAAATATACATATATACACAATACATATATGTATATAAATTCATCCTCAAAATGACTTTGGTCTCTCTGAAAAGAGTCACAAAGTGTTGCAAACTAAGTGGCTGATTATCGAAGTGATGAAGTGTCCATTGCCGATACCGCGAATTCGTAAATATTTAATTTTCCGAAAGAAGAAAAAAACAAGGTTGGAGGTTAAAGTGATGTATTAACGTTTTAGCAGACACAACAGAAAACCGACGAAGGAGTTAACTTTAATCGCGTTGATATATTTAAACGAAGGGCACTGTGCATTATCGTGATACGCGTTATCGCGGTGTAAATACAACATGATGTAATAAAGTAATAAATAGCATATATGACGAAGAACAACTCACTTGACCAAAGCTGAAGCAGGGGAAGGGGTTGTGTCAGTCATTTTCGAAAAATGCCACCCGTCATAGGACATCGAGTGGTAATTCTCGTGTGAACACTTTTTATTATCCACCATAGCATTACCCCCGTTTCGATTGGCGAACAAAAAAAAAAGAGGAAAAAAAAAGAAGAAAAGAAAATTACATAATCACGAGGAACATGTTCACGCGGCGATGAAATAGTTTAACACAACACACACACGCACACACGTACACGGTATGTTTAAAAAAAAAGGCACACACACAGCACTTTTGGCGTGACTCTGTTTATACACGAGGGAGATATTATATATATATATATATATATGTATCAGGCTGATAGGCAGAAGAAAGACAAGAGAGACACGCACGAGAGAGAAAGAGAGAGTACCGAAAAAAAAAAAAGAAATTGTTCGTGTTGTGTGTTTTATACAAGTAAATGTACTGCCAGCGCGTATAATACTGAGTTCCGTGTAAGTAAGTAGGTCTCTCTCTCGTCGTGTGATGGATATCACTGGAGCACTAAAAAACACAGCTTAAGTTCAATGATGGTGTGTGTACTTGGAGCAGCACAAATTCTTCGTCTGGTGTCTATGAATGTGTCGCTCTCTCTCACATTTGCCGGTATATCTAAATCGCGATGGCAGAGCGGCTAACGGATCATCAGTAAAATATATGTTTATAGCCTGATTCTTCACTTTCTTTGAGACTTTGGCTCAATTGGCCGATGTAGTTATATATTCATGAAATATATATATATATGTGTGTGTATATATATATATATATATATCTTTCACGCACTATACCCACTCAACACTGGAGATTCTTTAATTAAATGTCGATATTATCACGAGATGATGATTATGATGATATTATTGTTTCATTGCTTTTGTGAATAAAGTCTTTTTTATCCGTCCATTGATACGTACATGTTTTGTCTCTCACGTCGACGCTTGTTTCTCGTGAGAGAGAGAAACGCGTTCTAACAAAACTAACGTAATGTGGATCGGCACCACTCTACCGCGAACGTTAGGTTTTCGGGGGGGTATTTTGCGATTTGTGTGTTAGTAGTGCGCTCGGAGTGTCGACACTCGTTGGACTTATGTTCAACTGCAGAGCTCGCTGCTGCTGCTCTTGCTGCTGTTGCTGCATGCGACATTACCACGGATATATCAGTCAAGTAGTAACAGTGTAGTAGCGTGTGTGTGTGTGTTGTGTGGTCTTTGACATGCGCGCGCGCGCCTTTTTTAGATTGATAGAGAGAGAGAGAGAGGAGTGAAATTTGGATGAAACGATCCGCTTTGGGTTTGAGAATGATCCTGGGAATTATTGTCAATAACTATCAAATAGAGACTAAGAGTTGTAAGAGTTATATCATTTTTAGGTTGTGTAAAAAAACGTAAGGATCTTCTGTAATTCTGTAATAATATGTGTTGGCGTTTGCATGAAAAAAATTAAAGCTGTGTAAGTTGAGAAATGACCGAGCAGTTATACAATCGCAAAGTAAAAATACAATAATCGCAATTTAAAGTTTAAAAATCGCTAAGTAAAGATACAATAATCGCAATTTTGTGAAAATCGAAGTTAAAACTTGGAATTGTTATTATTAGATTCCCTATAGGAATGTAATGGTAAATCGATTATAATTGAGAAAAATCAGGTGAATTATAAATAAGATGATTTTTACCACTGTGAGCTACAACAACGTGCACTCTATGCTAACAAAGTGCACATCACCATTTTTTTTTCATTCGATATTGAATCATTTACCCGATCACAGCAATATATATGGGGCTTTCCAAGTCAATTCACGTGGTCATCGGCCTGATCCTCTCGGATTCAGTTGACGAATTTTTTTTTCTCATATTTCGGTCCAAAAAAAGAGGATTTTTTTTCCGATTTATATCACTTATTCCTATAAAATAATTTTTTTCCATCATTTTTCCATCATTTTTTTTCCAAATATTTCCATCGTAGTTTGAGAGTGGGCCGAGAATAATTTATATCTTTTTTATTTTAAGGAAAAACAAATGTCCCTTATTTTTTGTTCTAAATGAAATGGCTTTTTTCAATTTTATTTTTATTTTTTTCCTACAAGAATCCATTATAACATTTTTTAATTTTTCAAATTTGTAAAAAAAAATGTCTTTTAGATTAAAAAAAAACTATCAACTACGATGGAAATACTTGTTTTTAGTCCTAAATTTTATGAATTTTAAACCTGATTGAAATTCATTTTTACTCAAAAGTGATTAACATCTGCAATAAAAATAATCTCTATTTTGGACCAAAATATGCTAAAAAAAAAAAACAATGACCATAACGTGTTGACTTGGAATGCTCCATATATTTGGTAAACTTCCGAGTAATCGAGAATATAACAAAAAATAACTTTCTACATAAAAAATAACGATTTCAGTATTTATACAGGTCTGTAAAAAAAATAAAAAATTGAAAATAAATAAATAAATAAATAAAATTACTGTAGTCTTATGTCCAATTCCAAATTTTCGAAATTTTTGTCTATGTCATCGCAAGTTTTACATCGCAGCTGTATATTAAATTTAATATATCAGTTTTTTAAATATAAATTTCCAAAAAAAAGTACAGCAATTATACGGTCTTCCGATTTTTTAAAACAATTTATGAAACGAGTGTAATTTAATATTCAGAAAAAATGGTACATCGTTAAAATAGAAAAAATCCCGAAACAATGAAAAAGCACCGAAAACTGTCTATACATTATCAATCTCCGTCATATCCACCGTTCGCATTGAGAAAAAGACAAAAAAAACATTTTCGCAGACTTTTTCGAACGTTGGGAGTTGAACGTGTCCGAAGAGATGACGAAAATGTTCAAGTTAAAACAACCTCCCACCCGCATCGTCGCGCCGCCGCCTCTCTGCGCGTTATATTCCTGCTGCTCGATGATCACCGCACTCGACTTTTCGCCGGGTGACAATTAATTCGGAAAGAGCTCTCTCTCTCTCTCTCTCTCTCTCTGCATTCGAAACTCGCAATACAAAAAAAAGTCGTAAAAAAAACAAATGAAGAGAATGGCACTGAACGTATTGAGATCACGAGGCTCGGCTGTCGGGTTTCGTTATTTGAGGAAAGAAACATCGTGTTTTCTAACCGCAAGATCTACAATGAACGAACCATCCGGTGTTCGAGACTACAGCCAGGTAAAACATTTCTTTTCTCGCAATAAAAATGAATTACCGTCTTCACGATGATTTTACAAATTGATTCTTTTAAATCTCAAAAGCATGGAGAAATTTTTGTTACGTGAACACACAAAGTGTTGTCAAGTTATCTCTGTCCTTTTTTTTTCTACACGCATATCGCCGTTGCTTTACATAATCGATGCGGCTTATAACAAAATTAGATTTGCTAATAAAAGAAAAAAAGAAAAATAACGATAACCACGTTATCGACGGTGCTACGTGGCTCGCATGTTAAAGTTATCTTGAAGTTATAGAAAGTTAATTAATATTTGCAAGAAAAAAAAAAAAACATTGCTCCATAAATAAAGTCTAACACAGCATGAGTGGATGCTGTAGCATCACTGAAGATTGGATAGTATCTAAGTGTGCTTTGTGCTTCCTCTCACAGAGTACCCCTACCATTTTACCTCCTGATAGTTTTGCATGTGTTTGTGCTTGACATTAAGACACTCCATAATCTGTGACAGTGGAAAATAAGACTTTGGGACACGCAGAAACCACATTCTTGCTTATCAACATAACTCTTTTTTGGAGGTCACAAGCCGGTCACCAAGTTTAATTTACTTTCTAACTGCTCAACAGACTTTTGCTTCTTCCACGTTCTTTTGAAACCTTTTACTCTTTTATAATGGTTTGTACCTTTTTTTTCTGTTTTTTATACCCAAGAATTGGCTAATTTTCTTGTAGCTAATATGTTTAATTATTTGCTAGAGGCACTAATATTAGTACTGTTTGCTAGTTCGTATGATTAAAAGACAGGATAGTATGAATTAATTGTAATTTCAATGTCTCTTCTCATTAAGGAGGGAAAAACAGGCTACCGGCTCGAAAGAGACACTTTCGGAGAGCTCAAAGTCCCTGCGGACAAATATTATGGAGCTCAGACTCTCAGATCTGTGATGAACTTTCCTATCGGAGACACATTCGAGCGAATGCCTGTGAGTATCTAATAGAGTTATTCTGTAAATTTTTTTATCTATTTTGAGAATTTTTTGCATTCATTTATCTGTTTATCGATGAAAATGCAATGTTAATTTGCTTCAAGGCTATATATTTAAATATTGCTTCTGGTTTGATTTATAAAACATTGGGCAAAGTAATATAGAGTTAGTAATAATCAAATTTTATTAACTTATAACAGAGAACATTGTAGTAAAAATCTATTTGGAATTTATTTCTCCTGACAGATCATTTTTTTTTAAAGATTAATCATCACAAATTACTCTTTTCTACTGATGAAAAAATGAATAATTTTATCTAACGATTCCTGATGGAAAAAATTATCATTTTTTTCTTCTTTTATTTGTATAATTCCCTCTTTTTAATGGAATAATCTTGCTCCAAGTTTTCATATTTTTGTGCATTTATTAATTCTGCTGATCGTGTTAGTATGGAGTGATTGTAGCTATGGGCATTTTGAAGAAAGCTGCTGCAGAGGTGAACAAGGAATTTGGATTGGACCCGAAAGTCGCGGATGCGATTAGTAAAGCAGCTGATGATGTTATAAGCGGAAAGCTGTATAACGACCATTTTCCTTTGGTAATCTGGCAGACAGGTTCCGGTACGCAATCGAATATGAACACGAACGAGGTTTGCACTATTTATTGGTACAATTAAAAAAAAAACGCGTTTTGGCGCTAACGTGTTGCTCATTCATATTTCAAATTATGTTCAAAGTGTGGAGAGACTAAAATTATTCTCACACAGACTGAGTTTTCAGTTAATATTTACTTAAAGATTGTAAAAAATATCGCTAAACAGCTTTTTTAAGTTTTAAAAAATATTATTTTGGACTTTGCTAATTAAAAGTACCCGCAAAAATTGATATCTGCAGGACAATATTTATTCAATTGACGCAAAAATTTAAAAAAAGTAACGAAACATTGAAGTGCAATAAAACTTTATGTTATAAAAAAGTGAATTCTACAATTATTTGTATTTTCAGTTAAAAGTATGAATAAACAATTGATTAGCGCTTTTTAACCGTGCCAGGTTTTGCAATTCAAGTTAATCCACAATGTCCAGAAATAATTATTAAAAATGATAATCGCAGGTTATTTCAAATCGCGCGATTGAGCTGATGGGCGGTGAATTGGGCTCGAAAAAGCCGGTTCATCCGAACGATCACGTCAACATGTCGCAAAGTTCGAACGACACATTCCCAACGGCAATGCACATTGCCGTTGCCCTCGAAATCAACAAGGTTCTTCTGCCTGGATTGAAACAATTGCATCTGGCGTTGAAAGAAAAATCCGAGGAGTGGAAGGACATCATAAAGATCGGTAGAACACATACGCAGGATGCTGTACCGCTGACGCTTGGTCAAGAATTTTCAGGTAAAGCTTCAACGCCGAAAAGATTCAATAAATACTACTTACTGCATTTCGAAAAAAAAACAGAAAGAGTAACGAAAATGATGTACTACATGGTGACTAACTGGAATTTGGGGTATTTTCAGCGTACGCGACTCAAGTGGAGTATGGAATTGCCAGGGTGAAAGACACTCTACCCAGATTGTACCAATTGGCGCTTGGAGGTACCGCTGTCGGAACTGGCCTAAACACGAGAAAAGGTTTTGCCGAAAAAACTGCAGCGAAGATTGCAGCCCTAACTGGTTATCCCTTCGTTACTGCACCTAACAAATTCGAAGCTCTTGCCGCTCACGACGCGATAGTCGAGGTTCACGGAGCTCTCAATACCGTTGCCGTTTCAATCATGAAGGTGAATGCTCACTAAAATTTACCAAACGAATTATCAAATTCACCAAATGTACAGGAAATGACACATTTATATAGCACTGAAATCCTGAAAGTGTGCAGAATTTCAGAAAATAATATTAACATTGAATGGTCATTCGAAGGCTTCAAATATTCATTGTTTCGCGGAAAATAAAAATAATCTTCCTAAAAGTAATTCAAGTTACAGAGTGAAATAATCGCATCTCCATAAAATATTAACATTCTTCGGGATATTTTACGCACTTTCAGGAATTCGGCGTAGAAAAAAAGTATTCAAGATGCTACGATAAATTCCAAACAAAATTTACCGCATGATAAAAAAAATTCTAAAGCTTTGAATGACCTGTACATATTTTTTTAACCGATTGAAGCTTTCGTCAAATCAAATGAATCGCATTAAAGAATATAATTCTCGCATCAAAAAGAGAATTGAAAACAAATATGTCAACGAATGTAAATGATGAAGCTCTTTAAATAATTGAAAAAATTGTATTTCGTGATTGTAGATCGCGAACGACATCAGATTCTTGGGCAGTGGACCGCGTTGTGGCCTTGGCGAGCTCTCGTTGCCCGAAAACGAGCCCGGAAGTTCGATTATGCCCGGAAAAGTGAATCCTACACAGTGCGAAGCCATCACGATGGTGTGCGCTCAAGTGATGGGCAATCATGTAGCAACGACGATTGCCGGAAGCAACGGACACTTTGAGCTCAATGTTTTCAAGCCCGTTATGGTCGCGAATACTCTGAGATCGGCAAGACTTCTCGGTGACGCTTCCGCGGCATTCACGAAAAATTGCGTAAGCGGTATCGTTCCGAATACCGACAATATCAAGAAAATCATGAACGAGAGTCTGATGCTGGTCACTGCTCTCAATCCCCACATCGGCTACGATAAGGTATAATGAAACTCGAATTTTATTTGTGAATATTCGAAATTCCACCAATTTAGAAAAAAAAAACACTTTTTTTGTCGGTGTAAAAAAATCTTACAAAAAATCCCATGCTAATCATTATTTTTAACAGCATTTTAATCATGCAAAAAACTTGAGCTTTGCATATGAAAATTGTATTTATTTTATAATAGAATAGAGCAGCTTATAAACTGGCCAAAAAAACATAAATATTTCAAATATCTTTCGAATAATAATGAGACGCAACGATTATATTCCATAAAAATTTGTTGGAAAATAAATACGAATATACTTTTTCATTATGCATAAACAATTCTGTTGAAAATTCACAACTTGGAAACATTTCACCGATAATTCGCATCGTTATTTTGCCTATTTGGAAAATTAGATAAAATAAAAGTCTTCGCAAAACAAAATCGTCAAAACTTTGTTAAAAGCATACAATCGTGTGATTCAAATTTCAAGATCTGAGTTAAAAAAAAATACCCTGACAAATGTTTAATACTCTGATTTCCTACGAACGCACAAGTATTATAATATCGATATTTTAACATAAAAATAAAAAATTAAACCCTCATTTATGTTTGACGATGGTCGGTTTCAAAATCCATTAGAAATCCACTCGGAAAAAATAAATACTAACGCATATTTCTCTGTCAAAGGCTGCCAAGATTGCCAAACAAGCGCACAAAGAGAAACTCACGCTCAAGGAATCGGCACTGAAAAATGGTTTGACTTCGGAGCAATTCGATCAGTGGGTCAGACCCGAACAGATGCTGGGACCAAAGTGAAGATCCTGACTGCCAAACAAAGAGATTCCTGTTGCGCATTATTCTCATTTTTGAACATCGAATTGTGAGAATCTAACAATTTTGTGTGTACAAATATTATCGACGTGGTCGAATTAAACGATAAAAGCCCGTGTACATTGTTTTAGTAATAAACGCAATATCATTTATTAAAAAAAAAAAAAAAACAAGCACATTATAATGATTGAAGAATATTCAGCATCGTACAATAATCAAATAACGTACTTGTATTAAAGAAAAAGAAAAAAACATTTCTATCGAAAATACGGAGCCCAATTGCGTGCTTCGAAAACGGTTACGTTGAGAAACGTACCGTGTTATCAGCGACAGGCCAAAAGGTCATCTGCGCCCCACGCAGCAGCATCTGAGTTTAATGGACTCATCGACTGGTCAGTACGAAAGCTTTTATATCGTTAAGATGTTGTCGAGAGTGCGTCATGCATTTCGAAGATTCGGTGACCGCCATTATGGAAAAGTGGGGATCATCGGCGTGCCACTCGATAAGGGACAGGTATGTGGAATATTTTTTAATTGCTTCAATTAGTCGATAAGTATAGCTTCGATACAGTGTTTATCTTCTATATTTTTTTTTTTTTTAGGCTAAAGAGGGAGTGAGTCGTGGACCGGATGCAATACGTGCCGCCGGTCTCATTGAAGAATTGCAATACTTGGGTAAATCAAAGAAACATGTATTTACAAATGAAAAAAGAAATCAACTTATTTCAGTCCATAAGAAAAAAACTGGGATTCAAAAAAAGAACAAAAAAAACGAGCTAGTAACGAGTCACAGTAATAATTGAAAAAGTTCGTATAAATAGCAAAATTGTAACATGTAAATTGTTGTTGAAGTTAAAACACGATTTTTCTTAGTGCATTTTCGAAAAATTAATAAATGTTACTATTAAGACGTGCATAAAGCTTAAAGCTCGCGAATAAAAATACAGGTCTGGATGTGAAGGATTACGGAAATGTGTCGTACAAAGTTGAGGAAACAAGCGGCGTCGATAATATGTCTCATCTGGGCGAGATCTCCGCCTGCACTAGTCGCTTATCCGAAATGGTTCAACAGGTAATGAAAGACGGTCGTAAAGTTCTCACCCTGGGTGGTGATCACAGTGTAGGCATCGGTACCATTGACGGCCACGTGAAGGTAACTCTCAGGCTCGAACTAAAAAATAAGAAATTCTTTCATTCCTCTGTTGTTGTTTTTTTCGTCTATATTCGTGCGCTATTTCTGTATCGTAGGCGAAGAAAGAGGTTGCTGTTTTGTGGATAGACGCCCACGCGGATCTGAATACTAACAAAACGAGCGACAGCGGTAATGTCCACGGCATGCCGGTCGCTCTTCTAACATCGGAATTGTCGGACTATTGGCCACATTTGCCGGGTATGGATTGGCAGCAACCTATGTAAGTTTATCCGATAAATAACAATCTGCAGAAAAATAAGCGTGTTTTATGCATCTTTATCGAAAAGAAAACATAAATCGCGTGCGATTGATGCGTAACGGTGTTTTAATCGTATTAAAAAATATCCAGTTTTGAATATTAAAATTATCGAAGTTTTTTGTTTTAATAAAATAAATTATAAACATAGCAAATATAGTGATAATGAAACAAAGCAAAGAGGGATTAAAATGGGAATAAGCAAATGAGACACTGAAATTAATGTAGTTTTAAAAAATGCAGTTTGTAACGGCGAAAGCTGGGAATGTAAAAAGAAAATAATATTAAAAACAATTTAGAAATTTTAACATTTTTTTTAACACTTTTAAAACTCGCTTTTTCTCTGAAATCGATTGAATTTTAAAAAATCGAACAATTTATAATGATAGGTATCTTTAGGCTTTCAATCAGAAATGTAGCGTACATCGGCCTACGATCGGTGGATCGTTACGAGAGGCTGGTTATTGAGAAATTTGGGATCACTGCTTTCGGAATGGAAGACGTCGAACGATACGGTAATTGTATATTTGAAGGAAAAACATTTTTTTTATATTCAATAATTATTTAATATCCCTTCTTTCGTAGGTATCCACGATGTTGTTCGCATGGCTTTGGATAGAGTGGATCCTCGTAATGAAAAATCTTTGCACGTTAGCTTCGATATCGATTCTCTGGATCCTCTGGAAGCTCCAAGTACAGGGACACCCGGTAAATGATTACAGTTTCTAAAATCACAATGCTTTGCGGTTCTTTTTTCTAATGAATTGTTCACCATAATCTCGTCAGAATAATGTTAAAAATTGTTTTTTTATCGCTGAATTTATTAATACGAATGAATTGCAGTATTTTATATTCTTAAAACGAATTCTTTCAGTGAGAGGAGGATTGAGTCTTAGGGAAGGCATACATTTAATGGAAGAAATCTACAGGACGAATAGATTAAACGCTATTGATTTAGTGGAAGTTAATCCGGAAATAGGCGATGAAAAAAGTGTGAATCTGACGGTTGGCGCTGCGATTCACGTGATACAAGCAGCCCTCGGTTACACTCGTCGTGGTCTTCGAGTTCCCGAGGGTGTCACCGACATGCCGCTGCAAACATTTCGATGAGATTGAATAAGTTATACAACGAGAGATTACGCGTCAATTTGTGTAATAAAAATCTATAGATAACTATGGTACGTGACATAATTCCTTTTTGTATATCCAAAATCCTCTTCAACCCTGAAGAACGTAAAAAGATTTGTAAAATAATTTCTATACACGAAAAATAAATTCAGTATCGTGCAATTTCCGATTAAACAGCCAAAGCTTTTTATTTTGATTTAAATTTCAACTCTCTAGATTATACTTAGAAAATAGTCTCAAGTTTTACCTATCCTTCTTTATTAATCAAGAAAAAAAATTGTTGATGTCCCGTATTACCCCGTGCTTTTGCCACCTGACAAAAAAATTCATCATTTCGAAAGTCGAATTTTAAATAAATAATTTAAATAAATTTTAAACTCTTAAAATATTGGACAAACTGACGTTTTTAATAATCCTAGGGATTTTATTGTATACACACGATAATAAAATCACCATTTCCAACATTTTTATTTTAATCCCGATATCGTCAGTTATCGGTGTTCATAAAAGTCCTTGAGAGGAAAAATATCAAATCAACAACTAGATTAATCTAACAATGTAAATTCTGTAGCATTAAAATAACATTTGAGCATAGAGCGACTATACAACATTTTTCACTACCTCACCCTGGACATTATACTTCTTTTTAGTTGAAATTTAAACACAAGTTTCGAATATTGCAAGTAAGTTCTAAAATGACTCGACCAGTAGAATAATAAAATTCACGTGTCGGTCTACCATTGGACAAAACATACTTTTGATGCACGCGCTACACCAACGAGTGGCAGTTAACTATTGAAAACTGGAACGTGGAACGATATAGTAAGGCGGGAAAAAATTCAAAATAATATTCACGTTAAATAATAACTGTAAACTACCGAAAGTTCATTAATAGTCGATGAAACCCGTTAAATTTCTATCGCGATTTATTAATTAATAATACATTAATTATGTAGTAAGATACAATAACCGATAATTACAAAATCAAAAAAAAAAATTGAAACGACCGTTCCGTTTGTACGAACCGTTCCTTTTTCACTGATCTTGCTCGTTTCTCCTGTACTAAGGTGGGGGTTCCCACAAACGGCGTAATAAAAGGTCGAGGAAAGCAGGACTGGACACTTCCACATCCCTGCTTCCAAGCATATCATTCGTCTTTGCTGTCGCTTCGATATCGATTCTTAGTCTTCTTTTCGTTGAAGTTCAGGAGAATTGTTCAGCACACTCTGCAGGATATTATTCAATATGGTAATTATTCATTATGGTCTCAGTATAATAATCATATCAAGTAAAAATAGACTATAATATGTACATTAAGGCGTGTCGAAAAAGAATCGAAAAAGACTCCCACCCTAGAAGAAAACAAGCTCCTGACCTTGGTTATTTTCGTTGTTGTAAACTCAATTACTCGACTGTGGCAGTGTTTTTTTCGGTGCACCCTAAACTTCAGTTCTCGGCCTAAAGAAAGTTCCTCGTTCAAGACGAACATCGTTGAATATTTTTCCGAAATCGCTCAACAAGGTTTTATTTTTTTAATATAATTAATATATGTATTAGTCAGACTACTACGTGTTAGTCGAATCAGTGTTACATTTTTTTCAATCGTTTCTACAAATGTTCTCAATCAAACTAGACCGGAAGTTTATTCATTTGAGGTTCTCTGAATAATTTAAGGTGATGTGTTACACCAACTGAATCACCGTAAGTGCGAAAGAGACAACATCACTGGTGGCCGCAGTCGAGCGAGAGAGAACGACGGAAAAGTGTAGTACATCGTCTTAAAGGTGCCGAAAAGTAAATTACACAAAAGATATTCGATGCGTAGTGCAAAATATGTACGATTATTTGCGTGAATATCTTTTCGTGTTATTGACTTTTTGATACTCTTGGAATGTTCAGAGAACGCTAAAGAGAGTCAACGTACATTCTGGTCTCAATTTCGGTTGTAAACATGCAATAAATGAAGAAAATCGTGTAATTAATAAACTTCTCGAAAAACCAAAATGGCCGCTCTATCTTTACAAAACAGATATGTTTTGTAAAAATCGAGCAGCCATTGGAATATCCAATAACACAATCGTCTACTGGAATAAAAATAACACAATCGTTTATCATCTGAAGCATGATAATAATTCGAATCTTTTTGCCGACCAAAGTCGATAAACAATTCTACTTCAGTAGTCTACTTCAGTAATTCTACTACATCTCACTCATGTGGCCGATAGTATTATTTGAAAAAATATTTTCGATTTAACTATCACCCCAAAATTAATTTTATGCCAGGCAGCAGAAGCATGGCGGTAATGCGGGTCACCAACAACCAAAATCTTTTCGTTTTAACACTGCATACACTTTTCAAAGAGAACCGGTACGCCAAATATTCCCAAATAATTCTCGGTTAAGCTTGAGATAAACCCTTATGACAGGAGTGTAGCTTTTTCATTTTTTTTAATAAAAATTCACGAAGTTATAATTTATTTATGAAAATTATATTTAAAAAACGAAAATAAAAATTACGGTGTTGCTCAGTTTCACATTTATCTCAAATTGCTACATTCCTGCCGGAAAGATTAATCTCAAGTGCAAATACGTTTCGGAATATTTGACCTATTCGTTCAGCTTCAAAAGCGCGCAAAGTGCGAAAACGATGAAAAAAAAATTGTTCATGACCCGCATTACCCGCTCACCATTGTTAAATGGGGAAAAAAAATTATTTAAAAATGTTCATTTTCGACACACTCTAATCTGCATTAATTAACGCGTATTACGGATTAATTCAGTGCAAAATTTTTATTTATTCTTATTGCCCACAGGCGGAAAATGACGTGATCATTACACGGTCCGGGTATACTACCCTAAGGTACATCGAGGAATTCCTTCAATTTCTGTACCTGCGTACGGGATTTCAATTCGACGTATTCAACACTCCGAAACATTTCCAAAACCTTCTCGATCAAATAGCGTTCAATAAAGTACCCCTCTCAGTGTGGAACGGTATCCTAACGTGCACACTCAGCATCGCCAACAGGACCCGCGATTTTGGTTCTTTTTGCCACGAATTCGGATCGTATTTTATCGATTGTTTAGTCTGGGTGTTCAAAAAATTGGTGCGCATCGGTTTACTAGAAATTACCATATTTCTGTACCGTTTTAATTTCCCAATTGTAGCGAATGCTGTGATTGGTTTGTTATATTACGTAATTGATTACTTTGTCGATACGCTCTGGACGCAATTCGTAAAATTCATCCAATCTAAGCTCGTAAGCGCTGCATACCATGACCGTTTTGTGATGATGGCTTAAAATATTGTCTACATTGTTACAATCTGTGTCAATTCTTGTAACGAATTGTCGAAAGATGCAGTGCCTTCGTTTTCCATATATTTCGAAACAGTTATTGTGACAAGTTGGAAAACAATTTATTAATTATATACAATTTTTGAATTGTTAAATTTTCTGTGAGAACTCATGTATTATTTTATATAAGACAATGAATTAGGGCGAATAAAAGATTTTTGTTTTAGAGCATATTTACTATTTTTTTCTTACGATATTATAGAATAGTTTGAATGATGCGAGGCGCGCTATCTTAAATTATAATTATAAGGAAATTATTTTTAAAAAAGGCTGCAACGTAGAACTTTGCACATTGCTTCCTCGTTAATTTCGATTTTTCACAAAGCCACCTCTATAAAGAAGCTTATTTATCAATCTTGGCTTCCTCGTACAGGAATTTTTGTGTAAAATTTGTGAGTTTTAACAAGACGTTAATTTTTTGAAAAATTCGAACTGCTTTACCGATCGTCACCAAATTTCAGTTTATTTGGTGAGATTCGACGTGAGATAGAGCAAAATGATTTTTTTTTTTCAAAAATTCATAAAAACCGAAACTGTCGATTCATTCCAAATTCAATATCGATCATCCTTTAACATAGCTTTATTTGTAAAAAAAACTATTTAGCTCAATAGCTAGAAATTTGCAAAAGGTAAAGAACATACAGGCATTTTTCTAAAAATTCAAAATTGGATTAAAAAATAATATTATGTTACAATTTTTTTTGGAAATGGTCATAAACAGTGGTGTCTACCTGCTCCATGTGTGTGTCAAATTTCAGCTCGATTGATAAAGCTATTCTTTAGGTATCTTAAGTTTGAATTTTGCATGCCGGACACACGCACGCTGTGCGCGTGATTCTAATCATTCCACTGATCCTTACTGTAGAAAATTTGAGTTCCGATGAGCAAGTTTACGTCATTTCAAGCGAAAATGTAAATTTTTCCGAAAAATTGAGAGTTCCATCAAATCTTGTAAACAAATGCTTCTAAACAGCTATTTAGCTCGATAGCTGAAGATTTACAAACATTTTACGATGTATACACGCAATAGAATCCCGATCCATGAAAATGTCTGAAAAATGTAGGCTTACATATTATCTCAGAATCCATATTGGCAAAAACGAATTAAAAATTATATAAAAAATCCTTACCCATTGTTTTACAACAATTGCGATGTTCAGTTTTGTCATAGTTAAAAATAATATAAATAATTTATTTATAAAATATTCTTGATTCTTTTCATATTAGCAGAAAACTACATTTACTATTAACATAAATATACGTTCGATGACAAAAGCTGTGGGTCGTTTAGCTTAGAATGAAGAAAATCATTTTACATTCAAGAACTTATAACTATTTTTTTAATCTATTATATTACATTTTTACATTATTATTATTAACATTTGTTGATTTTTACGCAGCGGCGGTTTCCGTATTTTGCATCTCGACTGGATCATCCTTCAATAAAATTCTATCCTTCCATCCTGTGATTTCTAGCTCGACCCTCGACACTCGAAATTGATTGGCTTTTGGATCAGTCACAGTGACCCAATAATGCAAGTTTCCGTTATGTTTTTTTCCCACAAGAGGCACGGTGACCCAGCTTACGTTTTCCTTGTGTCCGTAACAACTATCGTCGCCGACATCAATTCTTTTCTCTCGAATGGGCTCTCCGAGCAAGTCGGTTGCGTTAGCGTTGCTTCGAAAACATTGCATCGCTTCCTCGTACGACACAGAATTTGCAAGTTTACTTTGTACTATCCGACGCGTAAGGTAAAGACTTCCCGAACCGGCGAACGCTATCCCCAATGCTATTTTTCCTAAAGCCCCAATTGATATGTTATTCATTGTTTGCTGGTAATGGAAATTACACAACTCTTTTATTGTCGGGGTTGTATCTGCACTATCGTATTTATGAAATATTGGTACAGCGTTGAGTTTAAGAATTGCAGCTAATGACAAGAGGTTATGGTGCGTTACCGTACAATTGAAAACATTAGTCGCCGGGCAGGCGACCTGCGAATTACGGGACCTATTGAAATAACCGGTTATATTACCGACTTTTTTTTTTAGTGATGGACGTTCTTAGCTGGATAAAAATACATTATTTTAATTTAAATTTAGCATATACCATTCGATTGGTGGTCGTTTGGTGGTGTTTAGTAGTCTAATTAGATCGTTTGTTGGTCGGTTGTTTAATTACGGTAAATAAAACAATAAATGAGGCCCAAAGTTAGCCAAACAAGTTATTTTTATTCTAAATGGATTCAATTACGGCTCAATCGATGCAGAATCGTTTGGTGGTCACGAATATCATAATTAAAACGTTTGGTAGTCACTCGTTTGGCTAATAAACGTAAAAAACTTGATTAGCGGTTTCCATGCGATCAGTGCGCATCGGCGGCGCGCATGTCATTTCCGGTCATCCCACTGCGCATCTGCTATGAATACATTATTTTTTTTAAATTTAACATATACAATTCGATTAGTAGTCGTTTGGTGGTGTTTGGTAGTCTAATTAGATCGTATGGTGGTCAGTCGTTACAGTAACGCCAACAAAATGTAAAATAATTGTACGCAGCCGAAAAATAGACGTACTGTAGGTTCCGGTAAAATATTATAAATGACCGAGGTTACTAACTGGTTAAATACCTGGTTACTTAACTATTCTTTTATCCGACTAGTATTTATCTCGTAGTATTTATTGGTATAGTTGTAAATTTACCGGTAAGTCATGTTACTTGTCTTAATGTTATTTACCATTTATATCGATAAATTTATCGGTAAATTTGCTAAACACAGCGTTTGAGTGCAAGTGAGATTGCGCCATTGGCGGTTGCAGTGGAGCGAGAGAGAACGACAGAAAGGTTTAACACATCGATGCGAAAAAACTCGGTCGGTAACGAAAACTGTAATCCGATTTATTCCGATCTGGTTGATCTTTTGAGTAAATTTTGATGTCCAGGGCGATTTTCCCATTTATTATCCAAAAGATCAAGGATGGCGGAAAAATTTGAGATCGTAAGTTCTATCTCTCACGCAAACGTTGAGATTTCACAATACGGAGTCACCGTAAGTGCGAGGGAGATAGCTGAATCTTTTCGAAGCGTTTTTCTCGGCTACGGTTAATTTTTCGGATAAAAGACGAGAACTTTTGTTGAAAAGATCAAATGGGCATGAGAAAAACGCTTTACAGTTTTTGTTACCGACCGAGAAGTACTACATCACCTTAAGACAATGTGCTCCACTTTCTATCGTTCTCTCTCGCTCCACCGCGGCCACTAGTGACGTTGTCTCTGTCGCACTTACGGTGACTCAGTCGGTGTAGCACATCACCTTAAGGACACGTGATAACATATTCCGCTCGACCTCAGTTGATAACAAACTTTTTTTATTTTTATTTTTGGAAAAAGCTTCAGAAAAACGTACACATGCTTTAATTAGGCCCCAATGTTGATATTTAAAGCATAAAGCTTTTCATAAACAATGACCAACATCGAAATTTGTTCTCACATTCCGCAGTTATCGTAAAACAAAAAATAAGCCAATTAATCGGCAATTATTTCGAAGTGAAAATAAATAACTAAATATAAAGAATACGCAAATTATTTCATTACATTACGCTTTATTCGTTCGAGGATGATGGTATATTTCAATAAATTACGTCTAAATCGTACACAGGCGTTATACAACGAATCGATACTATGTATAATGCTACAAATCGCGTGTACGCATAGAAACAGGTAGATAATCGATCCATCTACCGACGAAAGGCATTATTTATATCTGTTGCCAAGTTTTATTTATTTTTTTTTTTCGAATTTCATACGGCCTATAAATACCTTAGCTACCGTACAGTATACACACTACAACTGGGTTTTTTTTAAGGGTTGATAAACTTTTCGTATCACATCCCGATATCTCGCATGGGGCTTTCTAGCTGTCGTGTATATGTAATATATACATAGACGGAATAAAAAAATTACAAAATCCAAAGTATACGTACGAGAGCTGCTTTTTGTGATAACGAATTATCGAATGAAAACAAGAAGAATTGCACACTAGGATCGCTTTTCACGATTGATCCATTATTTCTTGATTTTTTTTTCTTTTTCATCACACATTTCACTTTCACATATATATCATAATAAAATACAAAATATAACAAATAAAAACATAGTAAACACGATGTGTCAAGATAAATATACAAAGGTGTGTGGTGTGTTTTTGTTGTTTGTAGCTTTATAATGTAAGACTAGAAGAGTATTCGGGGGGGAAGGGCATGGGAGTCAAACAATAGTGTATATCGACCAGCTACGGCCCATACGTGCGTGTCCGATTTCAAAGTATAGCTCAGAAGCAAACATCGGTCGGCAATGTCGATAATTCTACGACGATATCACGACAACGACGACGACGGAGGCGGCGGCAGCGGCGACGACTGTGGCTCAAAGCGCACTGGCAAGAAGTATAGAGAGCAATCTGCATCTTTCGTTATAATTACGTTTTTCTTTTTTTCGTTTTTTTTTCTTTTTTTTTCGGCGATTCTTGGCTCGGGGCAGATTCACTAGGTTGGACACAAAACTGTAAAGAAAATAGATATTTATCGTTTAAATAAATAATATAGTAACTTTGGTTTTTTTTTCATATGTGATAATACTAAAATTTTAAAAATCTGAATACTTAAATTTTTTCATACAACAAAATACTGATATCAAGTGTTTTAAATGAGGTAATTTTTTAAAAGAATAAATGTAAGCATCATCTTTTATTTTAAGAACGTTTTATCGTACCTTTGAGTATATAGTCCGTCAGCAGTGTGGGTACCGTTGGACTGTCCTCGTTGATAGCTTTCAGTACTGCAAACGATGTAATACAAGACAAATGATTATGCAAATCGAACAGGAAATCAAACCGGGCTTTGATCCGTTCCGTACTACCTCGAGCACGGCATTGCGTTTGAATTTCACTATGCAACGTTCAAGACTTTAAAATTCAATGAAATCTTCGATTACCATAAAGCCTGAACGATCTTTACTCCATACATTGTCGCTGCTTACAAACCTTTGGTTTAAAAGAATGAAAAAAAAAAAATTGGCCACAGCGATTTCTATCGATCTTTATTTCCTCTCAAAACGAAATTTATACTTTCATCATATTTACCAAAGATACTTAAGCGCAAAGAGTCAGCAAGAAAATTAATATTTTACATGATAAATATTATTTAAAGTATAATCTTTCGGATTCAGAAAATATCGCTTCATGGATCTCATTCTCTTTGTAAAAACATAACTAATCATTTTTATTTAACCATTTCTTTTCAAGCCTTCAGGGCAGAGCTATCGACTAATTTACAAACTTTTAACAAAAAGTTGGTGTTTAGAGTCATGTCAATTCTTAAAATTTTGTCTCTTAACATTAAAAAGAGAATAAATCTGTGAAGCAATTCTGAAATGAAAGGAAAAAAAAAAAAAAACAGATTCAATTTGTTGTTTGGCCCTATTAATTTACCAATATGAAATGCTTATTTTCTTCAGTTAATTTATGTTTTCAATTTTCTTGGTCAATTAGCGGAAAAAAAGTCTGACAGAGTAAATATTTGGTTTTTCTATAAACCGCATAAAATTTAAGAATACGTACTTTTGATAAGAACTTGTAAAGCTTGATTGTTCGGTGGCCCGTTGTCTGTGTGATATGGAATAACCGTCGTCAGGTACTGAAATAAAAGCAGAAAAACATTAATCAACATTCAAGAAGTTGAAAAAAGAAATTAAATACTTTTTTAAATCGTCACCTTAGAGTCTTGAAACGATCTGTGCTGTGGCAGTGGACTCGTGCCATTCGGCATTTGTCTCTTCTTCGTGACATGATGCTGTCGTCGACGATTTTGCACAGCGAGTAATAACGAGATAAACTGATTCTTTAGTTCCTTTTCGAATTCGAGTTCGTCTCTCAAAGCTAATTCGGCAATCAGAGTTTCGCTAAGTGCGCCGACTAGAGATTCCATTTCGCCAAGAACACCGGTTAATTCACCCGAAGAAAGCTGTTTCAATTCTGCAAACAAGCGCGATAATTTTATTATAAATTAATATAAATAAAATTGTAATATTCGTAGAATGTAAATTACTCACTTTTCTCGTAGAGCGGTGAACCAAGAACTTCACGACTTCTTTCTAATGCCTCGTCAGTGTCGAGTAACGAGCCGTCGGAGTCTGGTGATCTTTCCATCGAGGGACTCTCCTGGGGAAAAAAATATATATACACTAAATTACTATAATTATTCGTGGGTAAACCATTCGTTGGTCGCTCAATTTTTTCGCATTTTTACCTGCATTATGTCGTCGATCTCGCGAAGGACCTCTTCTGCGGTTTTCAGAGGTTCCTCGGGACTGTGCGAATCAGTGCTGCTAGAGAGGATTAATGCGTGCATGTCGAGATCCGTCGCTACAGCCTCATCCTCGCTACTTAGATCCTCGAGTTCAGGCCTATACGCATAAATAAAAATTATTCTTTCTGTACAGAGTTCTTACGGCAATACTTAAAATTTATAATTATTTTATTCAAGCTTCTAATTACATTCTTTTTGTTCGTTCTGTTGCTTTTTTCTTTAGTTGCAAATTACCATAAACAAAGAAATAAGATAAATCTAAAAAATAACATGGTTTTGAGAATGATTTAAGGACAGTTTTATGTCTTCAAGACTGGGAAGCAATTTTGTGATAGGAATGAAAAAACAAAATACATTGATGTAAGGTTTTGGTTGACGGAAAAGAGTAGTGACATAAAAACTTAGTTAAATCAACTGAATCCGGGTTAATTAAACGAAATCCTTTTTTTTCACCAAGTAAATGTTTCATTTCTACATTCGAATAAATGTTAGTTTCAATAAATGAAGAATACATTGTGAATATATGTTTCTAACCAAAATATTGATTTCATTCGAGTTTGCGTACTTTCGGACTAACGAAAAATCTAAATCAACTTTTTTTGTAGATGTTAAGAACATTGATTTTTGATAATAAAAAGGCCAAAAAGTTATTAATAAATTCGTGTAACATAATTATTTAACGAATTCGATAGAAAATCCATTTTTTTTGTCTCCTATAAACTCTCTGATTTCTTCAAATACATGCGATTTCTTTTTTCTGTTTTTGGAAAAAGAATAATGGTATGAAAATCTAAAAAAAAAAAAAAAGAAAAAAACCAAAGATTTCTTAAAAATTATGAAAAGTCGACAATGTTGGATATGCTTTCGTAGAAACGGTTTCATTAATACAACCATAAAATATTCTCAAAAAAAGGATTTTCAGTGACCAAAAAAATTACTCTTTAAATTATGTGTAATCTATTTCATTTTTTAGAATTCAAGCATTAATTTCATAAAAAATAGCGTTTTGTACTGAATTTGTTCAAGTTTTCATATTATTAAATTATTAACAATTTTAGAAATATCATTATGATTCAAAATCAATGCTCTTAGTATCGTCTATAACACTAATTTTTTAATATATTTTTTTTTCTTTTCTCGCAAAGTACTGGAATACTTATGGAATCAAACATTTGATACAACAAAATGTTTTCCTCTGCAGCAAAAACTTAAATACGAGTTTGACTACTGTAATTAAATAATTATACCGTTCCATGGAGACTGGTGAAGTCTCGTTGAGATTAAGCGCCGGCATGTGCATTTTTCTCGCGTAAGATTTGCTCCAATCGATCGGCAATATATTGCCAAACGTTCCGGTTATCGTCCACCACATTCTGGAAAAAAAAAGAAACAAAATATTTGACATTAACCGTAATATTGCCGTAATATTAGAGCTTACGAGTAATATAGGGTTCGTGAAGGAGACACGCAACTCTCATTGAATATACGATCAACGCCTGAGTCATCCGTCACATCCTCTCCCGCTTCCCCCTGCCGTCCCTGCCACTCGTCAAACCCTTATTACCCTGCTCGATGATCAATTATTCTATATATTCAGACGCGCGTCATTCGCCCTCGAGTTCAGCCGAGCTTTCGTCATAAATGCAATTGGAATTCACTATGCCTGCTCGAATATACGCCCAGTGTATTGAAATACAGCCTGAGTTGAATATTGCGATTTTAATTAATATTCTACGCAATATAATAACGATATTATATCAATTTTTCTATTCACCCGAATGAAAATCGATTAAAAATTATCACTGTATTGATATAAAATTTGAAATCGCGTGAAACTGTAAGTATAACTCAAATAGTTTTTTTTTTCTTAAATGCGCTAACAAAATTTATGTCGTAAAAAGCTTTCATCATTAACTCATTGTTCGAATGAAAATAACCCCACCGCTGCTTTTCAACGCGGTATACATTAAAATTGAATAGAGTTCTGATTTATTCCCAAGATAATACTGAATGCAGCCCACATAGTATTTATAGTCTTTTCGTATCTCACGATATTTGCAGTAAATAGGAAGCAAAGTAACGGGTAATATCTAATAAAAGAACTGCGAGTCTTTTATGCATGTAGTGCGACAGTACTCTGGATTCCGCAATGCAGAATATTATCGTATGATAAGTCGGAGATAGGAATCGTATCAATTCGAATGAAAAAGTCTTTGAGATATTAACTAAATAAATAATAATAATTATCTATTGTTCAGAAACAAACATCTTTTGCAATAATTATACATTACTTACAGTAATTGCAGACAAGCCTCGTTTGATAAAAATAATCTACTTTTAAACCAAATTTCAACCGAATCTCTCAAAAATTGTGAAAACAAGATTTGTTAAAAAAAAATCGAATCCCCATGAAAAAGAAAATCTCAACAAAATATTTCATGACAAAAAAGTTTCCTCTGGGAGGAAGCGATAATTAGCATATCCACTAGAAAATAATGATGAACATTTCAAAAAATAATGTATGTAAGTAATGTAAAAGTAATTAATTTGCGGCAGTGCTCTGGATTCCGCAATACAGAATATTATCGCATGATGAGTCGGAGATAGGAATCGTATCAATTCAAATGAAAAAGTGTTTGAGATATTAACTAAATAAATAATAATAATTATCTATTGTTCAGAAATAAACATCTTTTGCAATAATTATACATTACTTAGAGTAATTACAGACAAACCATGTTTGATAAAAATAGTCTATTTTTAAACCAAATTTCAACCGAATCTCTCAAAAATTGTGAAAACAAAACTTGTCAAAAAAAAATATCAACTAAATAATTCATCAAAAAAAAAAAGTTTCCTCTGTGAGGAAGCAATAATTTGCATATCCACTAGAAAATAATGATCAGCATTTCAAAAAGTCACTGCGGTCTTCCCTGAAACATGAAAACTGTGTGAAATTCCAAGAATGCACTTTAATGAATTTCAATGAAAGGTATTTTTAGTACAGCGCGATGTTGAAATTAGGTATATGAATCAAATTCCTGGTGAATAATGGCAATGTCGAAAATTCGTCGCCCGCCGACATAGTTGAACGGAAAAGCTCGACGAAGAGCATGAAAAGACTATAAATATATTACGCCACTGCTGCATTCTTAAGTGTCGTACAAAGAAATTGTCGCTATGGAGCGGATGTGGGACCGATGAATATAACGAAGATCTGAGCGTCGCAACAAGAGATGCTGCAGCAAGCTTATCGTCGACGTCCAAGTGTTCTTTCTTTCTCTCTGGTCGCTCGGTGTACTCAAAGATAAATCGAGGTCAGCTCAGTCGAGCTCGTAGCCATCGTCGTCGTTTTCAACGTCGTCGTCGTCGTCAAGTTTCACATTCGAGGACATTGTACGCGCCCATGTTGATTCGTCTTGACTTGTTCGGAATTAATTGACCACATGTCGCCTCTAATGCGCTACTCTCATTATCTTCTCAGCGTTTCATTAATTTCGCCCACTGTAACAACTAATTTTCGAGAAAAAAAAAAAGAACTTGAGTCATTAATTCTTGTAACTCGACCGGGTAAAGACGAGATCGCATTAGTAGAAAATTCCAGTGTCAAGGTAACTTTATAGTTTAATGGGATGCTGGTGTAGATTTTTTTTTTTACTGACATTGGTTGGTAAAAGAATATTTTGTAGTTGAAACTATTCATCGTTATTACGCTACGGGCTTCAAATTTGACGCGATGGTAATATCAATGTAAACATTTGGACGTCCGCTCGAATTTCGCATTACGTATGCAATAATTGAAGAAAATCGTACGTTACTAAATCTCCCCAATATACCAAAACGACAGTGCGATTTTAATATCACCTGTTTGATAAGATATAAAAGATTGTGGAACTCATATACGTCAAACCAGATCGGACGTCTATTCATTGAGGTTCTCCAAATATTACAAGCGTGTCGAAAATTAGTACATTACGATACGAGGGCGAAAAAACTTTTTTTTCTAACGAGTGTGACTTCGTAGCACGAGCCGAAATCGAGAGTTGCAATTACACGAGTTAAGAAAAAGTGTTTCTCATGAGTATTGTAAGAAATTTTATTCCACAAGGTGCGAAAATGGGGTTTTTTCGCACGCGAGGCGTGCGAAAAGGCAGTTGTTCTCGCATTGAGTGAAATAATAGTACATTACGATACGGGGGTGAAAAGGTGTTTCGCACGAGTAATGTACGAAATTTTATTGCGTAAGGTGTGAAAATGTTGCTTTTTACGCACGCGGGGCGTGCGAAAAAGCAGCCATTCTCGCATCGAATGAAATAATGGTGCATTACGATACGAGAGCGAAAAAACTTTTTCTAACGAGTGTGACTTCCTAGCACGAGCCGAAGGTGTATGTCGCAATCAAACGAGTTACGAAATTTTATTCCACAAGGTGCGAAAATGTTGCTTTTTACGCACGCGTCAATCAATACAAAAAAAATCGACGCATAAAAAATTCTACACATTTTCACAGCCATATTCTAAAAAAAATAGAATTGCAAAAAAAGTCTATCGCATTATTAATAGAATCAAAAAATAAATAGAGTGGGCAGTGTTTCATTTCTGAAAACGAAATGAGCGGAAGAGTGTGGGCGAAGTAGGCTATGTGTGAAGCCTCTGCAATGTACAGATACAGTATCGCTTTACGTGGTATTTACGAATGGTAGAGATGCTACAAAATGAGAAGAAACTAGATATAGAGAGAGAGAGAGAGAGAAAGAGAAAGAAAAAAAAGCAGAGAGATGAGATATAGATGGTTACGCGCAAGCGCGTCGATATTGACGCGCGGGCGTCGTGACGCTCCGTGTCTGCGAGTCGCCCTGGAGCCGCTCGCTTTCACGTATATGTATTCCAAGTGTGTTTGTATATATACGTGTAAAGCGCAATACGCTTGTACAGTTAAGCACGATGTACACACAATACAGCCGTTTGCTATAGGGAGAATCGAGAATCTATAGATGGAGAGACGAGGAGGCGCATGATGAAACTTTTATGGGCAAGGGCGGCTCGCCAATTCTCGTTTCGAGACACGACTTTAACTACACACACCCTGTACGTGTGTTTGTAGTATATACATGTATTGTATATAGTATACTACGACGAAACTATAGATATATTGGCTTGAGGGTAGAGACTAAAGTACTCGCTGCAGGTTGCAGACCATGCAGGCACCTGTCTACCTGCTCGCTCGCTTGCCTTTTCCATCTCGCTTCTTCTCGTTGCTTTCAAGCACTTTTTTCTGTCTAGCAGACCATCGGCGTCGAGCACCAGTAGCCGGGCCAAACGTCCAACGAGCCGAGCCCAACGAGCCAAGCAAATCTACAGTAGAACCTTGATTAGGGTAAAAGCGAACCGGTCCGGACGCTTGAGAGCTCTCTTTAAGACGGATTTTACATAAACAGAGAGTTTAAATTACATGCACTTGGTCCCAGTCTCAGTGTGTCTGAAGACAACGACGACCGATCACAGCACGAATAAAATGACTTTTTAAGGAAGGGTCGGTGAAAAAAAAATTGAAAAAATTCCGTACCTTAAAAGTTCACCAGTTTCCACTTAAATCAAAATACATCATTTTTGAATGTTGTCCAAATTTAATACCAAACATAATTTAAGGATGCCTTATTTGCGGAACTCTTCAGCCCACAAATGCAATTTTTGGTCGAATTCGAGAATGAAATACTAAAATAGAGATAAACCAAGTCAGGATTCGGATAGTTGGAAGATACAATGAATTGGATGCCTTATTTGCAGAACTCTTCAGCCCACAAATGCAATTTTTGGTCAAATTCGAGAATGAAATACTAAAATAGAGATAAACCAAGTCAGGATTCGGATAGTTGGAAGATAGAATGAATTGGATGCCTTATTTGCAGAACTCTTCAGCCCACAAATGCAATTTTTGGTCGAATTCGGGTATGAAATACTACTAAAATAGAGATAAAGCAATTCAGGATTCGGATAGTTGGGAGATAGAATAATTGAGTTTCGAGTAATCAAGGTTCTACTGTATAGACCGAAGAAGAAGAAGAGGATGAAGAAGAAGAAGAAGAGGAGAGCCCCACAATTTCGCGCACGGTCGAGTTTCACCTGTGATGATGCGAACCGAGACGATAAATCGAGAAGAAGAGTAATGCGAAATAAGAGCCGCACGCGTCTCAAATATATACTCGCTGTATGTAAGTACCTGAACCACTTCAGCCTCATCGCATAGTAACGATATTATGGGCTAAGCTGTGGTACCTTCATCTCGATAGGAATTACCGATTCGTTCCGTGACGAGCGGAAAGGCTGTACCAGTCTCTCATGATGTTACGGCCTATCCTATCATTTACTCTTCGATCGTATCTCTATCTACACATATTAGAGCACAAGAAGAGGATTATTAGGAAAAAGGAAGCACGAGGCTCGTGCTAAGCACCTGTTTACTAGATATACTACAGAATTGAATATATACAAGGTACAAAGTGCAAGGAACTTGTAACGTATTTATCGCACTTAGTTGCTGACCAATGGCTCGTGTTTACACGAAGCATCTTGTGGGAGAAAGTCGAGAGCTGTAGCAACGCATTTACTTCTTATGCAGGAATTATTCGACGAATCCTCGACACTATTTTAAAGATTTGTGTCACATACTATTTAGTGGATTTACGAGACATATTCAAAAATTGATTTTCAAAGCTAACAGATGAATAGTTTTGCTTTGCTTTAAAGTAAATAAAATGCCAAATTAAATTGATTGTAAAAATTAGATACATATTTGTGTTGTTACTATCAATTCAGTCGCTGATAGGTCTGAAATTTAGCAATTCTGTAGAGCACCTTGTCGTTGTGGTGAAGAGCAGATTTTTGAATTTTTGTGAAAAGTGAAAAATAACGAAGTAGCAGCATAAGAGTTTCTACTTCGTAATTTTTTACAGATTAAAAAAAAAATTTCACACTTTTTTTAGTGTCTTGCCATGAAAGTCTTGATTTTAAAAAAATATCAATTAAATTGCACAAAAAAAAAAACTTTGTCGCAATTCAACTCAAGTTAAACATGTGTATCTCAAAAACTATATGCTTGACGTTTTTTTAAATTGTAAATTAAGACTCAGATATTTATTTCTAAGATATATCGATGTTAGTTTTTGCAGTAGAAAAAGATATCCTCAATGCGTAAACGTATTCGTCGCTGGTGCTGCGTCACTAGTATCATGACACAGTTTCATTCGGTAAAATCAATAAAGCTCCGGACAGATGGTTCGGATAAAAATAAATAAACAAATGAATCTTAAACAAATAAGTGAAAACAGAAGAATGTATTTTCGAGAGCACGACATTCTACTCACTGGCACTCGTTCATTATTTCCTCCTGCGTTCGCACTTGTACCGGTGCTAGTGACTCAACGTCGGTGCCATAATCTCTGAAGCAGGATGTTATCTTCTCGTCGAATGTGTTGACGAGGTCCTCCAGACTGCCGCTGAAAGGGCTGAAAGTACCCTCCTGCATTATATCCGTTCCATTCTCGAGCTGTTGCTGCTGCTGCTGATGTTGAATCAGCTGTTGTTGTTGCTGTTGTTGTTGCTGTTGTTGTTGCTGCTGCTGCTGCTGCTGATTCGACTGGTGTAACTCGTTCGCATTACAATTCTCGCCGAAAGTTGCGTCGAGACTCACGTCCAACAATTGTTCTGCAATAAAAATCATCAATGATAATTGGTTTTATGAGAATGAGACTCGTGAAGTATTAGGAATTTATGCAGCGGGTGGAAAGAGAGACTTTCTAATTTATTATTGAAACTTGGTAATCGCGATTTTTGGTTGGAATAATATAAGTAATTTTGCAATTATTTTAATCCCTTTTGTTGTCTAAATTCTATAATTCCGAATGGAAATGATTGTTGTTGTTGTGAAAATGAACTAAGATTTGTTATATTTCAATGAAGTCCTACTAGAAATACAATTCTGATAACCGTGAGCAGTTTTGAGTAAGAAAATAAAATATTCAATAGAAAACATATTAACTAACAATAAAAAATGTCTTAGATATTGTTTTATTTTTAAAACATAGTAATGAAAATTTTCACGTAAATTGCAATCGAAACAAATTGTTCGCCAACACTGTAAATAATTAAAAAAAAAAAAAAAGCTATTGCATTTTAAAAAGTAGAACTTTACAAATTACTTTCTCATATCAAATTTGTTAAAATTACAAAAGATTTAAAGAGGAAATTTGAAAATTTCCATTTTTCACTAAGCTACCTCTGAGGAAGATATTTATTATTTCTTGGCTTCCTCATGGAAGCTTTGTGAAAAGTTGAAATTTTCAAATTTCCTCGTTACATCTTTTGTCATTTTAACAAATTTTATAAGAGGAAGCAATGTGCAAAGTTCTACTTAGAATTTTTTTTTTCGAAAAATTCAAAATTCTATAAAATCCAAACCGTTATACCGATTTCAATACTAAATAACATTGAATGTATCCTCAGTTATGAAGAACTATTCAGGTAAATCATGGAATTTTTACGAAAGTTAGAGCGATCACGCAATTTTTCCGAAAAATTAAAAATTCTATCAAATCTGTATGTATGAATACATTTTGTTAAAAATCACACCAATTAAAGAGGAGTTACTACTCTACTTGCGTGCCTAATTTAAGCTCGATATATAGTGCCGTTTGTGAATTATGGACGATTGAATTTTCTTGGCCCGGAACACACACACACACACACACACACATACACACACACACACACACACACACACTTCTCGATTTTTTTTAGATGATTCTAAGTATGCTGACATGAACATCTCGAAAAAAAAATGAAAACAAAGCTTCCTCTATAAGGAAGCAAAATGAATAAAAGTTTAACTGATAATTAAAAGGTGCGTTGACCGTTATTTAGAACACAGGATATTTGTTTTATCGTGTGTATGTTTGGGGTTGAGTCGCCTAACCACGAAAAGTCCTGCGTGTAGAAAATCGAATAGCACAACTATCGGTGTGTCGGGTCATGTCTATCGTTTGGCTTCTAATCCACCCGCCGTATTATTCTGACACTGCTGGCCCACGCACTCGGTTGCGCCCTGAAAAGCATGACAGTCTTCTCAATATATATATATAATTATATATATATGTATATGTGAGAGAGCGTTGCGAGAAATCTACGTGACCTGAAATGCAATATTTTTTTTTTTTCCCCCATTATGAAACTGTACCGTGGAAGGTGGAGAGTGCGTATTTGTCACCGCGGAAGGTTGCACCGCAGTATGACTGCGCGTCTGCCATGGCTGCTAAATAAATGTTGAAATATAAGTATATCTTGTACGAGAGATTTTTTCGATGTGGGAAGCACTCGCGCGCGGCCTTCTAACGATACTTTGCTGTCTACTACTAGACTATGTATATATATATATATATATATATATATATATATATATATACACGTTATATGATGACAGCTAGGATCCACGTGCGCGCATTATAATTTCCATGCAAGAGACCAGCGGAGAGTAAAAGCAAATACGGCGATGGAAGCATAGAAAACAGCTGCGCTCCTCCGGCACTCGCATTATGTCACTGTTACAAATCTCCAGCTCTCTCTCTCTCTCTCGAATGCAGATACGCCCAAAATCCCTTCGAAATCTCATTTTTCTTTCTTTCTTATTAACCCTTGAACTTCAAAACGCATTAAAAAAGATCATTTTCCCGCACTGTTGGAAATTTGCCAAACAAAATATATAGTTGAATAAGACTTTTTTTTTAAATACCTAAATTCATTGTTTTGATAAAAAATAAAATCGTAGGATCCATCCTAATTCAATCGCACTGTTCCTAAATATATATATTGCTCATGAGTGCAGGAACGCCCAAAATCCCTTCGAAATCTTGTTTTTTTTTTTAGATTAACCCTTGAACTTTAAATCACATTAAAAAAAAAGATAATTGTCTCCCGCACTTGTCAATCAAAATATGTAAATGAATAAAACTTTTTTTTTAAATACCTAAATTCATCGTTTGTTTTGATTAAAAGATAAAAACTGATATATACTAATTCAATTACACTGTTCCTAAATATATATTTTTTAATAAATGCAGGAACGCCCAAAATCCCTTCGAAATCTCGTTTTTTTCTCTCTTATATTAATCCATTAACTTAAAAAACACATTAAAATAGATAATTGTCCCACACTGATGGAAACTTGTCACTCAAAATATGCAATTGAATAAAACTTTTTTTTCAAATGCCTAAATTCATTGTTTGTTTTGATGAAATAAAAACGTAGGATCATCTATACTAATTCAATTGCACGTTGCTAATCTTTTTTTTATGAATGCGGGAACACCCAAAATCTCTTCGAAATCTCGTTTTCTTTTCTTATATTAACCCTTGAACTTCAAAAACACATTAAAAAAGATAAAATTGTCCCGCACTGCTGGCAACTTGTCGTTCAAAACATATAATTGAATAAGACTTCTTTTAAATACCTAAATACATCGATTGCACTGTTCCCAAGTTTTTGTTTATTATTTTATCGTTAAACTTTATTTCACCAACAAGAAAAAGTGTCACAAGTGACAATAAAATGTGTTTTTATCGATCTTAAGCCCTGTTGCACCATTGCACACGAAAATTCTCATCTATCATAATCGCTGCTAATAAATAAAGCACAAACGATAGAACGTATAGGCCATCGAAAAGCTGTAATGAATAAAAGTTACAAATAAGACTGTTGTGACGTTTTTGTAGCTTCTAGAATGTCGTAGCAATTTCACAGTAATAGCCACAAGGAAAAATTGTTCATTTACGTAGAATTGATCGGTTCTGGTTTTTTCATATGCATCTACTTTCATTCTCGTTTTTTTTTTAATTTTAATTTATCTTTTCATTGAAAATCATATTTCGGGCTGACTATTGTGCAACTCTGTTATTGAATTCTGTTCCAATCGCACCTGTAAGCAAATTCATGTTCTTCAGGCTCGCCGTGTCCTCCTCCTCGAAGCGCGCAAGGGGAGCCTCGAACTTTAACTCGGCGATTTTACCCGCCATGTCCCTCATTATTGAACGGGGACCGAGAAAGCTCACGGACACCGGGAGAAGACTCCGTAACGTGTTAAGATACCTTCTCCTTTCTCTCTCTTTCTCTCGAGTTTTTAGTTCGGACTCGCGAACAAGAAGCCTCGCTTGGCCAACTCGTTATGCACTCGCGATGTTTTCCTTTTTTTCGTGTTACACTTTTTTTTTTTTTAACGGACCTTCTTTTGCAAGTTTAGCGAGAAAAATATGATGGAACCGACTAATGCGGTATGAAGAGGGGACACGATATATGAAGCACGGACACTGATTCACTGTAAACGTCTCCGCGCAAGTTCCGGCGAGCGACTGTGCGTGCGCGACTGACTCAGCGAGCAGCGACGGGGGTGCAGGGGCAAGGAAAAGCCCGCGGGACGATCGGTGGGGGGAAGATGATTGCCCGTTACCATAGCGACAGCTCACCGAAGCCCAGGGACGAAACTCGGCAAGAGCCCCTTTTTTATCGCCATTCATATTATTTTATTCGCATTACTAGCATTACGACATCAATATTATTATCAACAAAACAAATTTCATTATATTAAGTCAAATATTTGTGAATTTTCTGTCTTATTGAATTTTTTTGAAAACAGTACTCTTTTTTTCAGGTTATGCTAGTTTGTTTAAATACAAATATATCTGGCTGAACTGTGAGATTGAGAGCTTTAATTTTTTGTTTTAGGTCAGTGAAGTTAAATTATGAGATATCTGGTTGCACTTTTGTCACGTGAATTCACGATAATTTGACAATGATGATTCTAGTCAAAGGAAATAATGAAACGCTGGTAATTTTGGACTTTCCTTTGGAAAAAATGTAAACATTGTTATCTCGAAAAAAAAGGTACTCAACATTTTTTCCGTTAAATTTACAGAGAACTTTTATCAGAATATTTCTATATTTTATCAGAATTTATATTTTTTTCGTATGCACTATTTAAATAAACTTAACAGTAAAGGCTTTGATCAAGCTTTTCTCTATGAGGAAATAAAGACTGATATATCAAAGGCATAAAATAAGGGGAAGGTAAGATTTGCAAGATTGTAACAAAAATTGTAATTTTTTTATGTTTATTTCTCATTGTTTTGTATTCACATTTTTTTTTATAAAATGACTTCTCACCGACAATTATTAAAATTATATTGTAGAGAATAGATAGAATTTTTAAAACTATTCTCTACAATAAAATTTTCTCTTTATCTGGTGCGATAAAGTGCACTAGTGCGATAAAGAGTTTCGTATACAACTTTACTGCACTAGTACAATAAAGAGCACTAGTGCGATAAAGAGTTTCGTATACAACTTTACTGCACTAGTACAATAAAGTGCACTAGTGCGATAAAGAGTTTCGTATACAACTTTATTACACTAATGCGATAAAGATTTTCGTATACAACTTTATTACACTAGTGCGATAAAGTGCACCATTGCGATAAAGAGTTTCGTAACGTTATCGCACTAGTGCGATAAAATTGCGTACGAAACTCGTGCGAGAAAATTTTTCTCAACTAGCGTGATTGCAACACTCGCCTGCGACATCGCAATTTTAACTATCGACTGAGTATATATGTATATATATTTAACAATCATAATATACTATTATGCCACACGGTGCGAGAAGTAGGAACTTCTCGCACTAGTGCGATACAGTTATATACGAAACTCGTGCGAGAAATTTTTTCTCGTCTCGCGTGATTGCAACACTCGCATGCGACAATTTTGACTGTCAACAGAGTATATATGTATATATATTTAACATTGTCGTAAGAGGATGTAAAAATATAAGATTTTTTCTCTCTCACTTCGCCGAGAGCGCTGTTCATTGAACCTCTCTCGCATACATGTTTTACATCACTTCAATGAGGTCATGTGATTCTACTTGATTGGTAACAAAAACTGTAATCCGTATTTCGCTTTCGCAGCGTTGATTTTTGTCAGATAAAATGCATGACCGCGTTGACCTTTGTATAAGCCAAAATTCTGCAAAGCGACATGCTCTCTTTGTCTTTTATCTGACAAAAATTATAACCGTGACGAAAAAATTCGAGATGGAAAAAATAGCTCTATCTCGTTGGCACTTACAATTTGTAAAAATGTAACATTCATTTGACTCTAGTGTAAATATCAGTTGCTTATCTTAGTCTAGTAAAGCCGGCTAAAGCCTCCGTTGCAATGAACCTCATTTTTAGTTCGAACTCAGCGCCCTCCTGGTTTATTTAATGCTAACAATTTCATGCAATTCCATTCGATACGCTCCTGAAATATTTACGTTACCGACCGAGTTTTGCTCGCGCGAAACCGTCACGTAATTCGTGCAACAGATGCCAGAAGCGTTATCGCACTGGCGCGCGCACACACCTCGTTTGCTGGATAAGCAGAGTATTCGCAATTTCGGTCGGTATTAAAGGAATCAGCGACGTAGTCGCCGAGAGAAAGACGAAAGGATTTTTCACCGCACATCAGGTCGTTAGACTAAACAGACTCGAATTTAACGACTCTAGGATTCCCTTTATCACGTCATAGACGTTAAATTGATCTATTAAATCTTGGAAACATTAAACAACTGTAAATCATTCTTCATTTTAAATACAATCACAGACGCGCCGACGTGTAGTACTTTGGTATCGTACACAAATAAAACTTTAATTTTCTACATTACAGGGAATACGTATTTTTTTAAAGGCAGCTTCTTCGATGTTGATTTTTAAAACTTTGGAAAAATTTAATGAATAGCTAAATTCCATTACGATCGCATTACAGATCTTTTATTTTGTTACATAAATATATGTATTCAAGCATACAAATTTAAAAATACCATTTTCTAACTATTGCATTTAGTTTAGTTAGGAAGTCTTCAGGAGTTGAGATTTTTTTGTAAAACGAGAAATGAGCTTGACTATTGATGACTTAAGATAACAATTCTCTAGATTCTGAAAATCGCACATTAAATTGCAAACACATAATACAGCTGGGCAAATGTAGTGTCTAACAATGAACGCTTAAAGAGACTCGTCCCGGAGGGCAAACGAAATTAATCTAACATATATTTCATTGTAATAGAAATAAAGTGTATTTCTCAAATGAGCTGTTTATCAATGTGATTCAGAAAAATGTACCAGTTCAGATTTTTTCTCCCAACAATAAATAAACTTCGTCGATAAAAGACACAAATAAAAATTCTTTAGTTACGACATTTTTATTACGATCCCACTTAACATTTTAATTTAATTACAAAGTCACGTATTTCGTTGCAAAAACAAGAAAATTGTATTTTTCAATCGTGCCATTCATCAATTTAGAAAAGAGTCGAGCAGTTGAGATTTTTTTTTTCCAACGATAATAAGGAGCTTGGCCGTTAAAAGGTTAAAATGAGAATTCTGCGCGTGGCTCATCCCCACATTTACACCTACATAGCCTGGTGTGTTATAAATCGAGAGGAAGCTAACCAACGTCCATCTCTCCCCACTCGATCGATCAGTGGCTTCCCTCTAGACTCATTAAATTATCGGATCTTAATACCAATGCAGTACCACCAGCATGAAAGTTTGTACACAGACTAGTCAAGTACACGGTCACGCGTTGTATCCAATTGCAAAAGTACAAAATGTGCGCGAGATATAATTATTAAACTACACGTTCGGTGCGAGGTTTGTGTGTGTCGCTCTCCCAATGAGGATTTACAGCGTAACGAGATCCCATTACGTGCAGTTCTTGCATAATAATCGTTCGGTTATAAACTATACATGCATTGTGAAAAATTGTGCCGATGTAACTGATGAAGCACGGTGATATATTTAGTAGGTGCTGCGGCTTGGGCCGCTTGCTGGCCAACAACAAAAACAAACTAACATCGGAAATGATTGGCCGGTGTCTCTTGTGTGTGACGGACTGAAGGGAATTTTTTTTTTATTAGCCTCGTTATCGCTTCTCGCGTCGTAGTTTCTCGATGGTGCTACCGTTTAGTGGTGCGGCAAGGAAGCCCCATTCGTAAACACACTCGTCGCGGTGCGCGCACGAGCAGAAAAGACGGAGAACAAAAGAAAAGAAGAAGCAAATACTATATGGAGCTACTTGGGACTCGGCATTCCAGCCGGCATGGTGACATTAACTCGCAGATAAGCTCTCTGTTTATTATACTATAACCTTATCGCTATATAGATACACTTGAGATATACGGGGGCGCATATTAACACGAGAATGCGAGCATGTTTATATATGAGGCATTCGATGTCAAGTGAACAACTTTTTTTTTCCCTGCCAAATATTTATCATAATTTGATAGATTTATGGATTACTGAAAACAGTACTTTCTCCGATTTTTGTCTTTTAGTTAGAAAAAAATTGTCCGACTTTGGGACAACAAATTGGGAGTAGGATATATTTTTTTTTATTTTTGGATGAGATTTTGAAAAATTAGAAAAAATTAAAACTTATAAAAAAAGGATAAAAAAAGTGTCTCACTCCCAATTTTTGTCCGAAAGTGGAACCTTTTTTTTCCGAAATTTTAGGGGAGATTTCATTTTTAATGAAATAAAGATGGTCCCACTTCTCGTTTGGGTTTAAAATATTCGTCTTTATTATTCGTATTTTAGGGATTTTTTCGGGAAAAAATAAAAAATGTCCAAATAAAAAAAAAAAACTTTTTTTTTGTTTATTAATTAAAAATCAATGCTTCGGAGGAGTTGGAGAATTTGTTAAAAAAATTTACGTAAAAGTATACTTCAAAATATATACGTTTTTTTACGATACGACTTATATCCAACAAAATACGTGCATTCGAAAGTTTTTAAACGCAATTTTCAGAAATTCACAAGTGCGCGAAATATGCGATGAAAAATTTGAAAGATATTGAGCATGCTCCATCCATTATATACATCCAACTATATAGACGACGGTCGATATATATGTCACATATGTTGATGTATAAGATCGGTCGTTTTAATAGTCACTAATTAAAAAACAACAAACCGATTAAGAGCTTCCTGAACGGTCGCATAAAAAAAACCCAACCTTACTAATGCTTTTCTGGAAAGTCGCTTTTCCAGCTATTTAAAAACGGTGCAGTCAGAGTGCGATTGGTCTTTTTTTTGTCGCTGTATGGTCGTTTTGGAGGTTTCTTTGTTTTCTAGGCATTGTAAATAGAAACTATAGAATGAAGGAACACAAAACCTTAGAAAATTTCTGTAGAAATTACGGAATCGTTAAATTTATTCTCCAACATGTAACTCTTGTTGAATAAGAAAAAAATTAAACACTGATGTATCATTAGTGATCTTATTTTAAAGATCAAACCCGTTGTTTTTTTTTTATTGCCGAAGAAAAAAAGATTGGTAGACTGGCATAAGATGCCCCGTATATAAGGCATTCTCTGTCAAGAGGGCCACTTTTTTTTTCCATTTACATATTTCTTTCACAAATTTCCACACTTTTAATTTCCCTCGTAATTTTATATAACGTACAGCGGTATTTCGTGAATCTATAGACAAATTAGCAGAGTGCGACAAAACATATTTGCACGGATAAAAAAATGTTTGTAAAATTTATAGTGCCCCAATTAATAAAGAATGCCTGATGCTATAATCGAGTAGGCCTGGATGGTACTGTGATTAGCTCCTTCAAAAACGATTTTTCAGCAGCTAAAAAACTCTGTCTCTCTTCCTACAATACATACAATAGAACATTGACAATATAGGACATTCAACGTCAGAGTGTAGTTTTATACTCTATATACATAAATGGTGCGTGTGATCGCGCGAACTTCGCCTACCACCTCGTCCCCCATCGTCATTGCCGCTTCTATACACCCGGCGAAGGTTACTTTTTGACATTTAAAACGAAAGTCAGTCCTTGTCCTTTGCGCGCATTCGCCGCGTTATATCGATCTCGACGTCCGCATCTATAGATGTGTATATATATATATATACGTATGTATACGAGGCATTAACTACAATAGCCACGTAGGTTGTTGTTCGGGGAGCGATAACGTCCGGTTACGAGGAGAACATCCGGTACAACGACCGAGTGCGTCACACTTGTGTGCGATCGATTATTAGTCATAAGATCCAATCAATCTATTCACCCGCTATTTTTTGACCTTGATCATTTTTTTTTTTTCGCGCAGCTCGTGCAGACGTTCAACCTCTCTCCAACTTCTAATATTATTTATGGAAAGTCTCTTGGCTTCGATAGGAACTTTTGTTTATTTTTCCAAAAATCGATAATTTGATTCTTGAATTGAGAATAATGACGCATTCTTTATTATCAACTGAGCCACTTTTTTTTCAAAATACATTCTTTTTTTAAGTTCATAAAAAACGATCAGCTTTTGAAAAAAAAAATTCGTTTCAATTTATGGTGAAAAAATAATATATATATGTGTTTTTTTGTACTTTTTTATCATTTTTCTGAAAAACTATTATTACATTTATTTTAAGATTACGATTCGCCGAAAATTGTCCAAATATTTAGATAATAAATATATTCTATAACAATTACATGTGGAATTAAAACATTAACACATTTTCTTACAAATTTCTTAGACATTGGTTTTTAATTTTATACACAATTTTTAGAATGAAAATAAAGTTGTACTGATAACTTATGTCAATGGCAGTCCGCAATGGTCACTGTTCTTGAATCAAAAATATATATTTTTTTTCAATCATACTTTTTTTCTACTTTGCGTATTTATTTTATTATTTTTTGGAGATTAACGATTTTTCATTGGTGATTTTCTTTTTTTTTTTTACAAAATGTTAATTGTGTCTATAATGTATGTAAATAGTATTTTGTCATTTGTCATTTTTATGACGTGAACGCATATTAATCCATAAAGCATGGAAATAAGGAGATGCGAAAATGATGAAGAAGTAGCACTAAGAGAGAAGAAAAGGAAAAAAGCGTAACAATAAGTAATTGTAGTTATATCATAAATATTTTTTTTTTCAATGATACTTTTTTCTCTACTTTGCAAATTTTTTTTATTACTTTTTTGGAGATTAACAATTTATCATTCGTAATTTTTTCTTTTTTTTTTTTACAAAATGTTAATTGTGCCTATAATGTATGTAAATAGCATTTTGTCATTCGTCATTTTTATTACGTGAACATATATTAATCCATAAAGCATGGAAACAACGAGAAGCGAAAATGATGAAGAAGTAGCAGTAAGAGAGAAGAAAAGAAAAAAAAGCGTAATAATAAGTAATTGTAGTTATATAAAAAAAAAAAATTTTAATGATACTTTTTTCTCTACTTTGCACATTTATTTTATTACTTTTTTGGAGATTAACAATTTTTCATTTGTAATTTTTTCTTCTTTTTTTTACAAAATGTTAATTGTGTCTATAATGCATGTAAATAGCATTTTGTCATTTGTCATTTTTATGACGTGAACGCATATTAATCCATAAAGCATGGAAACAATGAGATGCGAAAATGATGAAGTAGACAGAAGAAAAGAAAAAAAAAAAGCGTAATAATAAGTAATTGTAGTTAACCTTGGCATCGATCCTCCCGCGAATAAAATCAGAGTGATAGTGAGACGCATTGTCAATGAGATTCTCCGCGATCGAGTCGTTGTTGCTGTTTAATTCTATGCGACTCTAATAGTTCAGCATACTCAACACGTGAATATTCATTAATTTATAGCGAGCGTTCGGCTTGTCGAGCCCCTGCGTTCAAACATGTCTTACAGGGCTTATATACGTAGATGCTCGATCGTTTTAATTAAAAGTTAAAGAGTTTATTAGTCAAAGTGATTGGCCGGAGAGGCGACGACGATACACACTACACAGATTGATGACGAGCTTCCTTGTAACTGTTTTCCCTGAAAATTAATCATTCGGAGCGTCTTACTTCCGAGAGAAAGACGTCAGAATCGTCATGGCTTTCAAAGCCTTTCGTTTGCAGTCAATTGATCAATCAGCTGGTTGATCAGTGATGATCAACCGGCCAGCACATAAGAAGTACATAAATCATTTTGTACAATGGAGATGCTATATTTCAAATTTAAGAAAAAAAGATTTTTACTTTAAAATCTAAATTGAAAGATTTAACAAAAAAAAAAAAAGATTGTTCTGATTTTACTTTTTATGTGTTGAATTAACTAATTTAAGTGGTAAGTTAAAATGCGTGAGTTTGTCGAATATACATTTTTTTTTTGTTCAACTGGAAAAGCAACAAGAAGAAATTCGAAGTCGAATTAACATTTTCTTTTTGAAATAGCAAAAATAGCAAAAAGAATTGTGAGTTTGACAATTTTACAAGTTTCTTTTTCGTGAAAAAAAAAAATGATAGAAAATATTTTGCGAAATATTTGATGAAAATACCAATTTAAAAGGACTATTATTTTTACGTTTATTTATGTTTTTTTTTGTTTAACTGGAAAAGCAACAAGAAGAAATGTGTAAATCTGTGGAATTAACATTTTCTTTATCAACTAGCAAAAGTAACAAAAAAAATTGTGAATTTGACAATTTTACAAGTTTCTTTTTCGTGAAAAAAAAATGATAAAAAATATTTTGCGAAGTATTTTATGAAAATACAAATTTTAAAAAACTTTTTACCTTTCTGCATGCTTTTTTTCTAAACTTGAAACTCACAAACGTTTTTAAATATAATTAACACCAAAAAATATTGAAAATTATGAATAACCAATTTTTTTTAAGAGAAGAAACAAATGTTGAAATATGCTCTGTTTTGACTGTGTATTCTAATAAAATTGTATTCAGAATATACATTTCGGTGATTTTCGTGATTAGCTAAAAATTTTTTTTTCAAACAGGCTTTGAAAATAAAATGAAATGATTGAAAATGCAACTTTGCGACATTTTCTCGAAATGTATGTATGATACTCGAGGAGTTAAAAGACTGTCTACACTGGCACAGTTGTGAAAATGATTTGAAATATACATTTTTCATCAAATTTATCGTATATATTGTTGCAAGCAAAAAGTGTTTTACATAATGTGTTCCAATAGCGGCTCTACTGATTTTCATGCAAATTTGCATCAATATGCATTTTTTTCTTTCTTTAGTTTTTTTTTTCTTTTCCAAGATTACCTCTCGCAATCTCATCTATGAGAATACGTAACGGTGAACGTTCGGGCGAACCGGTCGATTATGCATTGCCTCCGGTATCAATCCAACAGTCACACTAGATCTCAATTATTCTTCCAAGCGGACAGAGCCAATAGCAGCAGCACCAGCAGCAGCAGCAGCAGCAGGCATTCCCCTACAAGGAGCCACAAACTGTATTCTCGTAACAGAGAACGGTTTTATTTTAATTAAATGGAAATTCAAAGCACGCAGATAAAAATTGAGCAAACGAATGGCAACGTCGACGTGCCATTGGCCCATTCAACTTGCTTATTTCGAATTATCGCATAGATCACAATCACTGTTATACGTATAATGAAATTTACGTATATGGTTCAATGCATTGAAAAATACGTCTTATGTGATCGTTGCAAATTTTTCTTCTTTTTCTTTATTTTTATTTTTTTCTTACTGTAATTAAGAATTATTGCATTACAGGCTGACACGCCGAGCATATATATACGTAACTAATGCCTTTCGACAGATATATCACGATAAATCGGGTAAGTGGCCGATTACACGTATCCGCAGTGACGCGACAAGCAGCACACACGTGTGATCGCGAGAGCTCTTACTCTCTCTCTCTCTCTCTCTCTCTCTCTCTCTCTCTCTCTCTATCTTTCTTGTCACTTAGTTCTCACCTCCTGCGTATAATCGCGTCAACGACGTGCGACATTCTATCGCTCTTACAAAACCGAGACGCGAGCGCGTGTCCTGCATCGATGAGCTGCTTTTTCCCTTTGCGCCACGAGAGGCAACGCACGCGTGCCGCAAAATAAAACACTTGAGATCACGAGAGAGGCATCATTCACGTCTGGCTAAATCAAATATACGCTGTGAGGCATTCCATTGAGAAACTCAATTGCACTTGATTTATCAAAATTTTCTGAAATAATTCGTGTGATTTTGCGATATGAAATTACTGTATGTGTACTCATAGAAAAGCTGTATCAGTTTACAATATAAGAGATATTAATATTTAAAACAAAAAATCTTTATCGTCACTTGAAAGCCAAAATTCTCGTTTTTTAACGTACTTTCGAAATAAATATCTACTACATTTTTTAATTACACCTTCCTCTGTTTTAATTACATGTTTTGTTTCTTTTAAGGTGTGAATACCAAGTTTTTAGTTCATGTTTATATTCCCATATTGGCTGACCTATGATCAAGAAATTGGCAAGAGTACCCTCGAGCAAAAAATAAATCTAATTAGACAATCCTTTAGTATTCACTAGGGTGGTCCTCAAAAAAAAATTTATCCCTGGCACCCCTTACGTTTATTTGTTTCACCGAAAAAAAACACCCCAGAATTTTTTCAGATTTTAAAAACTATATTTAGGAGGTGTCCACAGCCTGTAAAGGCACGAAAGTAAGTCATAATCCCATGTATTTGACATTAGGGAGGTCCTCCGACAAAATCATCCCTGGCACCCCTCACGTTTGTTCATTTAGCCAAAAAAAGTAGTTCAGAATTTTTTCAGGTTTATAATTTTATATTTAGGATTTACCGAAGTCCACAGAATTATAAGGGCTGGTGTCCAACGACTTTTCTAGCTATATGAAATTACCACTGGAAAAAATCAGTAATTTTTTTTTATGTGCATTTTTATACATACAGACATACAGTCGAAATCGAAATTCAAAAAATTAAGGGGGTTCAATTTTCCAAATCACTCAGAATAATTTAATTTTAAAAAACTGGCACGCTTAATTGTTGGGAGCTACAAAACTTAAATGTATACCAATTTTCAGCAAAAAATATTTAAAAACCTAGGAATTATTCGACTTTTAAAATATCGATATCGCGAACAATCATATTATGAAAGTTGTTTTTTCGTTGCTTATTCATTGTTTAGTTAAGAATGTAAGATAAACTTTTATGGTGGGCGCAAGTTAAAATGGTAGGAGTTTCCGATAAAGTTTTCTTTGGAAACTATTGAAAATGATTGGTTCTACGGAATTTCCCTACTGTTTGAATTTGAAAATATTCAGTGACAGTTTGAAAAAAAGTAACTCGTTCTGCGTGCGACGGATCTCGTCGATTACTTCCATTAAGTATAAAGAAATTTAATCGTATTTTCATCTATCATGAAATTAAAAAAGAAACAAATTATGGTATAAAAAATGGCTTAGAAATTTAAAAAAATAAAAAAACATTGCTGAACTGGTCTCCAAATACTGAAGATTTTACTTGATTGGAAAAGAAAATTGTTTAGAAAATGAATAACAAACGAAAAACAATGATTTTTCGTGATATTAATATTTTTAAAGTTGAATAACTTACAGCTTTTAAAGAAAATCGATTAAATCAGTTATAAGACAAAAAAATGTTAAGCCTATTCAGATTATGATTGCACAGAATGTTTTGCTCGATTCTCGATGATTTTACTTTTTTGTTATTCTTCATAAATGCTTTTACTCGAACGATATTCAAGCACTGGAGCTATAATTACATTACAAAATGCCTTATTTCATGAATCCATATTCTATATTTATTTATATACATTTCAGTTATACGGATTATATATGAAAATTATTTGGTTGATGGGTGTTCCGGATACCTCCTATTTACTAATAACCTACATGTCAGTTTTACACAAGTGTAATTACACCTTATCACATGTTTACATAATTCCTAGCTTATTAAAAACACATTACTTCACTCGTGAAGTTGCATAAAACATTACTCACAGCGTATGTATCGTTTTCCTATCGAACAATCGTGTAGAAATATATAGAGTACACAATTCTTCGGCGGGACTAATTCACAGTCGCGAATAACTGTATTCGTTTTTCTTCGTTATTCGCAACGGTTAATGAATACATTAACATAATTTGAATAAACCGTTTTGACATAAGCTCGTTTCCATCCGATATCCGCAGTTCAATTTTTCTACGAGTTCGCAGTTTTTTTGTTTTGATTAGTAACAAACAGACAAAATCATTTCTTTCACTGATCAGCCAATGAGGAACGAATATTTAGAAAAAAAAAGCAGAATCTTGCAAATTGCTTCCTCATTATTTAAATTTTTTAAAAATATTTACACGTATACAAAATAGAACTTTGCAAATTGCTTTTTCTACAAAGCTTCCACTGTGAGGAAGTACGTTTATCCACTTTGGCTTCCTCATAGAGGAAGCTTTGTACAGTTCTACTTTGCATACAAGTAATCATTTTTAAAAAATGTAAAATAATGAGGAAGCATTTTGCAAGGTTGTACTTTGCAGGCTTGTTTGTGTGTAATATAAAAAAAGCCTGCAAAGTAGAACCTTGCAAATTGCTTCCTACTTATTTAAAAATTTTTTTAAATGTTTACATGTATACAAAATAGAACTTTGCAAATTGTTTTTTCTACAAAGCTTCCACTGTGAGGAAGTACGCTTATCTACTTTGGCTTCCTCATAGAGGAAGCTTTGTACCGTTCTACTTTGCATACAAATAATCATTTTTAAAAAATGTAAAATAATGAGGAAGCATTTTGCAAGGTTGTACTTTGCAGGCTTGTTTGTGTGTAATATAAAAAATGATCAATGAAAACTCGAAAAAATTTTTTTTTACGAAAACAAAGCTACCTCTATATAGAAACAAAATCAAAATTAATTTTTAAGCAAATACATTTTGCACCATGATTATAAATATCTCACACTATGTTTTATTGATATTTTAAATCTATCGATATTTTAAAAGGATTTGAAAGATTTGGAATCGCAACTCTACTCCAATACGCAATTTTAGTAATTCCAATACAATTTCTTATCGCAATGTAGACTGTTTGTATTCGAAATGAACATCGAAAATTGATTAGGATGTCAAGTGGGTGTTATCGTTGACATCTATATTATCGCCGAATGTCCCGGAATCGTGAAAAATCTTGCGCTGGAAAATTCAGGATTTGTGTAGGCAGCGTGATGACGCTTAACAATAACCCCGACATAACTGTCGGTATTCGCTGGAGGACTTGTATTCTATGCAGCTTATTTTATTGGACGACGTAAATAGAAGAATCAACAACGAAGAAACGCCCCTGCTTTGCTTCTGATACTGAGGAATGATTGTTGGATTTGCATAACGAGAAACTGCGTACAGAATGTAATACGGGACACTATATTATATCATGTGGAGACAAGTGAACACTTAAACTGCATAAGATCCTATCTCGAGGATCCCATATATCAACCGATACATGACTTAGGTGTTTGCAAGTGCAGTTCATTAAGTTTAAAAATATTGCAGCATTTTCTGTCGGACATGTGTACGTGTGTAGGTTTTTTTCTTTTTTTCTTTTAATTAATAATCAGCAAGAGTGTCGTCCGACACGAATTCATAATAAAGCAGGAGTGACAATTCATGATTGTACGCATTGATTAGATCGATGAGTATTAATATCAAGCCACTATACTGTTGCTAAGCACACATTGTTACAGAGGAAAGAAAAATCTGAAGCACAGTAGAAACCAAATTGAAATTTGTCAAATTTTAACGGAAAGATTCTGTTGACTGTTCAATGACATTTTTTTCTTGATTCCTCACTTTTTAATTTGAGAAAATCTGTTAAATACCCGGAAGAAATTAATCGCATCAACAAAACGGGGTTCTTTACTTCCAAAACTGGGCACACTCTGTTTTTACAGAAAAATAATGTCATATGTTCTGTCGACAAAGCACTATTTTTTTCTCATTTCAAACATCAAGTTAAAAATTTCGTTGTTTCAAGTGTAAATATTTATTTGGCGGTAGAGATGTACCCAATGTACAATTTTTTAAATTCAAAATATGTTTATATTCAATATATTATTTTTTAAAAATTATTACTACTTTTCGTTAAAAAGTTGTTAAATAAGCTACAAATCCGTTTGATACTTTGAAATATTTGAAATATTTGTTCACGTAGAAATTTTCGTTAAATTATTGGAGTTACAAAAAAAGAAGTTCAAAATTTCTCGAATTTACATTACAAAATTTGTGTAGTTAAAGAAGAAACTGACGAAAAACAGCATGATTTATATATTTATTTAGAAAATTGAGAGAAAAAATTTCTACCTTAGGTACCTTTTTTTTTCTTTCTCTTTTATATGTAAAAAATGAGAAATATACTTTGTAAGAGTTGTCAAAATTACAATTTATTTTTGTACTTAAAAAAATTGAAACTTACAAACATTTATTTTTGTGAATTAAATTTAAAAATTGTGAACGCGCTCGTGAACAACAAATTTTTTGTTATATTTTAATACATAAAAAAAAAAGATTTTCTTTTAATCTCTTTTTCGCGACGACTTTGAAATTGCTACTCGAATTTTCTAATCGATGTTGCGGAAAGTGGAATGGAGTATTGTTATTTCCATTTATTTCCTCAATGTTTTTACTCTGGAAAGGCGTTTCAATAAAATTATTCTTATGCATCCAACTAACTTCAATTTTCTTTTAAAAAAAAAATTCGTAAAAAAATAGAGGCGAGGTCCTTTGACTTAGGGTCAAAGCTTAAAAATATTGATATCAGATACAGGACTTTCGAGAATTTTTTCAGATCTTTACATCCTTGCTAACAATATGTTGCTTTTAAATAATCATAATTGTATTAAATGATAAAAAAAAATCTAATAATAATTCTAGTTGCCTCTCAGAGTTGGAGCAATGAGATAAAAAAATGTGGATCAAATTTAAGAGGCTGAGGGTCTGGCCCAGGTCTAATCTGTATGGAATGCCCCATATATAATATGCCCCACCGATGATGGCGGCAATTTTGAGTGTAATCGGCAGTCCTCTCATCACGTTCGTATTTCATTGACACTACATATTGTCAGGATGCTCCACTCTCGTCATCAGCGTAATGCAGATTAATGTGCGTACTTATTACAATAGTGTGTGTGTGTGTGTGTGTGTGTGTGTGTGTGGTGCGTGTAATGACACCGGTACGATAGGCGCTCTCGTGAAAAGGGATATCATGACTATGAGACCGGCCGGATGATACAATGATCCGCGTGGTATTACATCAACAGCATCACAGAGCTCGTTCTCACAGTGTCACTGGTGCTTCTGTACTCGAAGGACTTATAAGGGTGTAAAAACAAAAAAAAAAACAAAAAACAATTCGTAGATTCATCGCAATGTAAGTATGACCGATTTTTAATCGTGTCTTCGCGACTTAAATTTGCCATAAGTATTTTTCTTTAAAGCTTCCTTAATATGCATGCGAGTGTGTTTAATAAAAAAAAATCTGAAACTACGATAATTAAATCATAATTTCACTATAATTTGAGGTAAAAAATATCGAATTTATCTTACAATTGAAGCACAGAAACTCCAAATGTTAATTTTTTTTTTCCCTCGATTTTTATCATTTCCAAACAATAATTTTTTTCGTATTATTTACTTTTAACAAATAGTTAATTTGGTACATGTTCAACATTCATATTTTCATTATATTTATTTAAAAAAAAATTATTTTGTATATTTATTTTTGTAAAAAATGTAAATTTTAAATATTTTTTATTTACATCAGAAACGTAATCTGTGATATATGACTTGGCTGTCGATTTCTCTACGCCCTTCTCTTCCTTGTTGCTCGTATCTAAATCAGATATCTAATGCACGTTTACAAGACTAGTGGGATTTAAATAGCTTGTAAAAAATGTATACGTATCGTTAGAATACAAGAGAATAGTGTGTTGAGGAATGGGTTGAAGAAAATGCTCCAACAATCGACGTGAGTGTTGCATTTCCCGAAGCGAGGATAGCTTATCTCGTGACACAGCCTCAGCAGCAGCAGCAGCAGCCACAGCCACAGAATTTTTCTGTTGACTCAGGACATGATACACATACTTTTGCTCTCTACGAAGGTCCGAGAAACGAGAGACCCGAAGGATATTCTCTTATCACAGAAACTAGAGAGAATTGTAGCGTTGTTCCTTTATATAAAACGTAAAATGCAAATATATTGTGACGAGGAATGTAATACAAACGCACACCGCGTCGTGTACCACCGGATGCTCGTGCCAAGAATTCAAATGCCAATTTTATTTCCCAACATTTTTGATTCCCGTCGAACATGTGACGATAATCATTACACGATTTCGCATTTCAACAGTTAAATTGCGCAGTAACTAGTTAAGATAATGACACAATAAAAGTACAACAAATTGTTGCATTGAATACAAAAATAAAATTATTTCCAATTTCTATTTTTTTTGCAATATATATATATATATATATATATTAAACAAAGATATATATATATATATATATATATATATATCTTTGTTTTTACAACAAAACATTATTTATCACATTTTAGAGAGAATTATTTTTTTAACACTTTTCTAGCTTCGTAAAAAAAATTAAAATCGTGAATGATAATTTTTTTTTCTTAATGTAACTAACGAATGTTTTGCTTTAAAAAAAAAAAAAAATTATTTCCGAAAAGTAACACTAAGAATTAAAAAAATTATTTATTGAATGTGTGATCATTGCAACAGAAAACGAACTGAAAGTATCTATCAAAAATATTGATAGATACACTATCAAGAGATAGCGAATGTTTGATTTCTGGCTTGTGTAAATCATCCACCGATAAAATAATTTCTGAAGATGACTCAGATCCGAGTCGAAACGTAAAAAAAGGATTTCATTCTTTTTAACAAAGCTGCCCAAAGACACAGCCCTTCATCCATCGTTCATGTCTTCGGACACAGCCCATTCTTATCATATCGTCAAGTGTTTTTCCTTTAATGTTTACGGTGCAAAAGAGATTGAAAGGTACTTCAAAGAAAATTTAAAAAATATCAATTGGGGACCAATTTATAGGTTTTTAAAATATTTTAATGCTACAAGAGAAATTTAAGAAAAAAAAAATTCATTTGTCTTTGTAAGTGATACGATTAATTAGCATTTAAATATTCGTGCATAGGCAAATATTAAATATTTATATTTGAATAAAATTCACTTTTAATTTCAGTATTAACGTTGTTCTTAACATAAAAAATGATTTATAGCCAAATGTTTACAATTATTATCTCGTATTTATGGCAACAGCAACGAAATAAGTGGAAAATTGATGTTGTTGTGCAAAATAATAAAAATCTTTAACCAAACGTTAATCAGAGAAGCGATAATTCCTAAGAAATAAAATATAAAATATTGTATTTTATTTTATTTCTGTATTTTCTTGGCGTAGTGACTAAAAATCAATTTTATATGACGATACATAATAAAATAATATGATTCATATTAGTTCATATTAAATTCAATATAAAATCAGATTTGGAAAATCAGTATATATTTGAAAAAAAGAAAAGAAACTCTAGAATTGAAATATAATTTAAGCATATGAGTCATTCCACGGGATTTCACACACTAAAAAATCCGACCATCTCCAATCTCCTACTAATTTTTTTATATCGTTTACCATGTCAAACGAAGCATCTATGATTTTTTTTAGAATTTTATTCGGATATTTGTTCGATCCATAGAATAAAACATGAAGAAATGAAAAAAAAATCTAACGTCAAGTGAAAAAAATCGTATCGACAAAAACAACTAGGCCAATATTTTCGTAATTCAACACAGTTTACGATAAAAATACTCCGAATTTCCTTAAAAAATCTGTTGTATTTTATTTACACATTTTACCTAAAAAAAAGTACTATTTCACTAATTTGGACCCCTTCGATTTCATTGAAAAAAATCACGAAAATAGTACATTCAGTGCCAAACACTTTAAGCGTAAACCCAAGATGGAAAAATTAATGATTTCATTTTTTTTACGGTTTTTCGTGATCGATTTTTTTTTTTCTTCCAATGTTCTCCTTCATTTTGTATGTTATCGATAATATGAAACGGAGCATATGTGAAGAGTTTCATAATTTTATTTATAGATGCATTCGATTCATAAAATTGAAAATATTTTAAAAATTTATAAAAATTGTACTGTAAGTGGAAAAATCATATTGACAAAAGAACCAGGTCATTTTTTTCGTAATTCAACACAGTTTACGATAAAAATGCTCCGATCTAAAAAAAAAAAAATTGTATTTTATTTACGCCTTTTACCTAAAAAAGGTACCATTTCACTAATTTGGACCCCTTTGATTTCAATAAAATTAAAAAAAAATCGGAGTATTTTTATCGTAAACTGTGTTGAATGACCTGGTTGTTTTTGTCAATATGATTTTTCCACTTGGAGCACAATTTTTATAAATTTTAAAAATATTTTCAATTTTATAAATCGAATGCATCTATAAATAAAATTATGAAAAATATCACATATTCTCCGTTTGATATTATCTATAACATGAAAAATGAAGGAGAACATTGGAAGAAAAAAAAATTCGATCACGAAAAACCGTTAAAAAAAATGGAAGAATTAATTTCTCCATCTTGAGTTTACGCTTAAAGTGTTTAGCACTGAATATACTATTTTCGTGATTTTTTGCATTGAAATCGAAGGGGTCCAAATTAGTGAAGTGGTATTTTTTTTTTAGGTAAAAGGCGTAAATAAAAAAACAATTTTTTTTTTTATTTGGAGTATTTTTATGGTAAACTGTCTTGAATTACGAAAATATTGGCCTAGTTCTTTTTGTCGATATGATTTTTTCACTTGACGTTAGATTTTTTTTCATTTTTTCATGTTTTATTCTATGGATCGAAGAAATATCCGAATAAAATTCTAAAAAAATTCATAGATGCTTCGTTTGATATGGTAAACGATATAAAAAAATTAGTAGGAGATTGTAGATGGTCGGGTTTTTTTTGGTGTGTCAAATACCGTGGAATGACTCATATGTATTACACTGTGAAATACTATTTGAGCAAAAGGTCCCATTTTGATAGTTAGCCTTATCGTATACTTGATAATAAATCACTCACTTGCTGATAACACTCTTTTATTTAGTACTTTTGTGATATTATCATAACGACACATAACCACATGTGAATGAAATGAAAATACTTGAACACATTTTTCTTCTTCACATGATGACCAATTTGTTTAACGACATAAAGCCATGTGCTCAATTGAAAACGAGTTGTCTATGCTTTATATAATTATCAATGAGTACTGTACATACACTGTGTATAGTTATACGATAAGATATATCGTGGCCTGTCGGACCACGGGCGCGTCATAGGGACGTATCTCAAAAGCTCTTGAGATACCTACCCGGGTTCACTTGGTGTGTTATTGTTACAGTGTAGTGAGTTGGGTTGAACTGTGTAAAAGTGTGTCCAACGGTGGTCTTTGAACTGTGCGAAACTCAAATAGTCTGCTCGAGACCACGACTAAACAGTGTCGGAAACGAGAGCTGTGTGACTGAGCAGCAGAGAGCGTTCTCGGACAAATCTATTTATATACTGTCAAATAACTGTTTCACGGGGTGAGATATTTCGAATATAAAATTTTGTGTAAAACAGTTCATTTATTTAGAAAAGAATTTTTTTTTTAAATAAATTTTCAGGTTTCAATTTATTTGTAAAGTTATTTATTATGCTTCCTCACATAGGAAGCTTTGCTTTCGTGACAAATTTTTTTTTTTCGAGATTTTCATGTCAGGACTCTCAGAATGATACAAAACGTCGAGAAAAATGGTTTAGAAAAAATGTATGTGTGCGTGTGTGTGTGTGGGGCCGGCATGCAAAATTCAAACTTAGATATCTAAAGAACGGCTTTATCAATCGCGTTGAAGTTTGGCACACACGTGGAGCAGGTCGAGACCTTTATGATAATTTTCCAAAACAAATTCAAACATAAGATTATTTTTTATTAAATTTTGAATTTTTCGAAAAACGTTTGTAAGTTCTCTAGCACTCGCAAATTTGTAGCTATTGAGCTAAATCATTTTTTACAAACAAAGCTATGTTAAAAGGTGGACCGGTATTCAATTTAGAATGAATCGACAAACAGGTTCGATTTTTATGAGATTTTGAATTTTTTGAAAAAAAAAAAAAATCATTTTGCTCTAACTCATCTTAAATCTCAACAAATGAACTGAAATTTTCTACAGACGAGAAAGAAAATTTGGTGATCATCGGTAAAGCAGTTTGAATTTTACGTGAGATTGAATTTTTTTTTAAATTAACGTTTTGTTATAACTCAACAAATTTTACACAAAGCTTCCTCTACGAGGAAGCCAAAATTGATAAATAAGCTTCCTTATCGAGGTGGCTTCGTGGAGAATCGAAAGTAAACGAGGAAGCAATGTGCAAAGTTCTACTTTTGCAGCCTTTATTTAAAGCTTCCATTTGAGTAGCTTCATGAAATGTTTAATAAACTACCATTATTATGGAAATTTTGTACAGTGACATAGTCGAACCAGGACGCTGCGTTTCATTCTATAAAAATCTTTCATATTTTTATGCTTTTGCCAACTGGTAGTTTTGACAAAGTTGCAACTATTTATACGTGCAATTGCAACATTTTGCTATTTTTATATTTTTCAAATGAATTTCATTTTTTTTTCTTTTTTACTAAAGACAAAGTTTCTTGTAATTGCAAGAATTTAAAGTAAATACAATTACAGCGTATTCAGTTTTGCATAATTCGAACATTAGCCATAATGCGAAAATAATTGAATAAATTGTCTGTACATGAGATATTTACAAATCGCTCAAATTATAAAAGTATATATTTAATACACCATAATATTGCAACAGCAATTACAATTTGTATTTTTATATAATCATCAATGCACCGTAAAGAGTTCTTTACGTCTGGGTGTCGTGATTGAATAAATGGCAAATATTTCGTGCTTTATCGTCCATGATCCGACATTCTAAGTAATGAATAATAATTAAGAAACGAGCCTCTCGCTTTAATTAAAATGCAGACATAAACTAAACGTAGCTTTTAATTTTTTACTCAAAACAACCTTTTTTTTATCGCTGTACAAATTGAAAATGCCAATTACACAATTACAGAGTGAGCTTTGCATAATTTGAGATTCAATACATAATCAGAAATTAATTTAATGCATGTGCATGTATGAAGCGTTTACAAAACTCGCAAATTATACAAGTACAATTATAATTTGTGGACTTATATAACATCCAATCGACTCACTGAATGGAAGTGTTGATTGAATGCGCGTCCGTTATCATTGAATCATTAGCAATTATTTTGCGCTTTATCGTCTACCGTTTCGAGATACGAATTAATTAATAACAATTAAGAAGCAGAAGCTGATGATCCTTGCAAAACGCGCCGCTCGCGTTCCGCTCGATTGATCCCAAGGTAAATCATTGTAGATTCACTCATGAACACGAGGGGGATCTATCGATCTTCCGTCGTCTCCCCGGCGTATACTTTGCGATCATTGCGAGCGGGGAGCGGGCAGGGGAGCATAAATCGCTCATACACTGAGAGCATATAAACCCGGCGTATATGCTACTTACACTCACTAACGGGTGATTCGATCCCCGCTTCGATATTTAATCGCGCGATATTGCTCGGTTCGAGTGGCATATACCGATTGGCCGGCCCATCAGGGACGCAGGTTCCGCCTATCACAGCCCTGCGGGCAATCGAGCACTTTGCAGCGCCTCCAACTCCTTCGAGCCTTCTCCTCTCTGGTGATTTATTCTGATTTATCGGTGACTACTTCGGGACTCGTGAGAGTCTGTGCGGTCGACAGTCGTCGCGGTGCACGACACTGCAACGCATTGGTCTCTCCCACAAGCTCTCGTCTCGTTCTCTTTCCTCCGGCAATTCAATCGTTTCCAATTGCTTACAACATTTCGATAAACATTATATAAACGAACGCATTGTTTATGTAATATTTAGATTGTTCATTAAACCAATAACGGAATTCTGCAACGCACGAAAATATACGCAAAAATATATGCACAAAATTTTGCATGGTTTGTTGTATATATTCTGATTATTTTGATAACTTATTGCATAAGTTTTTCATAGAAAAATAAATGTTTATGTGGTTCTGTACGTAGCACTGTAGGTTGTAGAAAAATGATGAGGAGAATAAAAAAGTGTCGGAATTAGTGAAGAAAATGTAGTTTGAAAAAAAATTAAATTTAGATCTTTTTCACGTGATCAGGTCATGAACGCGATTTCTGGTGACGGCACAACGTTGTTTTTCTGTCCGCGATGTTTATGTTTAGACGTGTAAAATGGTACAAATTTACAATTCACGTAGCTATTTTTTTTTTAATTACGATATTTTACAAAAATAGCAAAGCGACTAGAATCTGAATTTGTCAAAGTAGATATCTCGGAATTTGCCTAAGCTTGATATGCATTTTTTGCAAAGCAAAGCTTCCTGCTTCGATACATATTTGACGTAAATCGATCGAACGGTAAACATTTTATGGCATTTTGAATTTTTAATAAATATATAGTTCGCGCAATAGTTGGCGTAAATTACGAGATTCCTGGTTAAAATTTTATGTATTATTGGAGTAACATTAAACCACGATTGATATAGAATTTTGCTACAATCTATAGAGTGGTTAAAAAAAGGTTACAAAGTCGAATCTCGCACATTGTTTCTTTATTTTTTTTGTCCCTCACAAACCTCCCTCTATGATGAAGTACGTTGTTTCGATTTAGCTTCCTCATAGAGAGGAAGCATTCAGACTTTGCAAACGTTTTCAAAAAAATTACGAAAATACAATTTTCCGTAAAATCTTAACTGCTGTATCGATTTTCCCAAAATTTAGTATTAAACTTAAATTTAGTGTTTAAGTTTTATGCAAAATTTTTGATCATTTCAATCGTTCTCAAGTTGTGGTACCTTAAAAAAAAGAAATTACGAAATTACAAAATTCTATAAAACCTGAACTACTTTATCGATTTCGCTTAAATTCAACATCAAAAGTCGCATCATTCTGATAAAGTTTTACCCCAAGTTTCAGCTCGATAGCTAAAAATTTGTTAGAGTGATAACCAAATAGCTTTTTTTATTGTCTTACCAGCGTATTTATATTAAATATTTATACGAACATATATTTCATATTCATCGAATAATTACCGTTCACTCCCAATTTCCATTCGAAATCATCTGCCGAAGACCAGAAGAAGCTGCACAAAATATGTGGTCGGTATAACCAGTGTCTACTTAAAAGTCCCCTGGTGGCAATGCGAGCAATCTCTAGCACTGTAATCAGATAGGTTTGAGGCAGCGCCACCTTCTGGTGATTTTATCAGCGCGATAGTCAGTGTTCGACTAACTAAGTGGTGACTATTCGCGCAATAAGAATCAGCACGGAAGCTCACCGAAGTCGAACACCGACTGCTTACCGGGCATGGATTCAATTATAGGCGAACCACAGGGATTGCAAAAAAACTCTTGTAGAAAGAATTCCACTGATGTAAAAGCCGGGGACCGAATCCGAGTCCGCTCTGCGTGTCAAACCCGGACCTTGTTCACTGAGTCATTGCTTTTCCTGATTGTTTATTATTATTCCTGAAAAAGTAACTTTATGTGATTTATGTTGTCGTTACACGCCCAGTTATTAACATTGTGACATCATAACCCAAATCGGGTGAACTCGGGTCTTTCCAGTGCGTTTTTTTTTTTTACATAAAGACTTTTAACTAAACGGACTCGGGTGCTGCAGCGTCCGGGTCAATTATTATTTATATATACTTATTTATTAACCTTCTGTCAGTTTTGACATTTGACAAAAACAAAAAGATTCAATGTATGAAGTTGATCACGGTCCCGGTGTCTGACCACGACCAATCATAGCACGAATAAAATGGCTTCACATGAACATAGATGATTGCCACCAACTTTTTAAAAGAGGAAATCCAATGGTATTTTTTTTTTAATATATGAGAGTTTTTCTTTAATCTATTTTTTTAATTCATTGGCGAGTTCAATTTCAGGCCTAATATGAAATACTGATAAAGTAAGGCGAAAATGAAATTTCTCAAGCTTTTGGCAAAAGGACCTTTTTTTCGAAGAGTACGATGGAGAAAATTTCTTGTGTTCTTCTTGTTAAGGAACCTCCAAAAAATACCCTCGTTTAAGGGATGCAAAATTATATGTTTTGCCAAGAAAGGAGATGTCAAAAAAAAAAGAAAATAAAAAACTGGCTTAAGATAAAACGGGTTCATCAAGTCGGTTTGGAAAATGACAAAAAAATTATTTATTCCAGCTCTCAATTGATAAGCTTTTAATTATATTTATCAGCTGAGTGGTAAATTTTTTTTGAGAAATTAAAAAAAAAATCAAAAACTTGCTTAACATAAAACGTGTTCACCAAGTTAGTTTCAAAAATGACAAAAAAAATATTTATTCCAGCTCTCAATTGACAAACTTTTAAAGAAATGCACGCAGCATTAGATCTGAATTTTTAAGCTGGTTCAGCTCCTTTAATAATCTATTTAACACGTAGTGCTGCGTACCTATTTGTTCATCCAACTACTGTCTCAAGAGCGAACGAGAACATAATCTCGAGTTGTATTGCACGTGCACGCCCGAGTGCCAGCTCGCGCTGTAGTGCTCATTTGCATATATTGCCACTGTTCCTTCGAGATTCAACTCTTCGCCCGACGAATATTCATACGCACGTTTGGTACCACACAGCTTGGTCAAAATCACCACTGTCAGACACGTTGTGATGGAATCACAGGTTCTATCAAACATGTATAATTATTTCTTGTCTATTTAATAGCTAATATAGAAGTCATCGAGACTTTTGCAAACGGATTGATTATGTCATTTCAATGAGCTTTTTGCGCCTTACTGATCTGTGACACCGTGCAACTCATGGCAGCTTTTTTTTTTTCACAGCATTGTAATTATATATTACATAAAATATGTTTTATGTATTACAAGCACAGCGAGTGATTTAACGATAAACAATAATTGTTTGATTTATTGAAATTATCTTCACGGCTCCATCTCTTGACACAATCTATATCAGACCATCGCCTAGTTGAAGACGATTTCTGTCTAAACACCATGAATAAGTACCACAAGCTTGGCAATCGTCAGGTACCCCTCCGCGGTGTACGTTTGTCCGCGCGAGTTTCATCACAGTGGAGATATTTTTCACCACGCCGTACAAACGTAAATTAAACTGCACACGGTGCAGCGTTTCAGGGCCGCTGTTGTCGGCGTTCAGGGTCCCGTCGCGAATGAAAAAATAAATAAAAGAAAGAAGAAAAAAAATGCAATTCGTAAGTATTTTGTCCAAGGTCTCGCGTCCTTGAGGTAATACGAGTTCCGCTAGCAGGATTCCTTTGAATGTCAGACTTACTTCGAGACTCAATTAAATGTTTTTTATCAAGTATTATTTTACCTATCAAGTAGATTAAAGAGTAGGATGGACAAATTGTGCGGATTAATGAAGCTTTTTCCATTTTTTTACATTTCATTTTACTGTGATTTTTTTTATTGTAAATAATTGGAAATACAAGAAATTCACGAATTCTGAATATACACTAGGTTCGTCCATACAGAAGTGAAATGTGTGTAGGGATATATCACTTTTTATCATTCCTATTTTCCACGTCTTTCACTTAAGTCCAATCTTAAGCATGAGTTTATGTTCAAACGATAACTTAAACGCAAATTGAAACTTTTGAGGAAGGGTCTTTATTTAGTGTTAAGTAAGAACTTAAGTTGTATCTTAAACAAGAATTTTCGTTGCAAGTGAAGTTGGAAATTAGGTTGGTTAGTTATGTTGAAAGTTAAGCAAGGAGCTATGTTGGAAAACTTGAGGAATGATTTTAATTGATTTTCAAGCGGGAAATCCAGGTGGTAGAAGTTAAGCAAGAACTTGAAGACGAGCATATAATATATAACTTAAGTTGGAGCTCAAGAGTTGAAACATAAAAGTTGAAGTTTTTTTTACTATAATCTAAACTGTCAGGGTCGAATTTTTGGACATAAGTTCGGTTTCAAAATCATTTTAAATACCAAGTTATAGTTCAAGATGATTTTAAGTACTACATTTTATCTCAGAATTATCTTAAGTGCTAAGTTTTATCTCAACATCATCTTAAGTCCAAATTTTGATCTCGACATCGAACGAAAGATCGAACTTACGTCCCAAAATTCGACCTTTAGTCAGGTATCTTATTACACGGAGAGAGGAATATAGTAAAAATAAAAAATGTGGTAAAATAAAACTGCCATATATATCACGGTAGTCGAGGCAACACAGTGTTTTAGTCAATTTTACTCGAAATTTTAGTTTAAAAAAATTGGAATTTTCATCTTGAGTTCATTAGTGAGATTTGTTTTTAAAAATTATCGTTATCACTCGTGTACCATCAGATATCACAATTTTTTCTCTACATACCAACATTTTTCTATATAATTGGAGTGTTAATTCCCGAAATAAAAAATCTACTTTTGTTAATTCGCATATCATAGTCGGCAGATTTCTTCGTCATTAGGTGTGAAAATCTTTCGACTATGATATGTGAATGTTTATTTAATTATTTCTCCATTTTTTGTTTATCCACACTGTTTATCAATTAAGCACCTTTTTTCAGTCGGGAGTTTCTAAATTTTTGTAAAATATTTTTGTGCCACGCGCTGCGTGATATGTCTACTTCTCGCACTAGTGAGATAATAGTACATTACGATACTAGTGCGATAAAACTTTTTCTGACGAGTGTGAGTTTGCAGCACGAGCCGAAGGTGAGTGTTGCAAACACACGAGTTAAGAAAACGTTTTTCGCACGAGTATTGTACTAAATTTTACTTCACAAGGTGCGAAAGAGGGGTTTTACGAACGCGAAGCGTGCGTAAAACTACACTTTACGCACCGAGTGACATAAAGTTGTATATGAAACTCGTGCGAGAAATTTCTTCTCAACTCGTGTGATTGCAACACTCGACTTCGGCTCGTACTGCAAACACACACTCGTCAAGAGGAACTTTTATCGCACTCGTATCGTAATCTACTATTATGCCACGCGGTACGAAAAGTGCCTCCTTCTCGCACTAGTGAGATAATAGTATATTACGATATGAGTGCAATTGAACTCTTTCTTGACGAGTGTGAGTTTGCAGCACGAGCCAAAGGCGAGTGTTGCAATTACACGAGTTTCCTACACAACTTTATCACACTAGTGCGAGAAGTGCCTACTTCTCGCACGCTAAGCGAAGCGAATCGTCTCGCACCGTGTGGCATAAAGTTGCATACGAAAATCGTGCGAGAAACTTTTTCTCAACTCGTGTGATTGCAACACTACTTCGGCTCGTGCTGCAAACTCACACTCGTCAAGAAGAAGTTTTATCGCACTCGTATCGTAATATACTATTATCATATCCTTTTCGGCTCGTACATAGTTACCAAAAAAAAAAGAAAAGAACTATATTGCAATACCTACAATAAGAATGTGAAAGGGAAACCCGAAAAGGGTTAATGACACGAGTGAGGTCTACGAGGTCGCCTATCGTGTTACGTGATATGCCAAAGATTTTATAGATATATACCGCCTTCAGTTTAACACACTTCCGGGAGACCTTGAACCTGATGCACGACTTTTGCCTGACGGAATTTGGAATTGCGTCTGTAAAACCGCGATCAAGTAACGAAGCTGTAATCACGCACGCTTCGAGACAGACTGACCCTGCCGAAACGGCAATACCTTTCTGTACTCACGGTCCATTCTACATATATAATTCTACAGGATACCTATACAGCGTAAATAGATACGTAGAGAGGCGGGAACGTCGTCGAGAGCAAGATTGCTACCTCGCGATAAGAGATACATTGTACAGTGTACAGTATAATGTATTATAATATATTTGTACACTATACATTATACCTTTAGTGTATAACCGACGTCAGTTGATTTCACGGCCACCTACTATACAAGCACCACCACTACCGGTTATGGCTTTGCGAACCCACTTACTTCAGCCTCGATATTCAACTATTCATCAATTCCAAACACAGTAATACTGTAGCAATCTATCGATATATGAGGTATTTTTCTGGTTAACACGGTCAACCTTTTGTGGTCCTGACCCTTTACAACTTTTGTCCCAAGATTTTAAATGTTAATACACCTGTTGAAAGTAATACTCCGATTAATTTGATTCATAATTGTATATTGCAACGTTTCTGACGTCATTTTTAAATTTTTTAAAAATATAAAAAAAATTTTAAAACATACTTTTTAAGTATTGAATGCAACGAATGCAATTTATTTATTTATTTATTTTCTTACAAACTGTAAATAAAAATGTATGATAAAAAACGTAGAAAGTCTTTGAAGGGCTTTGTACCAATTTAAAGTGAAAGTCAGTTTCGTGATTTTTTAAAAAATCCAACGCCTGATTTTTAAATTTCGGTAGAAAATTGGGAATTTCAAAATGAATAGAAAAATTTTAGATTAAAAAAGAAATCTGAAACAGTAAACCATTGTGCTTTTTTGGGCGGATATAATGACATACCTAATATTGGAAGAAATAGGAAAGGAGTCAGGGTCAAAGGTTTACCGAGTTGACTAGGAATACCTCATACATACAATTCAATCTCCTTACAGTTCCATCATCAAGATTACTTAGCGACTTAAGTATAGAGTCAAGACTCGACTGCACGGTAATATAAGTCCAATGGGAGGCATCGGAAGTTGGCATTTAACACTTGTGCTTCAAAGTTGAAAAGAAAAAAAGAAATAAAAAAAAGGAGTATGTATTACGTTTTTCGTCCTTCCCCGCTTTGTTATTTAATAATTACCGTTAATTATTCAATAAGCCACGTTAGTGCAAAGCAACTGGCAGACGCAGATCACAGTTATGTATTGCATTGGTGTATAGATATGAAAAGTCCTTGAAAGATTAAATATGGATGTCACGGCATGTTAATCATGGACTCTATTAATCAATGTACCGAGAAAAGGAGATAGGCCGCGAACGACGGTGAATAAAAGACGTGTAGTGTAGTCAATTGTACGTTCAAATGATTATATCCCTTGTGGTCCTGAGCAAGGGCATGGTCGAGACCACGCTTATTGTTCTCGCGCTATACGCACCAGGACCTTCGACTTACCACTTTTGCAACTTACGCTTTGCAGGCTCGATTGTCCCGACTGGCTTACCGGAGCCGAAAGGCACAAACGTCAGATTCAAGAAAGATTATATCTAAAAGAAACTGATTTACTGATATACTGATAGTGTATTACGTATATATTAAGTGTGAGTGTGCAGCACGAGCCAAAAGCCAGTGTTGCAATCACACGTGTTGAGAAAAAGTTTCCCGCACGCGATTCTTATACAACTTTATGCCATGCGGTGCGAGAAATGCCCGCTTCTCGCACTAGGCACATAAGTAGGCACTTCTCGCACGAGTTTCGTATACAACTTTATGCCACGCGGTGCGAGAAGTGCCCATTTCTCGCACTAGTCCGATAAAGTTATATACTAAACGCGTATACAACTTTATACATTGCGTATACTTTTTCTTGACGAGTGTTGCAATCAGACGTGTTGAGAAAAAGTTTCTCGCACGCGATTCTTATACAACTTTATGCCATGCACTAGTACGATAAAGTTGTATACGAAACTCGTGCGAGAAACTTTTTCTCAACTCGTGTGATTGCAACACTCGCCTTTGGCTCGTGCTGCAAACTGACACTCGACAAAAAAAAGTTTGATCGCACTCGTACCGTAATATATCTGTTACCTCACTAGTGCGAGAAGTGTACACTTCTCGCACCGCCTGGCATAAAGTATACTACATGAAAATACTGTATAAAAAGAACTAACGCTTTACTCGAAAATGTCATCCACTGGTAGTTTGAAAAAGAAATAAAATAAATACGTCAAGCGGATCTCAGCGTAGAGTGATTGTATTGGAGAGGGTCGAAAGACCAAACAGCGTATTTAATACTCACCGAGAATTACGTATTATTATAGTATTAGGAGAATATATTACTAAAAACCGTACGGCGATCTATGGCCTATATCAACTTTCAGATTGATGGTAACTCGAAGTTAACTCCGTTACGAATCATCGGAGTTCTTAATTTACAATTTTAAAACCTGGATAAGGAAAAGTCGACCAACCAAATTGCACTTCCTCATAGGATCTGAGGAAAATAATGAAGATGCAATTTTCTACTTTTTTTCTTGTCTATTATTGAAATCTTACTCGAATGACTCATCAACTGCATCGCAAGGAAAAAATAAGGATGTAAACTAGAAAATCGTTTCCTCTGTTTTCTTATTTTCCATATTACTCGGAGCCAATGAGGAAGTATATTGATATATTTTGATTTCGGCTTGCAATATGGAAATTAACGAGGAAGACGATGTGAAACATTCTACTTTGAATGCTTGTTTTTTTTTCAATAAATTTGTTTTTTTGGATCAATTTTTGAAATCACGACGCTCATCACGTGTGCAATTCACACGAGATGAAATTCAACTCTCTTCGACTTCCCTACTATTTTTCATATTGTTTTTATCACCAAAAAGAAGATCCGTGATTTGTATTAGATTTTTATTTAAGGCAATTAAATAATTCTGACATCAATCAAAAACGTGATTTTGACATAAATAATATGGCTAATTTTTTCATCATCTAACATAGTTTAAAAAATACATTTTTTGTGAGGTATTTAGAGTGCCATAAGTACAAATTATGCAAGATTTTCAAATCCTGTATATTTCACCCAGACTTATATACCGATTTTTGATATTTCTCGTTGTGCCTCTTAAAAATGCATGAAATTTATCCCGCGCAGATATGGAAAATTTTCAGTGAAAACTCCATTTAAACACCTAAATTTTACGTTACAACATTTTCTTTGTACAATGAACCGATTTTTTGTTACAGCAAATCGAAAAAAGACCCCAAAAATCGGTATATAATTCTCAGTAAAACATATTTAATTAAAAAAAAATTTGAAATAATCTGTACTTATTTCAGGCACTCTAATCGACTCACAAAAAACAATATACATTTTTTAAAAACAATTTGAAATAAGGGTGGCCCACTTTGTGTGGAAAGCCTCTATATAGCAAGTGTCTCTGGATAACATGAAACTTTAAGCTCGACCGTCAATAATCCAGGAACCTCAGAATCTCTTATCACTCAAAAGAATCTTTAGGGTTTTGCTACCAAGGATCATGTAATCGAACCAAAGTGGCAATGATCTCGATGAAAAAGCCAATAAAGCCAATATTGTATGTAGAGTATATCGTCTGGTAACGATTGAAACAAGAGTATATATCGTCGAGGCTCGATCGTCCTTGGGATCGACAGACAATAAGAAGGGATTCAGCGTGCTCAACGAGATCTCAGGAGTACGCCGGTGTCGTTAGCTCTCCGGGATGATGGTAGTATATGTGTCTGCCCCGCTGGCTCTCAACCGATTCACCTCGCGAGTACTATAAGAGCCACGAGCCTAGAACAACCGAACTCAGTTCGCGCGAGATAAACAACGACTACAAAGTTAGCCGCAGTGACGATAATAAACGAATTTTTCGACCAATCCCATCGATTTTATTTAAATATTTATTTTCTATTATTTGGTTCTTTTTTTTTTAACGGTCTTTTAATTTTCCGTGATTATTATTAATTCTCGGCGTGTAATTTTGCTGTATCGGTATTAAAGCGTGATAAAAATCGGTCGAAACATACCGATCGCCGTTAGAAGTGATACCGATTTTTCTCGAGTCGGCGACAAAAAAGCCGATACACTTTTACGCATTGTAACAAATATCGTCATGGGCTCTCATCAGGATGTTCGCATATGCGAGAAGATGGATAAGACTAAGATCAGCGATCGTCGACACGACGAGTCGATTATCGGCTTCGCCAAGGATTCAACGAAAAACACGAGATACTCGGTAAGAGGCTGCTACCAGGCTATGCCACTTTTGCGTGATTCATCAGAGATCATGATTTCAAATAATACGAATTTCGGATTAGAATCTTAAGGATGGTTGATCTTTCTGAAAAACGAAAAATTTCAGTATTTTTTTCTTTTCATTAACATTTTTGCACAAAAATATGTCAATGTAGTTTTTGTTTAAAGGGGAACGGATACAATTTTTCATATTCACAAACTGTAAAGAATTAATATTTAACAATTGGAGCTACCAACTAGTAACCAATTTGTTACTTTAAAATAAAGCCATTTTGTCATTAATGATTTTTTAAAAATCAGTACAGTATTTAAAAAAAAAAACGATTCATTTTCTTTTCTTTGATAAGAAAAAATATTTCGTAAAATATAATAACCATTTTTTCTTGTAAAACGTAATTGGGATTTTTTTTCGAAAATCAGACAATTTATTAAGGGACATCAGGAGGACTTTTATAGAACAAGTGTCGAGCTCGAAAATATGTTAACGCAATGTTTAGTTGAAGAAAAACGGATAAATAAATATTTCAGAATTTGAGCTTCTCAACAATTGCTTTTTTGTTGTTGTTGTGAAAATAAGAAAAAATGAGTAAAATGAAAAAACAATTATATTTAAATAAAAAAAATACGAACTTTTTCATTGTAAAATACACGAAGCAACAATGAGTGGACAAAATCTTTTCATCATAAGAACGATAATATTAGTTTCATTTTTTACTGTGTACATTTAATTATTTATTTATTTATTTATTTATTTATTCGGCCTGAGACCTAATGGGGAGCATTTAATTCTTTTTATGATATTTACAATGCAAATTTCACTAGACGAATGAGATAACGTTAATATTTGTGCTATAATGATAATGACGTTTCCATTTTTATGAATAATTCAATCTATTCAAATTAAAATAATGAGAAAATATGATTCATTAGCAAGTTTAAATGATAGTGATATGATATAGTGATTAAAGCATTTACTATAGCGACAGGTGTTCTGGGAGTGTGAGAAGTACATTCAAATGCTAAACATACAGAGACTAAGTAATTCCAGAACAATTATAGATATGCACAGACCTTATTGCATTATTATAGTGAAATTACCCGTAATTCGCTTAAATTGCTGAAGCAATAACGAAACTGTATTAAACAAATATTTGTTCTTAAAAAAAGATGTATTAAAATAGGGTTCTAATACAATACGACCCTTCGATACATAAAGTAACAAATTTTAACTCCACTCGGTGTGAAAGAATGGGGTTTCCGTTCACCCGAAGCACAGAAATTCTGTAAAAGTAACATTTTCTTCGAAACTCGTTGGAAAAGCTTGTTCATAGTTTATATAATTAAAATACTCACCTTCGGCACGTGCTGCAAGCGAGCACTCATAAAAAAAAAACCTTTTATCGCATTTATATTCAAATATTCTCTAATATATTCTAATAAAATAATGTCCAGCTTGTAATGTGCATGCATATGTGGATTTATTTCCATTTTATTTAAATCTCTTTACCTTGTTATTAAATTAAAAGTAATAAAAGCTATTAAAAAAATTAGACAAATTGAACTTTATTAATAATTATCTCGCTGTATTAAAAAAAAAAGGATTTTTCTTTTCGTTACTGTATAGAGTATAGCAACGTCTAATGTTATATTCAACGGAAACATTGCTATACAGATAAATGCAAGACGACACTTTTTGCGCGCTCCGTTTATTCAGAACTACGACGAATTGATTATTTTTTATTTGCTTTGCGTTCCGCGGTTTCTTTGTAGAGTACTCTATTATTTCAGTGAGTTTTTTTTTTGCTTACGCGATTATTCTGTCTATTGTATTGTCGACATTAACATCGACTATTAGACGGGAGGGAAAAAAAAGAAAAAGAAAAAACGCGTGGCAGCTTGAAGAGCGCATCCTCTTTACGTAGCGTTTCGCAAGAATAAGCGAAAAAAAGCACTGTCCCGCGGTGCAATGCTTTAATGTACAAGCACGTCAAGCTCGAGTGCATCTTGACTTGTAATTTGCATCGTCACTCGGAACTACACGAAAATGCCTAAATCTTTATTTTGTAATAATATAATATTTAATATATATTTGAGTTGTATAATATTTTTGGGCCTTCGTATGTGGCATTAGGGTGTTGAACGAATTTTTAAAAATTCAACCAAAAATTTAGTAGTATACGATACACGTGCGAGAAGTGGGCACTTCTCGCACGAGTTTCGTATACAATTTTATCGCACTAGTGCGAGAAGCAGCCTACTTCTCGCACGCTAAGCGTAGCGAGTTGAGAAAAGTTTCTCGCACGAGTTTCGTATACAACTTTATCGCACTAGTGCGAGAAGTGACTCCTTCTCGCACGAGTATCGTATACAACTTTATTGTACTAGTGCGAGAAGTAGTCTCTTCTCGCACGCTAAGCGAAGCGAAGCGAGTTTAGGATAGTTTCTCGCACGAGTTTCCTATACAACTTTATCGCACTAGTGCGATAAAATAGTAGTTGTAGCTTCGCTTAGCGTGCGAGAAATAGGCACTTCTCGCACCGCGTGGCATAAAGTTGTATACGAAGCTCATGCGAGAAACTTTTCCTTGACGAGTGTGAGTTTGCAGCACGAGCCGAAGGTGAGTGTTGCAAACTCACACTCTGAGAAAAAGTTTCTCGCACTCGTATCGTAATATACTATTACAGCACTGTTTTATAAATAAAATCGACTCATATGAAGAAGAAAATTCGTCAAGTTTTTAAGACGAACAGATCATAATATTATTCTAATTATGAACCTAAAGCAAACAAGCAGATGTAACTTTTAAACAACTCGGAAATGTAATTCTCGAGTAATATAATTTATCAGAAATAGATAATTGAGACAAAACATCTGTGTATTATTTGAAAAATTAAACGCAAATGACATCTTTTCGTAAATCGACATAAATTAGTCAATTTCTATTTCTATTAATTGATTACAAATTTCTCTATTCCCCAAAACATTCAATGAAATAATTAAAGATTCTAAATTTATAATTCTAGCTTTACTCTCTCCACCGCAAAAAAAAATCTTCGTTTTTTTTCAATTCGCTGTATATAAAAAAAACGATCCATTGTAGAAACAAAATGTTTTAACATAAAATGTAGATCTGTGAAGTTTCCACTGAACATTTTTCATAGCTACGCATAATAAATGTCATATATGTTTGAGAGTCACATTTTATGTTGGAACATTATGTTTCTACAATGCATAATTTTCTTATATATAGCAAATTAAAAAAATCCTAAAATCAAAAAACATTTTTTAAATTTGTGTGAAATGTAAGTCGAAATAAAAAAAAATAATTTCTACATATTTAAGATATTTTACACCTGTAAAAAAAATGTAAACCTGTTTTGTGACATCTCGAAATAAAGCTCGTCTACTTCGTGCGGAATGCCTCATATTATAATAAATCTGATAACAAATAAGAACCGCAAAATCGATAAGAGACTTAAAAAATGTTATATTTATTAGCTTTTCCGCTCCAAAGCAACTTCACTGAACATGTAAAACAATAAATGTTGATTAATTATGAAACAAAATAATACGCTTGAGTAACCACCAGCCTACCTTAAAGTATATTATTATGCATTTACAGTCTTATTATTGAAAAAAAGAAAATAAAGAAAAATTAAAAAAAAATAAGCCAACTGATAAGATATGAATCTTGTCAGCTTACGTTGCGGTTTTATATTCTGAACAGCGACTGAGAAACACACGACAGTGAAATACGTCAATGAGTCTCGTCTTTGCTAGTACAATGATACATTCAGTATATAAATGAAAAGTGTTGGCATGCGAAGAGGCACGATTCTTGTCCCACAACGAGCAAATGTACCGACGACCTATGTGCCGTTGCGCTCGTTGCCCAGGCACATTGTGCCAACTTCTCCCTGGAAAACATATCGATGATGATGATGATGATCATGATGATGATGATGATGATGATGATGATGATGATGATGATGATGATGATAATGATGATGATGATGATGATGATGATGATGACGATGTCTACGTCAATGTTGGTCCTCAATGACCACAACGAGTCGCATTGAGAGAGGTCTTCGCATGACCGAAGCGCGCTTGTATTTCGTGTTCGTATGCACGTACGTTATGAAAACCATACTTAGGTCAGTATTAAAAGTATACACATATATGGTTCGCGTTATTTTGTTGTAGCTAGCAAATAGCTACCCGACGTCATTCTGTCTCCGCATAAAATGTATCGATGCATTTTATTCCAACAGAATTTAAAGCTGAACAACGAAAATTAAAGTTCTTTGCTGTACAGTAAAATTGAAGCTTTAATCAAATTATTTAATTGAAAATATGATAAAATAATTTATCATATAAATGCAGGAAAAGTTGATACGTGTCCCATAATTTTAATAGTGAGAACGGAAGTTGTTTTTACAAAAAAAAAAGAGAAGAAGAAGAAACAGCGAAAGATTATTTTCTATAGAGCTCAAAAAAAAAATGTATAATTACAAAATTCATATAGTAATCAATGTATTGTATATGCATAATAATGTACTATTTAATATGTCTTAATCATTGAATTTTTTTCACAGTAACAACGAAACAAAAAAAATCAAATTCAATTATTCTAATAAAAATCAAGGAAGAAAAAAGCAACGAATTATTTACTTTAAGTAATATTTCAATTTAAAAATTGATGCACTTATAATTAGAACGACTCTATATATGCGATAACTGCTAAAATGGTAAACATTGCGTTGATAAACTCGGGGTTTCAGTTGGCGGACGCCGTTGGCGAGAACGAGACCACCGGAATGGATTACCACATTCAGATAATCGGGAAGGAGGACAAAATGAAGGTGCTCAAGTTCCTCAGGCGTTTCTTCTTTCGCGATGAACCACTGAATCACAGTATTCAATTGATACCGGAGGGCGAGGACAGTACGTGCATCGAACTCGAGGACTACAGTCTCGCTGCCTTGGCTGACAATCTCAGCCTCATGGCAGTATCCTCCAGCGGTGCCGTTATCGGGGTTCAACTAAATGGTGAGAAAAAAAAAGAAAATAAATTGACAGTTAAATAAATTAAACTTCCAAAGCAGACACTTTTGCACATTGCTTCATCATCGTTTTTTCATGCTGCTCACAAAGTCTTCACTATGAGGAAGTATTTCCATCAATTTTGCCTTCTTCATAGAGGAATCTTTGGAAAGTGATGAGGAAGCTGTGAACAAGGTTCTTGCTACTTTTATTTTACAAATGAGGGTGCAAATTTGATGTATTTTTGATAAACTTTATTCCAAAGTTTTAATAGAAATTTCATTGAGATTTATTTTAAGGGAAATTGTGTTACTGAAGTGATTATTGATGTACTTTCCTTTTTTAACTAGAGAAATATCAAGATTTTTAACATGAATCTCATACATAACATTTAAACTCTATTATCCATTTTGATCAAATTTTATGCTGGAGATTCATGAATGTTATTAGATATATGCAAAAAAATGTTATTCACTGTACAGCAATAATAATCTCAATAATTTAGAAATAGCATATAAAACAAGCCTGCAAAGTAGAACCTTGCAACTGACTTCCTCACCATTTTCTATCTTTGACAAAGCTTCTTTTTTTTACAAAGCTACCTCTATGAGAAAGTATATTGATCAATTTTGACTTTCTCATAGAGAAAGCTTTGTAAAAAAAAGCTTTGTCAAAGATAGAAAATTGTGATGAAGCAATTTGGAAAGTTCTACTTTGCAGGATTGTTTGAGCTCGAAAGACATTTTTCAAAAAAATGCAAAATGTCATAAAATTCGAACAGCTTGATCGATTTCCGTCAAATTTTCACTCAAACGACGTTTCATGGTTGTCCATACATGAACCATATTTAAACTAAAACTGCAAAAAACTTCGAATTTTTTTTTTTTTTTTTCGTGACAAAATATTTTTCTTTTTTATTCACCAAAATCGAAATTTATCGATATATCGACAGTTCCTTTGGCTAAATTCATCATTGATAATCAATAATCGTGAAATCATGTTGAAAATTGCAGCCGGATATCTCAGAATTTTCAGGAGTTGAAGTCTTTGCAGACATCTAAAAAAGAAATTGAAATTGCAATAAAATTAGAACCACTCTATCGATTCTCGCCAAGTTTGGTCCCCAGCATCATGGTTTAATGGTAGTCCATTTGCGTACAAAATTTCAGTCCGATATCTCATAATTTGTAAAAGTCATAGGGTGAAAACGAATTTTTCAAAATGCTGTAAAATTTTTATTTTCCAATCGATTCTCGTCAGCTGGAATCCCAAACGTTGTTTGTATGACAGCCCACTTGCGTAGCATTTCAATTTGACTTGTCACTCATTTGTAACATTAATGCCTTGAGAAAATTTGCCCGCACGTACCTATACAAGTACTGCAAACTTACAGATACAATAGGTGCCACAGATGCCTTTTGACGACAATTGCAACTCATTGCGTTCATTAAACGTGCATATAGCGAGCGTACGTGTGCAACATTGAATTGTTCTGTTCTTCTCCTGTTTACTATTTAATGCCCTGGTGCACACACAAACACAAGCATAAATTCAGCTTAAAACGAGGCAGTCTATACAATCTCCAGACAGAGACGTCGCGTAAGTCATTCATGAATTGTTATGAATCGTCGCTCCTTCGAGCAAAAGAGACGTCAAAATATTTGCTTCGCAAAAGCCATTGAGCGTAGGTCACGTGTATTCAAGACATTCCTATATAACGTATTCTGTGTCAATTTACTCATTTTATTTTTCTCACTCGTATATTTCTTACGGTTAATCAGACATTAGCAGAGTACTTCAGAACTTTTAATCGGATATCACTACTTCTTCAAAACTTTTGTATCTTGAAAGGGAAAAGTAGCACAGGAATCAAAAATATACGATGCATTTTTTTAAATGCACTTTTGAATGGAATTGTAGTTTCAATTTTTTAAATTGTATTTTGAACCAAAAAAATAGTGCTCATTGATGATGGTTTTTTTTTTCGTTTCATCCAACAAATTTGTATGCAACGAAAAAATAGATTAAACGACAAAGTTGTGCGAATTCGAATAAAAATAGATGCTTCGAATTTTCTTTTCACTACTTAAATTCATCATTTCCAATACTGGCCGATTCTTTTGCATGTGATTTGAAAACATAAACATTGTCGCAATGCCGATATATCGTAAATAGTTATTTTGCAGATGAATGGGCCCCTTTCATTCACCAATTTACACATTTGCATAGTTACTTTTGGAGACGAATTTAGAGGAGAATTGATTTTTCAACATTATTTAACAGTGTAGATATGTGTCTGTAACTCGCGCGTGAAAAGCGGTGCTTTTCATGGCAGTTTTGCGGGCCGAAAGTGGCTCATTTCAAGTCAGTAGAAAAAAGATGAGTCGCGCATGCGCAGTTCGCGATTCCTTCACTTTCGTCCCTGGGGAGGAAAAGTTATAATCTCACTTTTCACAGTTCGTCTCGCTAAACTACCATTCAAAGCACCACTATTCATGCGCTCGTTACAGAAAATATGATGTGCAATGAGGGTTGAAATGGCAATTGCTTGTTGGACAATATACTATTTTATGGCTTTTGATTGAACTTTACAAAAAGACTCTTAGTGGTAACATTCTTTGAATAGGATCTTCCGGAGTGCCCAAAAAACTAAATAAATAAAATACAAAATCTGTGATCGCCGTTTATATTTTATATAAAACAGAAGAAGCTTTTTGTAAATTTTACGATATCTGTCACTGCATCGTTTTATGCTTCTACAATAATCAAAGCTTGTCGTGTCAAATTTTTCGTAATTGATTCACTGTTCGTCTATTCATTTTATACATTTTTCTTTTATCAGAAGTCTACAAAAAAATGTTGTAAATTTTAAACATTAAAAAAAAAAGAAAAAAGTTTGTTAAAATTGTTTTAAGAAAGAAAAAAGAAACTTCATAACGTTTCTCTACATTTCAAAAAACGTGTGAAATGATTCCAAAAAAAAAACTTGTTTCAAACGTAAAAAAAACGCGCGCCAAGTATTAAAATTGTAGCCATTACAAAAACAAAAAACGCTTAAAAAAAAAAGTCTACAAAATAATTGTATTTTACAAAAAATCTGCTTTTCTCAAAAAATTGACTTGTCAACAAAATTTGCTTTCTAACAATAATAGCTTTCTAAAAAAGGGAAAAAAGTGAAATAATTTATACACATTCTAGTCACCCATCTAAAAAAAAAATGATCAACTTCTTTTTTTTTCGTGACACCTCTTGTTATACACCTTGTATGTATTTCCGAGCCAAGGGCAGAAAGTGCGCCTGATTTTCAAGTGGCAATTGTGATATATGACTCGAGGCTGTCTGTCGAAGGTTTTATGATATAAAGCCCAATTATATTGAAACACGTCGGGAGCTATAATATCACAAAGGAACGCAACTTTAATAGCTGGATTTAGCTAAGGGTGATAGTGGATAGCCATGGACGCGGTTCATCGATTGCTAATGTCATAGTAATTACAATATAAATCCATCGCTAGCGAGTAATTGCCGACTATAAGGCAGGATTGAAAAAGAAATATCAAAAATTAAATAAATTGATCGCTCAAGCAATTTTTTACGATTTATTGCACCCCGTGATGGAGGGTTATTGATAAATCACGCAATTTTCTTACGTTATAACACGATACTCGACAAGAGCTGGCCCTCATATTGTTCTACATGCGTTAGTTGATATACAAGTAATTTATGTGCGTTGATATATAATAATATGCAGTTAAGGCTTAGCGAACGGGGCTCATTAATCATGTCATAGATTGAGGAGAGAGAAAAACCGGACCGGCGCTGATTTGTGGTGGATTTTTTACTTATTATCGCGATATGATGATGAGGGAAAATCGTCGAACGATTGACTTATCATAAAGTACACGCTCGATTAGACAAATCGTCGTGGTGGTTCGCATATACGTAGAAAGTTTAAGCCAGTGCGCTCTGTATCGTTTAGGATAAAAGATCTCGCGTGCATTAATCAATGTAGGTCGCGTTGTTAAATGTGTTAGAATCGCGGGCTCTATACATTGTGTGTCGCAATTGACGCATTAAACATCTGGCTGATAAAAAGTAAGACAATACTTGTTATCAAATGGTAAAACAGAGTTTCAATAAATCATTGTATTAATTGTTTCGGAAAAACGTGAAGCACCCGGTTTCATGCAATACTTTGATGATGGTTAACATCTAAACGATGCAGTTAGTTTGTTGATTTGTGACGCAGTTCGCCTATAAAGTGTCGGGATTTATTTTGTTGCTTTGCATTTAAACAGCATTTTTACTTCAATCAATAAAATGGTATTTTATGGACATATTCACAACCAGGCGCTGATTTTTATTATAATTTGAGAGAAAGCGAGAGAAAGATCTTTAGAAATTAACCTCATTGAAGATAACAGAAACATTATTTTTTTTAAATAATAATAATGTTGAAAATTGTTAATAAATCTGTTTTCAACAAATGGGTCAACGAATTCAATAGAGAACTTTTTTTTAAATATAATGTGAGTTTATTTATATTCGTGAATTGAGAGATGGATGAAAAGTCGCGAGAGTTTTTTATGTGTTTACGTGGAATGTGCAGATTATTTATAAAATGCTCTTGTCGGAAAATTCATGAAAATATCATGTGCATTCGGAAAGACGAAAGCTTTCATTTAATGAATATTTACTCAAATAAGCGAATTTTTTAGAATCGAAGTAAAAATATTATTTGCATCAAAGGAATTGTATTTGATTGTCGAAATTATGAAGTTTTCATTACTTCATAAATATTCATTTAAAAGTAGATCTTTAATTCTTTACTTGTCTCCAATACTTTTACACATTCAACCTAATATTGTATTTTATGTAATCAATTTACATAATTGACTACAACATTCTTTAAAGAGAAAAAAAAAACGATTATTAATTCTTACTCCAATAACATTGTATTCTACAATTATTCTCTAAAGCTTGAGATACAAGGCATTATTTAAATACAAGTACAAATGTAATTCAAGGCGTCGATAAATATTCATTAATTCAAATAATAATGCTTTCAGAAGCAAACATTAATTAAATTTAAATAAATTGTTTTCCAGGTTGTATAACCGGCATTGGTTTATTCCCTTTCCCCAAGAAAACCCCATTCTTTAATTAAACACAGCATTCTTTTTCTCTTGCTTTTTTTCTATACTTTTCTCCCATTATTCATCAATGTGCAGACAATAAGCTTGCCAAACACGTCTCGCGATCCGTTCACCGCGATTATCGTCGCTTGATTCATTTACCTGGGCGTTACCGGTATTATGCGGATAATGATCAAGCTGACACAGCTCGATATAATGCTTTACATTTATACACAGTATTATAGTGTAAAAAGCGCAAGGAAATAAAAAAGAAAAAAAGAATTGCGTGCACAGACAATTCTCGTAGGCTGCCGCGGAGACCACATAAGAGGCAAAACTTTGCGTCCTCGAGACGTTGAGTCCGGTCTCTGCTGCCGGTTCCTACGAAACTTCGACTGCAGTTTTAACGGTGTTGAAATACCATCTATTCCAGTAGCCGTATAATAGCCACGTATGAATGCATTTTACATAAAATCGTGATGTTGCATACGCTGAAATCACAATGCGTCGAATGCAGTAGTGTACACAATTCTTTACCGAGATATATGTAATTAAGTATGTTGATTACGATACGATCTGTCGTTGCAGGTAAAATGGAAGCGCCGGAAGAAGGAGAGCCCGAATACATAAGTAATTGCAAGAATCCAAAATTCCGCAAGATCCTCAAGTTGCTTCATCACGTCGACAAGAACGTGAATATGCCGTCGAGGTATCCGGGTCAGAAGGTCTTAGAGATCAGGATAATATCGGTCGACAGTAATTGGAGAGGGCGAGGTATCGCCGGTGCACTCATCGAGAAGACGATGTAAGTGTAATTATCGAGAAAGATTTCACTTGTCTTCATTTTTCTTTTTATACCCGCTTTGATCTATAAGATTGTTCTGCCTTAGCGAAACAAAATCTGCAAGTTTTTACGCTGAAACATAAAACGTAAATAAAAATGTTCACTTAATAATTGATCAAATAACTATGCCCACAATCTACAAGTTTCTACTCAGAAATTTGTTGAAATTGCAAGAATTTGTAGAAACAGTACGAGAAATTTCGAACATGGATGTAGATTGTTGTGAATTTTATACAATGTTCTATAAAGAAGAGAAACATTTTCGAAAAAATGGAGAATAATGAAGATGCAATCTGCAAACAATTTTGTGGGAAATGTAGTTAACATAATTACATTAATTTAGAAATAAAGATATTAAAACTTGTGAAAGTTCAATGCTCGAAAATATTGTAACGACAATTGTATCAAATAGTGAGAAATTACTGTCTAAGAGTTTACAGGCTTATCTTTGCAATTCTAGATAAAGTTATAATCTTTCGACAGATTTTATATCGAATTTTTTTAGGTAAGAAAAACTTGAAAATAATGATTTGCCGAAGCTTATACTTTGCATCCTCTTTTTCATATATATATATATATATATTTTTTTTATAACACTGAAATTAATCCACTTTAATGATATTAAATTTACAGAGAGATTGCTCGCGAGTTGGGCTTTCACGTAATCCGATCAGATTGCACGTCCCTGTTCTCAGGCAAGCTCTGCAAGAGATACGATTTCGAACCGGTTTACGAGCTCAACTACGCCGACTACGTTAACGAGAACGGAGTGCCAATATTCGCTCCGGCGTATCCCCACGTATCAGTAATGACCTGGGTTAGACAATTGAACGGCAAGTCGACGGGCGACGAGAGCGATCAATAGTTTTTAAAAATCACCACACGTTCGCTAATCCAAGCTGCAAAATAATTTTAATTAAAAAAAAAAGATAAGACAGAGATACCGTTTGATGGATAATAATCGATTTGTCGTCGTCGATAACAAGCCTCGGTGTCCTTCGTCGGTCGACTTCTTTTTTTTTTTTTGTTAATGTTCTTTTACAACTCGGAATAATTGTGTAACGCGCTGTTGCTCAAAAGAAGCACTTGTTATAAACGTGTACTAAACTCCCATCATCAAACTTCCGTTTGCGTTTTACATGTGTGTACGTATTATCAGAAACAGATTGTACGAGTATATATATATATATATATATATACATATGTATATATATCGAATATCGCACTCACCGTCACGGGTCTATTTATTTATTTGCATCACTCGGACTCTCGGTTTCATTATAAGCTTCTGTAACTTTCTACGATTGTCGAAAAGACGAGAGAAGAAAATGTCGTTGTCATTGAATTCAATTATTAACATTCGTGGATTGACTGATGAGAAATTGTAAATCGGTGTTTCCATTCATTTTCTTGTATATTAATTTTTTTTCTTTTCTTTTTCTTTTTTTTTCAATCATACCACCGAGACGTATCGTCCACGTGTCATGTAAGAGGTTTCGTTGAGCGAATAACGTTTAGACAAAAGAGAATCCTTGTAAATCTCGTGTTTAAAAATAAATTACATCACATTTTCATTTTGCAGCAAAAAATAAATAAATAACAATGAATTGAAATTTTACTAAAAGGGAAGACGGCCGTTAAAAGGGGCCATCAACTCTGCAATTGTACTTTTGCAGTATCAGCGTCAACCGTATGGATCTGCTGCTCCATCGCCGTGATCTGCTCGCTCTGATCTTTGCTAGCGGCCTCCGATCGCAATTTTCGATATCCACTCTGTATCTTGGCGCTCTCGGCTAGCAACGTGTCTCTTCTAAATACAAATGATTTGTTTATTGCCAGCATTTGAACCGATAGGCCTATCGCCGATAAGACAATACACAGGAGAGCTATCGTCATATTCGAGACCCGTTTCACTCCCTTAATGCTGTAGTAATTGTCGCCATAGTCGTTAGGGTCATTCGACATTGGACCTTGACCTTGACTCGGATACCACTCTCTGGTAGTTGCGTCATAGTACACCCTGAGAAAATGTCAAATATCATCATAATATTTAGGTAATGAAAAAAATCTATTAAAATCCTTCTTTTTTGTACTTTTATTTTTCGACTGAATTTTAGACACAGTGGAAACGGTGCCGTTAACATTTTTCTGTCAATTACTCATACAAGTCAATGCTTTTTAATCAATTGAAGATAGCTAACTTTTGATTTACTTGACTGAGCAATTAATTACACAATGTAACTATTGTGGCAATTTTTCAGTGTATCAATTAAGGGAAAGATCTCAGGAGAAGTGATTTTTTTCGCTTCCTTTCTTTGAAAATAACAAATTCTGCTCTTTTCATTCTCCTTTTGTTATTAATAGCTAAGTTTATATGAAATACCAGAAAGAAAATTAGTATTTTATATAATACATCTTGGTTGCATAACTAACAACAAATTCTTAATGAATAACAAAAGATTGCAATTTTTTTTTTCTATTAAAAAAAATCATTACCTGATGGCCTCTTTTTATCATAAAATCAGGTGAAATAAACTGTTCTGTTCTTTAGTGTCTTTAAATTTACAATAATTTTTCATTTGAGCAATTTTATCCTAATAATTTAATTGGCTGAGTGATTATTAAGCATTGTAATTATTGACTGAAAGATAGAATTGAGTAATTCCTTGTGCTTCATAGAATAAATTAGTTACACCAAGCAACTGTAAGTTTACTTAGCTGTAGCTACTAAATGCACTGTTGTATATTTTATTATACAGTTCGTTGTGGCAGCTAAATATTGCTCTCCATTTTCTATGTGTCGGTAAAGAAGAGACTCTACTAATTTCAGGGGAAAAGGTTGTTGATGTTTAGGATCTCTTGAAAAATAGTATTAAAAATCCCATGTGATTGAATTGTTATTCTTTTTTATTTATTTAAACATTTTTTTTTCTTATCATTAAAGATATGTCGATTAAAGTTTGCAATTTGAAAATTTTTCTATTTTTCCATCTTTGAATTTGCAATAATTTCAGATCTATGGGTGAGTAATTATTATGTATTGTAAATATTGACTTAAAAGTGGGTAATTACACCTTTCCATTTGCTCCAAAGAGGAAAGTAATTACCACAAGCAACAGTCAAAGTTAATAGCGTATATTTTGCCCTCAGCATTTTCTTAGAATCAAAAGAGAGAATCAGAAAAACCATGTTAACAATTTTTTTTTTCAAAAGAACTTGGATATCTTCAAGGAGGACATAAATAAAAAGCCAATTGAAAGAGGATAGAACAAGAAAAAGAATCCTAAAAATATTGATAATAATTTTTAAGAATCTACTGTTTGTTATTTTAAGTACTTATTATTGATTCTTTAGGATCTGTTCTCTTATGCTGGCATTTGCTTTATATCTCATGAAAAATTTACTTCTGTTGTATGCAAAAATGATAAAGTAGGGAAAAAACTATAAAAGTACAGCACAATAACATTTTTTCCCCTCAAATCAGAGGAGTCATTTCTATATCATGTCCTTATTGCCTAAAAATGAAAAAAAGTCATATTCCAGCATACATACACCCTCATGGGACGTCCATTGGCTGAGTTGCGGTATTGTAAGTCCATATCATACTGCCGTCTAGTATGAGGTTTACTTAATACCTGATAAGCTTCGCTAACTTTAATGAAATCCGTGTAATTGGCTTTTTTACTTGAATCAGGATGCATCTAGAATGGAAGCATCGAATATCACTGCCACACGACTTCCAAGCAATATTCCATTGGAAGATGGCACCTCGACTTTGCTTCCCATTGCACTCACTTGTTTCGAAAGTTTTATAAACGCTAGGCGAATATCTTTTTGTGATGCATCCGGAGGTACACGCAGCGTCTCGTAATGACTGTGAAGATTTCTTTAACAAGAATCGTATGTTTGTCGTTTTTTAAATAACATTTTGAAAGAATAAAGAAGGTTAGGAAGACATTTTGTTTGGATGTCAATTGCGCATTTGTAATTTTACGTAATATATATACGTGCATGAAAAGATATTACGAAATGAAATATCAAATCTCGAAATACGTAATTATTATTATTTACAAATGAATTGTTCGATGATTTTAATGATTTCAATGAAATTTTCATTTTCTCACCTGTGGCCTCCACAGAATCTACATATTTGGACCACTTCCGGCTTAATTATACGAAGAATTTGTGACATTTTTAAATCACCTTTTTTTTTCAATTGATCCCGAATGCGTTGATCAAATATTCTTCATCGCTAAACGCAGTGCCTGACAGCCGCTGCGATCCGACAGCCATTATCGATCACCTGACGTGCGAATGTTTGTTTACTTATAACGAGCGCTACCAGCTGTTTCATTCGATTGAAATCTATGAAATCTGTGCCAATCTGCGAACGCAATACAATAAACGCGTCATCGATTATGCGAGAGAACTTCTCGTTAATCACTCGTTGACGGATATGGAACAGCGGCAAGTTTCAAACAATGATTACTTTTTGTATACGGTTTGACAAAATTTCAATCGAGGATGGACATTTTTATTACAGTGGAACAGTATGTATATATTTGAAATAATTTTGTTTAGCTCAAAAATTAAGATTCTCACTAACCATTATGCGGAAACAAAAATGTTAAAGAAATTCTTTCCTGAAAAAGTTCATGAGTAACGAAAATCATCCATTGTCGTCGATATGTTCGTGCTCTGATTGGTCGTGGTTTGATCAATTCATTTAGATTCGAAATCGGTTGGATCGTTTGGTCGGTTTTACAAAATCGTACCGTCAATTTAAAGAAAAAAAAGGCTGCAAAGTAGAACTTTGCACATTGCTTCCTCGTTAATGTTAATTTTTCACAAAGCCACCTCTATGATAAAGCTTATTTATCAATTTTGGTTTCCTCGTAGAAGAAACTTTCTGTAAAATTCGAACAGTTTTACCTGAGCAATTGACTATACACAACGTATCTATTGTGGCAAGTTTTCAGTGTACCATTAATTAAGGGAAAGATCTCTGGAGAAAAGTGTTTTTTTCTCTCCCTTTCTTTGAAAATAAGCAATCCTGCTCTTTTCATTCTTCTTTTTGTTACTAATAGTTAAGTTATATAATTAATATGAAATACCAGAAAGAAAATTAGTATTTTAGTTAATACATCTTGTTTGGTTGACTGACAAGAAATTCTTAAAGAATAACAAAAGATTGTACTATATCAAAATTGATACTACAACAAAACGTTAATTTTTTTAAAAAATTCAAACTGACATAAAATTCGAACTGCTTTACCGATCATCACCAAATTTGGTACGTAACAACGCTTAATATTATTTTTCATCTGTAGAAAATTTCAGTTCGTTTTGTGAGATTTGACGTGAATTAGGGCAAAATGAAATTTTTTCGAAATATTCAGTCCCAAAAACCGAACCTATTTGTCGATACATTCCAAATTCAATACCGACCCTCCTTTAACATAGCTTTATTTGTAAACAATTATTTAGCTTGATAGCTAGAAATTTGTGAAAGCTAGAGAACATACAGAGATGATTCGAAAAATTCAAAATTTAATCAAAAATAATCTTTTTTGAATTTTTTTGAAAATTATCACAAAGAAAGATGTCTACCGGCCCCACGTGTGCCAAATTTCAGCACAATTGATAAAGCCTTTCTATAGGTAGCTAAGTTTGAATTTTGCATGTCAGAACATACACACACACACATATTTTTTCTAAACCACCTTTCTCGACGTTTTGGATCATTCTGAGTGTCCTGACATGAAAACCTCGAAAAAAAATAATTCACGAATAGAAAGGTTCCTCTATGTAGAAGCAAAATGCAAAATTTCATCAATTTCGAATAGCTCAATCGATTTGTGTCAAGTTTCTACTCAAACCTTGTTTAATGGTAGACTATATTTGAACTAAATTTAAACTAACATGGGCTAGAGAGCCTGGTGACCAAAATAAAATTTAACAAAATAGAAGACAATTACAAAAACTAACAAGATATCAACATGCACAACACATAATGTAAGTACCTCATAACTCGAAATAGGGAAACAAGAAAATAGAATAATCTTATCACCGTAGCGTTCCGAAATAAAAAATGTACAATAGCTAATAGCATCAATTCAAAGATTTATCCTATAATAAAAATTAATAACTCATTCTAACTACAAAGAAAATTCTAGAAATTAAAAAACTGAAAAATAAAATACGGTCTCGACGCTCTAGAACATAATTCACACAACACAACAAACACAAAAATAATATACTCAAATTATCTTTAATACAAAGTAAAATATTAATAACAAACACTAGCAGCTAGGATTTATATCATAATCTATTTATTTTATAATTTTTTTATAGAAATTAATAAATGATTGAGAAGGACCTAGACCAAGGTCGAAACGTCTAAAAAAAAAAACATTTGAGGGAAATACTTCTTCCCTCCTCCTGGCCGCCTACAGCCGATCATCGACTCATACGCATTCATACTTCGGCCAACAACAACTATGATTAAAGTTTAAACTGAATCTGCAACGAAATTAAAAAAAAAAAAAAAAATTTTGTTACAGAAGCCATTTTAACTCTTTTATCAAGCAAAATCAAAATTTGCCAACATAGCGACCGTTCCTTTGGCTAAAGTCAACATCGATAATGAATAATCTCAAAATCGCGTAAAAAATTGCACCTGGATATCTCAGAATTTACAGGCGTTGAAGTGCATTTAGACATTACAAAAAATTGAATTTCAATAACATCAGAATCACTGTATTGAGTTTCTCTAAAAACCAGGATTTTGTTAATTTGATGTAACAAGAATGTTAGTGCAAAGACTTACCTTCATAAGAACATTCGAAGGTCGGTCAATAGAGCTCTCGCATACATAAACACCTCAAGGTAATTAAATATTTTATTATTAAAAACCAAATTTAATATCACGATATGATAACAATTCTCATTCACGTTTCGTTTCATCATAGTATAAAATATATTACAATATTTATATAATACGTAGGGTTTATTCGAGACCCTAAATATTTGTTTGGTTTTCTTTTTTTTTCTTTTTTAAGATAGGCCACAAGCCCAGCTCGCTGTCCCACACTCAAACTTCGAAAATACATCCCGTCAATGACTTTTGATACAATACGTGCGTGCGCGCGATCTACAGCTTTTTTTCAAACGTTCGATTACTCCGAAATCATTTATCAATAACATTAGCAACGATACGTTACTGTAGGTCGAAGAGGTATTGCAAATGTATCGAGAAACATGTGTTTGTATGACTGACATTATTATACAGTCGTAAATGCATTTAGAAACGATAATCGGCGTGATGGATGCTCATATTGCACGAAGCGTTTAGTGCGCGCGATGGGAATAAGATTTAGTAATTTTTCCTTATCTTCCAACTTTCCTCTCATTATATTTTGTGGATAACGGCCGCTCTCAGTCAATCACCAGCAAGGATGAGTGACCTTTGAATCAAAAAGTATTTAAAATGTAATAAAAAATGATAAAAGTAATTACGATGAAATATTGTGTTAAGCAGCTTTTCATACCGACAGTTATTGCTGACAAAAATTAATTTTTTTTTCTTTACGAATAACTGTGAGTAACTGTGCTTTTACAACGTATGATTACATTTCATAGACGTGAGAATATTTTTTTTATTAAATAATTGTGAGAAATTATTGTGCAGCAGAATTAAAATATCTTCACGCGTTTTGCCAAATTTATGAATCACTTAGTGCAGTTATTCTTTAAAAATAAATATTTCATAGTCGTTTAGAGTCATGTATTTAAAAAAAAAACGAAACTTTTTCATTCGAATATCAGCTCATCCCTGATCGTCAAGTGCTTGAAATTCTGCTCGATTGGCACAAACTTGATTTAAAAATAAGATTTATCTAGTCAGCAACCAATCTAACCCGTTCAGTCCAATGGTTCTTCGTCTTACGCCTAATATACTATATATTATAATACATAGTTTGCTCAATGAATTCGTAAAGTTCACATTTATGAAGAGAAAAATATAGCGTGTGATTCAGCGAAACCTTTACCCGATTGCCACACAAAGTCCCATTTTGCTTTACTTATCATAAAGTCTCTCCGTTGAAATCAAGTTTTCACGTTAATATCACGGACTTTTATTCTCGATAAGAGGAACGTTTGGATATTTTGGAAAATCTACGGCAGCCACGGGATTTTTAACTTTGAAGCTAGGATAGAGGCCGGTCATGCTCGTTCTCGTGTTTCGTCCCTTCGAAAAGCCATCCCAATGATTTCCGTATACCTCTACAAGATCACCGACCCGTAAATCAATTTCACCGGTTCTTCGGGGTTTGTGATCATGAATTGCAACATGAGGATGAGGATTTTGTCCACCGTAGTAATAGATATCATCGAGCGAAGCGAATCTATCGTATGCGTCTGTATAATATGTTTGCATGAGTTCGTAAGCGACACGACAGACTTGCGAGCTAAAAGTGCAAACTAGAAAATCACTCTGCGACAGCAAATTAATATCGACAATTATGCCTTGCAGCGACGAATCGGAATATCTACGCGATACTGAGGCAGTTTCGGCGACATCGGGATCGCCGATTATCTCGTAATTAGGATAACGCTTTCTCGCTTGTATTATCACTTTGGGATCGTCGCTCGCGACGAAAACTCGTCTGATTTTCGGCGGATTCTCCAGTTGGTTGAAGTACTGATCGACCTTAACCATGTATTCGTCGATATCATGAAATGCCGCCTCCGTACCGACTTTGTCGGTTCTACGTACGTGAATGCCGACAATTGGCTTCTCAAAGCCGAGCTTCTCTTTCGAATATTCAAGGAGTTTCTTCACGTTGTCCTGCGGTCGCAAAAGATACTTTAACACCTGTCCGACCCACCAAACTAATGGATGACCGTGAATTTTCTCCAATCTTGGCGCTATGTCGGCGGGAACGCTTGGCGGCTGATATTTTGGTTTGGGATAAACGTTGTCGACTATCGGCAACGATACCACTTGCTTCGTTATGTCACCCGGCCAATTACTATGTGACGAGCCACTCGTCGATAGACACGTATCGCTCACTGGTTTGAAAACGGACTCCCACCCGTCTTTGTGATAACGCCAGCCGCGCGATTTTAGAATCAACGTACGCTCCGTTCCGTACGCTACGAGGAAACAGTATGTCAAATGGTGAATTTGACAACCGAAACCACAGCCCTTGTTCAAACTGCAGATTAACTTTCTTGCTTGGCTACAGTCGCTAGGGTTCTGCAGGTACCTGTAAATTGTTGGTGAAAATTAGGTCGTTTTATAGTTTTATTTAAAAAGAAAAGAAAAAAAAACGAGTGAAATAATTAGTTTTTGTTTTCCAGTTTCAGAGATTTCAACGATTACAGCAGAGTTTTATGAATTCTCAGCAGTTTCAAGGTTCAAAATTTTTTTTTTTTAATGACATTATTTATAGCCAACATTTTTTGTGAAATCTTTTTCAGATTTTTCAAATCCAACTGTTTATAAAATGTTGCATATTTTTTCGAGTCAACGTATCGCGCAAACTATAAGTCACAAAAGAATATTCCGATATAGAAGTTATAGTTTATAGAAATATTTCAATTACATGTTTATATCTCATGATATACGAGGAAATTAAAAAAAAAAAATGAAAACGAAACATGGTTTGCGAGTATTGTAAAAATGCGTATGATTCGCGGCATACCTAAATCGTCTTTGCACTAGATCGGATAAGTCTTTAGCTTCTTTCTCTCTCCATTCCTCGTGATCGTCGGCTTTCGCCAAGTTGTCCAAGTCGTTCATAAGTGATTTCTTGTGCTCCCATATCATTTTTAGAGCCTCGTTCATGTCCTTCTCACGCTTTTCTAATGCCAGATCATCCACGTTTTTCTTCACTTTATTTAATTGCGCGTGAACGTAATACCTGAGAAACAATGAAGACCGGGTTTTTAAAAAAAATAATTCATTGATTAATGTCAATTTTCAAAATACATTTTTTTAAAGTTTCTTTTAGGACCCATTCTGATTCTCAAAAGACGCGCGACGAATTGATCGAATATTTGCTAGTATTTTAAAAATTATTTTTGATTCTTCCATGGTGTAGCTTCAATCTTTACCGATCGCAGCCAACTTGGCTACACTATTTTTGTAATTCGTTTTTTTAGTGATTCTTTTTTAAATAATAAAACGTATATTTTCAAGTCCTTCGGTAAAGGTTTTTTTTTTAATACTTGGGACATTGTTTTGTTTTATTTCTGTCAACATTTTTTTTATGTTTGTTACTTACCACATTTCTTGCACATTATTGCGTATTCTTCGTCGCAGTTCCTCATATTCAGCGGAAGGAGGGCTGTGTTTACCGCCTCCTTGTTGATCCAATAACTCAGTGTAAAGGGATGCTTTCTCTTGAGCTGATCCTTGATGATCGCCGTGCTGGCCCTTCGACCCTTCTCTACACAAATACAAAGTATAAAAATCATATCTTGAAGCATATCAACTAAAGACATTAATTAGATTACTAAATACTCCAAATCTAAATACTTTGGTGATTTAACTCCGCTTATTTTTCATCTGAGTGGGGTGAGAAAATTTACTGTCGTAGAGTAAATTAGAGTAAAAGAAAGAGTCGGTCTTGGCACGAATTATCTTCGTATATGTGTGTCAAGTCGGGTTTTTCCGCGGGTCCGTTTTACCGAAGGGTTTTTTTGTCCTAGTACCGATAGGAAGTGCTAGGAGGGAACTGGAAAGTGTTTTACATTTTAAAAAACCGGAAACATTAACCGTGCGATAAAGATCGAGGCGGGAATTCAATACTATGGTCTCGCCACAAGATTCTTTTTTGGAGGCATTTCAATGAGAAATAGTTCAAAATTTAGATAGCTCTCACAACTTGAGATGAAGAACAATCGATAATTATGAATTCACCGGTCGTGGATCGTGTAGTAATAAAAAGTCAAGTTCGTGTATTGTTTGTGAATGCACATCAAAAACAAATTTCGACAATTGAGAATATTGAATTATAACTCGCTCCCGAGAAAACGCACTAATTTTGTGGAAATATTAAGAAAACTTGGAATAGGCGAAAAAATGTCATCGTTATGTACGTTTTACGATTACGTTTTGGAACTTTGCATTGCGCAAAAAAAAAAAAACGTTTTACATATTTAGAAGAAAAACAATGTATTCTACACACTAAACTTTCATTGCTATAGCTATCAGATTCAAAACTGAGCCTTCCGGCAACCACAAGATTTTTTTTTTTTCTTTTTTTTTTTGGACGCTCAGTTCATAGAGTATCTTTTGAGAAAGAAAATGAGCCATGACACATTGAACTTGATAAAACAAAGTGGCGATTATTATTGTAAAAAAAAATTTCAACAGAAATGCAATTCATTCAACATAGTGATTATTGACAGTTTAATAATTTTGTAAATAATAAAACACCACCCTTCTACTGCTGTGAATTAATCTGAGATACTCTGTAAAAGCAAAATGTTATGCTTGTAATTTTAATCTCTCACCCCAAAACAATATTCGCAAGAGCTTCATTCTGCTTCTTCAGTATTTCAAACTCGCTGGTCATCTGCATAAGCCGCTGCGAGTTTTCCTTGTTGCTTATTATCGCATTCTCCGAAGCTGACAAATTGTTTCTATAGACATGAGAAACTGAGAGCAGTAGAACGAGAAGCCAAGCGGCCAACAGAGCCAAACCAATTTTGCCCAACCAGCCAGGCCTTCCTGTCCACAACGCCATAGCGTAAATAACTATATCGCATTACGATAACTGCAAAAAGATACAAGGCATCCACAGTTAAAATTGAACTTGCGACAAACTCTATTATATAAGTAGATCGATAATAACAAACAAAAAAATTCACGACATAATCGTCACTATCCGCAATTGCTTATCTTCGCTTGCTTATCCCAACAGCATAATTTTTTATTTCTCTCAGATTGCATTTTAGACGTTGCAAAGCGGCAGTTGAGATAAACATCAATCACTGTTAATAGATAAATTAGACTTGAGATTGAAGAACGTTGCTTTTATAGCTATATATATAACCGTCGAGAGTCTCAAATAGAATCTTACCTCACAATCATTAAAAATTGCCGCGTCCATAATTTTTTCTATACATTAACACGTATATCGTCATTGAACATCTGGTGTGTAAACTCGTCACGATAATTGTATTTGCCGTAACGAGATACGATAACCGGATGCTCTAATAACACGTTAACCGTCTCAGCATCGTTGTCCGATAATTAATCATTTTTTTTGTTCAATTGAGTTTCGATCTTTTGCGGTTATTGCACTGTAGAGAGAAGAAAAAAAGAAAGTTAATTTTAATGTTCCACACAATGTGAAGATAAAAATAAAAGGAAATGAACACTTGAGGCTTACCATCTGCAGTAGTTGACGCGATAATGCTTATAGAAATATACAATGAGGGGGATTAAAACGATAAGCTGGACCGCAACCGCACGCGACACGCACACATTCTTTACGCTCTAACGACCGCACAGAGCAGAGGAACGAGCGAACAAGTAGGAGACCGTCCTACTGTGTGCGGAAATAAAAATGTTGTTTTACCGGCGCGTTTTTTTATAATCTATACGCTAGGAATGTTGCATCGACGTGCGGAAAAATAAAGCACTAAAAAGGGGAGAAGCGCACGATGAACTCAAGGTTTTTCTTCAGTTTTCTTCTTGACCTGCGGGTTGTTGGGTATTTGTGATGTATTGTATTGGTCGGTAAGAGCAGAGATGAAAGAATAAGAAACGCGCGAATCGCGTCTTCACGAGCTTATAGAACAGACGTGTAGTAGAAATCGCAGCGCATTATGCGAAACACATATGATATATGAATGAATATTTTTTTTAGTTTTTTTATTTTTTTACGAAATTATTAGCGGTGGGGCGAGGATGATAGAGGGGGCTGCAGTTGCTCATGCCTTTTCACGAGGCTTCATTTTAGCATAGGCCCTTTTGCTTCCTCGTAGAGGAAGATTTGTTTTCGTGAAAACATTTTATTTTCGAGATTTTTATGTCAGGACACTCAGAATTGTACAAAATGTCGAGAAAAGGGTTTTAGAAAAAATATGTGAATGTATATGTGTGTGTGTGTGTGGCCGGCTTGCAAAATTAAAACTTATATATCTAAAGAACGGCTTTATCGAACGAGCTGAAATTTGGAGACACCTTTGTTTGTGATGATATTAAAAAAAAAATTCAAACAAAACGTACGTTTTCTAGGTTTCGCAAATTTGTAGCTATCGAGCTAAATGATTTATTATAAATAAAGCTATGTTAAAGGAGGATCGGTATTGAATTTGGAATGAATTCGACAAATAGGTTCGGTTTTTATGAAATTTTGAATTTTTCGAAAAAATTTCATTTTGCTCTAACTCACGTGAAATCTCACCAAATGAACTGAAATTTTCTGCAGACGAAAAACAATATTAAGTGTTGCTACGTACCAAATTTGGTGATGATCGGTAAAGCAGTTCGAATTTTACGTGAGTTTGAATTTTTCAAAAAATGAACGTTTTGCTGTAAATCACAAATTTGGCTTTGTGAACAATGGATATTAACGAGGACGCAATGTGCAAAGTTCTACTGTGCAGTCTTTTTTTCTTTTAAAGGGGAAGCAAAACCTCCACGAGTGCGAGTGAAATAGGAAATAATTTTCGGAACAATCATATCGCGAAACTAGATTGTTTCGAGCAAAAAGAAATCTGTCAATTAAATTCTGCTTCTGGTGACAAGTCTCCCTTATTTTTCATGAAATTTACACGGTGTCTCAAAATTATTATTTACAGTTTTCATTACCGACTGAGTAGGTTACGTCTCTAGTGATAAAACAGTTGTTTCTCTCAATTAGAGGATTATCGATTTAGGTGAATAAAATTGAAAATCAATGTATTATTGAAGATCAGAAGATCAGGACATTTCTAAACAGCACAAAAATTTAGAACAAGAGTAAGAACGTACTGATGGTTCGATATACGACACTACCTCTGTCCATAGTGTCGTATATATCAAAATCTACACTGACAGCAGCTCTTACACCAATTGTAAACTGTATATAGTTTCTCTTACATACTATTCTAAGACTAAATTCGGTAGTGAAACACAGAGCACCTACAAAGTTTCCAGATTTATATTAACATTCACGCATTGTGCACTTTTGTGTGCAGCAGAGTTTCAACTTGATAGATACATCGTTTGAAAAATGTTAAAAAAAACCGCCCTTGAGGGCGCTCGTGCGCTACAGAATCCGCCTTCGAGTACATATATTTCTCTCTAGACTTTCTATAAGCTGTTCGCACTATACAGTCATCTCTGGTAACACAGTTGTTCGGTGTGTGATTTGTACATGTTTCCGGATATTACGGCTTCGGTTAACTACGATTTTTAACATTCGGGTAAATTCAGCTATGTTACCTCTATATCACTTAACGAGATAAGAGATCGCACGGCGCCGGTTACTTTAGCAAGATTCCTTTTTGTCGTCAAGCCGGGCCCGACAATGCATCACAATCGCTCGGACACACACATTGCATTATAAAAGTGAATGGTTTCGTGGCGTAGAAATACGGCGCCGTACACGGCCACTTTATCACATTGCGAATTTTCGTAATGGCCGCAATGTGCTAAATGCTCGTGTTGTCCGGCTTTCTTTTTTTCTTTTTGTTTTAAGCTGCCGTCTTTTATAGCGTCTTGTGATCGCGTTCGTAAATTAAAATACCTCAAAATAATCATCATCGCAACAGTGCGATTCGATGATTCGTTAGCATCTTGATCTTCGTCTTGGATTCATTGTCGGCGTTCCTGCCGGTTCGATCTGCTTTTTTTTTTCTCATTTACATTTTTCTGCCGACACGAAATTGACGGAGATTATCAATTAAAATTGATTTGACATTATGTTCGTTATGTTTTTGCAGTGTTTTCACGTGATTTGAAATAAAAACAAAAAAAAACGGTGAAGAGCGTTTGGAGTTTTGAAAGAGATGGAGCAAGAGTCGAGACGAAAAGGACCTAGAAGTCCAAGTCCGGATTCAGACGATTCGTCACATAGAAGAAGATCTAGAAAGTACGACAGATCACCGTCGCCCAGAAGATCGAGGTACAGAAGATCAAGGTCCAGAGACAGAAGATCGGGCTCTAGGGATAGAAGCAGAAGGAAGGAAACGAGCAGAACTAAAGATTGGAAGCAAGCGTCTTTTTCCGTTCAGCCTCAAGTGCCTACGACTAATTCTTCGTCAGCCGGCTATCCTCCTGCTGTTCACAATCAGTATCAGGTAGAATAACAAATCGGAAGCATTTAAGTAGTTTTATAGTCTAATTACTGAATATCCTGTAAAATCTACAGCGAAATAAAAGGTATCACATTGAAAGAAAAAAGATATTTTCCATTTTTGTTGTTGTGAAAATGGCTTCTCGGTGCCATAAAAAATATAACATAAATTGTCTGTGAAAAAATATAACTTTTGGTTTCTACATTTTTTTTTACAGTACTTTAATTTTCCATGATATACAGACTTGAAGAAAAAAAAAAACTCATTTCTGAAACAAGTGAATTTTTAAAAATCTGAAAAAATTTACAGAGAGTACCTTTGGGTAGTACTAATATGTGGGCAATTATTAAACAGATCTGAGAGGATAGAGAAAAAAAGTGGTCGCATCGATGGAGAATTTTTTTTGGAGCCTTCTATGTGGAACATGTTTTTTAAATGTAAAAAAAGAAAAGAATTTTCAATATGGTGGAATAATATTTTCTATTTGCATTACCAGCTCTTTTGTTTTTTGTGGAAGAGAATTAAATTTTTGACTCCAAGGATACAAATTGGGGTCAAAAAGATCTATTTCAATTCTTCCAAATATTAAAATGGAACAATAGATCAGCTGTTTCTTTTTTTTTTTTGTAGAATAAGATTAAATTTTTTACTTCAAGATTGGATACAATTTGGAGTTAAAAAGAACTAATTTAAATCTTCCAAATATTAAAATGGAAGGACAACCAAAACCTCTGGTTCATGATATTTCCTAAAAAATTATTGGGTTTCAAAACAAATGAGAAAGCGATGCAGAGCAGTTACAGAATTGATTATCACAGAATTGACTATCAATTTTGCAAAGCAAATCACTTGAATTTTTCAATTTTTCTGGCAATCTCAACTGGGATTGAGAAAATAGAGATTGAAAAATGCTATCTCATATTTTTGTGATATTTTTTCAGCTAAAAAGAAAAAAAAATATTTAAAAAAGTTATGATTCTTTAGATACCTATTGTAAAATATGAATTAAAGGACAATTTTTTTTTTCCAACTAATGTAACAATATTTTTTGTGGTATTGTTATTATTCATTGATTTTTGTATCTTCATTGTCGTTGATTTGTTTTTTCTTATTGAATCTCACTCTTGATTAGAAATGTATGTTTATGCAATTTTGAGTTTAATAATGAATTTTTGTTTATTATTTTCATCAGGCGCCACCTCCTCCAAACACCAGTCAACCGCCGCCTCCAATTGCCTCCTACAACCAAGGCTACAACAATTACAATTACAACTACAACCAGGGATATGATTACAGTTACCAGCAGCCAGCCACTGGGTATCAAAGCGTAAGTCTTATCATTTACCGCAGTATTATTACGATAGTAAAACCAGAGGTGGACGAATTTGACTAAAACAACACTTATTTTTGTATTTAATTTTTTAACGCCTGGCAAAGATTTCTGAGCAATCGCATATTCGTGATGTTTTTAGCAACTATGAAAATACATGAAATAAATATAAAATTTCTAATCTTCATGAATATTTTCAGGCAAAAAAAAAAAGAAAAAAAATATTCTCCAAAGTCGATATCTAAAACCGACGTCCATCTCTGGTTTGGATCTTTAGTTTTGTAAGATTATTGCTATGGCAAAATCGGAACTGGATAAATTAGACTGCAACAACGTTAATTTAAGCTATGTTGAAAAAAAAAGATATATATAACGTTTGACTAATAAATATTATAGTCGAAATGTTATTGATAATTCATCGTTGAGTTATTCGACTAAATGTCCGTATTTGATTTTTAAAAAAAATCTTGAAATCCTTGTCGATCATATTCGAAGCATTAGTCTTTCGAAAAGATTATGGATCGTCATTAACGGCGCTTTTGACGTGCAGTCGTAAAACCGCGCGCATTCCCGCCGATAACGCCCGTAAATTTCACTTGCCGACAGACCATTAAAACGATAACGCGAATGCACATAAACACAATAATTAACCGTACGAGAGTCGACAAAAAAAAAAAAGAAAAATCGTTAAAAATTGTGAGCGTCCGCACTGCCGATTACAATTTTGCACTCGGCAGTGTTTCGACCGACTCGCAATTAACACAGAGAGATCTCTAATTATTCTTCACTTCGGTCAACCGCAACTTTGTCACAAAAGAAAAAGTTTGTATGAAACATATTTTTTAAACGGCGATACTACAATGGAACTATAAGCCTCGACGTGTTAATGTGTTCTATCGATGTCCCGATTGTGTGGATGGAGAAAAGGTAAGGGGGCGTAACGAAAGATCGGTTGCGATCGCGGTTCCCGTGAAATGAGCGAACGTAATTCGATTTCTTAGGATTACCCAACGACGAACTGGCAGGCCGGCCAGGTTCCGTACAATAGTCAACAGGCACCCCCGCCACCGTCGATGCCGCAACAAGATTCTGCGAGACCCGTTGACACTGGCTCAACAGGATTGCCAGTCGCCGCAACGCGACCCGAAGATGCCAAAAAAGAAGGTGCGTTCAGGAAGATAAGAAAAAGAATAAGAAACGGATGTTCTTTGCTGTCATTCAAAATATTCGACATTTTTTTAAACTACAAATATTGCGTTTTTATTGTCGTATTTAATAAATATAGTGTTATACATTTTATTTATAAATATGTCGCTTTCAAAACAGCTATCGCAGCTGAAGTTAAACAGCAGAAAGCAACACTGGCTAAGCAACGTGAGGAGTATGTCAAGAAATCGACGACCCTACAGCGTGAATTGGAAACATTACGACAGCAATGCGACGAAATTGGCAAAGAGGGCGGACGTGAGAACAATCGAATTGTCAAGGAGAATCAGAAACTTCAGGTTGGTATTGAAAAATTCGTTATTTAGGAGAATGATTTTAGTAAGGATGAATTCTCAACGTTTTCAATATATTTTTTGTTTGTTTGTTCTAACCCTCGCAGATTGAGATACAGACTAAAATGAAGTCAATTCACAACGTAATTGATATGCTTACCGGTATAATCGGTGAGAAAGCAACCGTCGACGATCTAAGAAGCAAATTCAAGCTGGAAACGCCGGTTAAACGTTCGAAAAGTCCGAAAGAAGAGTTTCCGAAAGGCAAGTCAGAATCGCCGGCAAAATCGTCGGTCTCGGACAGCGAAAAGGCCGTGAAAATGGAACAGGAGAAAAAACCAATCGAAGACGCCAAACCTATGTATAATTTCGTGCACTATGATCCCGAAATGCACTGGTGCAAAGTCTGCGATATCTTTCCAAAAACAGCAAAGGAATACTTGAATCATCTACACACGAACGAGCACAAAGAGGCTTGCTTGGTGAGTCTGAATAGTTTTCATCAATTTTCGTTCACAAATGACAATTAGTTAGCTAATTAACTGTTACAAAGTAAGTCAGTAATTGACATATCAAGACGAGTATTAAACAAAATCAAGGATAGAAAATAAAAGATATTCGAATCTTACCAAGGCACGTAGATTGACGATGGTCGTCTCGATCACGGCTAGAGATACATGCAAAAACACGGTAAAGTACACGCATCGCAAATTCGGTTGTCAATTTCATGCCAAATTTATATTCTTTTTTTTTTATATGTGAGAATCCACTAACACGAGACGGTGAGAGTAAGAAAGAAAACGAATTGTTCAAGATACGTTTTCTTCCCTACTTTTTTGTTGTTGTTCTTCGAACGTACGATGTACCGCGTCAGATAGTTTATCAAACTTAGCAAACTCTTGCCGATAATCGATATTCCCTCGAAACAGGAACGCAAGATCGTAGATATGCCGTGGCACGAGACGAACGGCGAGGGAACCGAAAAGGAAGTGCCCTATTATCCAGGACTACCGACTAAACGAACACCTATAAAAGGTACGATTAGTTTTCAATGGATTCTTACTAATAGCAATACAATTCCGTAGCTTGTGCACTGACAATGTGTTGTCCGGTATGTATTGAAGAACTGACGGCGTACGCCGATGGATTGCGTGAAAAACGTAAATGGCTCTTCGGTGCGATTGCCACGAAATTCGATGTACACAAAGTTAATGAATTGCGGGAGAAAAATTGTTTCGTTTCACGGGAAATTAGCATTTAATAATGATAACGAAGTGAAAAATATCTTTACAAAAATAAATATTTTTTTATAGGATATTTACATGCAAAAAAACGCGTATATTAAATTTAATATACAAGAGTTTTAATATTTCTTTGTGTATTAGATTTATTATGGGTTTTTTTGTACAAATGCCTCTTGTATAAGTTTATTGATTTACCAAATATTTTTAACATCAATACGAAATTTATATAGGACGAAAAAAGCATCGCGGACATTTATATATGAAGCATTTCATGCGAATTCAGACACCCCAGTTTTATCTTGTTTTAAAAACGATTCGTACATTTTTTAATACTACTTTAATGTGTTAAGAGTATTTACAAAATATTTGAAAAAAATTAAGTCTGCCCAGAATTAGATATCAATTTTCTTATTATTCGCTGTATACTACAAATGATCGATTATACAAAATGGAAAATGTTTCAACTTAAAATGTAGATTCTTGAGTGTACTTTCATACGTAAATCACATATAAAATATACTTTGACTAAAAACAATGAAACTCTAAACTGTTTTCAGAAAATATATGAATCTTTTTTTTGGACCACGGGAAACTAGGGTCGACTATTTCTCATATCGTGCCTTATATCATATTTCTGACATGGCGTCAATCTTTATTTTTCTTTCAAATTTGCATTTTTGCCGAATTTGCGGGCTTCGCGCCGAAGCAGCCAATTTTTCAGCAATATTTACCAAAAACCCGCACTCTAATGTCAATATTGGAAGCTCGTAAGCGGATCTCACGAGCGTCAGTGATCTAACATTGATAACATTTCACGTGCAAGAGCTTCGCGCTCTACACATCCCATCGCCGTATTTAGGTGTCGGATCATCATCCGAGGAGCGAAACGACAACGCAAAAATCCGAAAAAAAAACAAATCTATTTCTCATTTTGGTAACTACCGCATTTCGACTTCTGCATCGGTGGTTAACGACGCATAATGAATTAAACATTATGAGTGAACGTCTGCGCACATGGTGATTGAGAACGCGATTTTGTGAATAGATTTGTGGTCGTAGTCAAATACAGTCATGATCGTTTATCGTGTCTACAAAGTGTGCAATATTTTGCAAATATAAAATGGATTATAACAATGTAAAATATGTCGTAATTGTCTGGTCGTCGAGTGAAATTTTCCGTTAAATTGAGAAAAATTTATGACTTTTTACAACTAAACAAAAAAACAAAAAAACGAAGATCAACGACAGCGTTGGTCGGGATTCGCATACAAAATGTATTCAAAATATTTTTCATATTGAATAACATATTCGATAGTGATAACATAATTAAGAGATAATTAATCTTAAAAATGCTTAGACTAGATTTTTATTCGATCGGAAAGTAAATACCCGTGCGTTGTGAGAAAAAAAGTAAAACGAAAAATGAATGCTTGAAATGTTAAAAATAATTAATCGACTATCAGCCAAGTGCAGTATATTAAAACCAGAATGATATAAATGAAAAATTACGCTACGTTAATTATCTTTTGTAAATGTGATGTAATTAATATGATTGTACAATGTACGTTATATCTTGTTTGAATAAAACGCCAACACAAGCACCAGCACCACGTCCTCTTTTCAGCAAATCATCGTAGCGGTGGATTTCACGTGGAGAATGCAATTCAAAAAATATCCGAGAGAATATATGAAAACCGGCTTTTAACGTACTACCTTTGTTTTCAGTGACTTGAGTGTGTCGCGGCAGAGCACAAGGTCATTCTTTATGAACTTACCGAATTCTTTTGAACGTTTTCACGTCACAGTGTTGTCTCATATATAATTATTCTGGTTATAGGTCTGCAATTCTTCAGCGCAGCAACGTCGTGGTACTGCAAACTCTGCGACTCTTGGATCGGGGATCTACATTGCGCGAGTCTTCATCTCAAGTCCAAACGACATTCCGAGAACTTTTCGGTGAGTTTTCCTCTTTCTCTCTCTCTAAACAGCCCTGAGTGATTAAATTGAATGTATTACGGATAAACGGATAGATAGACGATAAGGAAAAAGACCGATAAAAGATCGACGAGGTTGATCTTGAAGACGTATCACATATCGATAAACGATACACTCGTTTTTACCCAATTATATCGTACTCCTATTGCAAATTTCTTTTTGCTCCTTTTTACTTATCGCAAAATTCTGAAATTTTGAGAGAATCAAACTTTTGTTTCTCGAAACAATTAAATAGTATTAATAGTACCTGATACTATGTTTGTTTGCTTTCTTTTTCTAGCGTTTTGTGGAGCAAAATCCCCATTGGGAGACCGATTGGATGGCAGATCGCGAGAAGGCATTCTCGGAGGAGAGGCACAAGCAAATGCAGATGGAACTTCAGAAGCAAAAAGAGGATGAACCTCCGCCAAAGCCGAAGAAGTCAAAGAAATCAAAGAAGAACAAGAAAAAGTCAAAGAAACGTAAGAACAGAAGTAGCGCCAGTGATTCAACAACGGATTCCGAAAACACAGAGTCCGATTCCGATCAAGATATGTCGAGGAGTATTCGCGTTGCTATGCGAAACAAGATGAAAGCTGCTACGCAGGCGATACTCAACGAGGAGATTGATTATCACGGTATCAAATTAAAGGGAAATTGGGCTCAGGTGGCGCAGGTTAAAGCACCAGCGACCCCAGAAATGCCACCGCCGGAAAACGACGATAGACAATTGTTGAATTCGATAAGAGACAAGTTAAAAGCAAAGCAGGAGGAGGAAATGAAGAACAACAGTAACAGAAGACACAGCTTGGACAAAGCGCTGCCTCTCGTTCCTCCGCCTCCTCCTTCTGGCCCTCCATCAGTGCCGAAAGACGAGATTAAACCGAATTCCGCGAAGAAATCGTCCGAGGGTCTCGAAGCTTGGGGTCCGAAAGAGCCGCCAAAATCGTTTTGGATAAAGAAAGACGATGAAAAGACGTTGGTATCACAAGCGCCAGGAGCTTCTAGTAAATCATTAGATTTGCCGAAACCCGACGAAATGCCAAAGCCACACATGGGTTTTTGGACGAAGCAACAAGTAAACACGGCGGTAAAACCACCGGACAGCAAACCGGTCGAAAAAGAGGAAGAACCTAAGGATCGCGAGCGTGATCGTTATAACAAAGACGATCGTGATCGTAAATATGATCGTCGTGACGAAAAATACGAGAGATCCGACAGATACGAAAGAAGAAGAGGCGGTAGTGGAAGAGATCGTGATCGCGACAGAGATCGCGATCGCGACAGTGATTACTACGACGATCGTCGAAAAAGTCGTTACAATCGTGACGAATCGCCGCGTCGCGATCGTAATTGGCGTGATCGTGAGAGTCCCAAAAGAAATTACGACAAATACAGCAGTAGCAAGGACAGCCGACGTGATGACAACAATTCCTCGAACGACGAGTCAAAATTTGAGAAAAAAACTAACGAATCCGCGACAAAGCTAAAGAAAGGTAGCACCCTTTCGAAGAAACCAGCACCACCAGCGACCAAAGGGAAATTACCGTTCATTGGCCGTTTGCCGTTGTTCAAGAAAAAAACCGAGGAACCCAAGATGTCGGACAAGGCGGATATCGCTCCGTTGCCGTATCAGCAAAGCAAATTCGAGGACACCCCGAAAGTTCCAAGTGAGATAATAAATCCACCTGGCGTTGTTCATATCACGAAACTCGCGACACCGCTTAATCTTAACAACAGCATTCCAGCTAAAGTAACACCGGCGCCAATGAAGATTCTCGTCGCGCCACCACCACCGGTACTTCATAATGACAAACCACCGACGCTCACGACTCAGCAGGTTGTCGATATGGAGATCGAGGATCAGGTCGACGAGACGATTATCGAGGAGCCAATTGTCGAGCAACAGAAACATCAGGAACCATCAATAACGGGAAAATTACCGTCATTACCGGCACATCCACCACCCGCCCTAACGAGACCACCACCGACATTCGTGGCTACGCCACAAACGACAGATGACGCGGGTCAACAGATTTTTACACCCAACAGACCGCCACCTTTCGTTCCCACGAATCCACCGCCTTTTGTTCCGACTAATACACGTTTTTCCGTTCGACCACCGGTACCGCAAACTCCATATGTCGCTCCTCATGACGGTGTTTCACTAGCAGCCGCCGCGGCTTCTTACGCTCAGGCTCACGGTAATTCTACGCCTCATATTACTCCCGTTATTGATACGACGACAACGGACATTTCCGAAATTCCCGAACCAGCGGAAAAACGACCTGATCCCAGTATACCGCTTCCCGACGATTTACAGGAAGCTCTAAATATCATTTTTCCGAAAGAGGAGACACCTGATACTAATAAAGCTGCGAATCAAACAGCGCTGCCTGACACAAGCGTCATGTACTCTTCTATGTACAGTATGCTCGGTTGCGTCGGTTATGGACCTGAATATATGGATCAACCGCCACCGGAAATCACTCAGGCTGATACCGATACCGACACCGAGGCACAACCTGGACCCGATGATCTTCGGATGCTCGGCATTGACGAAGGCGATACGATATTCTAATTTGCTATATTTTTCCCCTCTTTTTGTTTTTTTTTCTCCTCGAACGTTTGAAAGTGACGAATTAGAACGCAAGTGCTCTTTTGTGCGGTGCAAAAACTGAAAATTTTTGTAACTCGTAAAAGCTGCGTGTAACGATTCACTTACGTGTTGTAAGAAAAGTGTTAATCAATTGTAATTATCAGCGCCCAAACGATCAGAGCCGAATGATTTTATTTTATTTTTCTACCGGGAGTCGTATTTGCCTTATTCGCGAGCTCTATAATCTCTGTTGTAGTAGATCAAATGGGATAAACCTAGTTGAAGCAAAAGAGAGAGAAAAAGAAACCAGAAAGGAAAATATCAGTAAAGAAGAATCCTAACGAACGAAACACACTGACGAGCTTTGACTCTGTACTTTCAGTGATTGTTCTTTTTTTTACGCAGGCGCGCTTGGGTTTTTATGATTCAATTACAAAGTATTTGTCCTAGCAATTATAAATAATAAAATATATAATACGCGGAGAGGGGGGCTTCGTCGATAACCCGCGAACGTCGTGCTTCACGTAGCTAGATTGACGATAATCTAAAAAAAATGCAAAACATCCGTTTTTATTGTCACGTTGTAATATTTGCCGAGAAGCTGGAATAGGTACAACAACAACGCCGTGTGAATGGAAGAAATGTGAGAAGTGAATAAAATATTACTATACTTAACAGTCATGTATATCGTAAACTTTATTCAATCCTAATGCGAATTAAAAATCGTAAATAGCAGTGATACAGGTTTCCACAAAATTTTATTATTAATGCGTGGGTTTCAGCGAGGCTCGGAAATTGAGTAAAACATGGTAGCCGCAACTAAACATCGTCGAAAGAATTCTCTGACGATTTTATCACATCAAATTTATACTTTATTTCGATTGATTAATAATAGCATGAAAATGAAAAAAAGTCGTTTAAATTTCGCTGTTTCATATAAGAAGCTGCGCTGAATTTCCTTCATTAATTAGAAAAGAAACATAAAAAAAATCTTTGGTCATCTTTAGAACTTTGATGAGTCATGGCCACCATAAATACACCCAACTTCCTAATAGGTGATCCGATTACGTATAAACTTTTATTAGGTAAAAATGCATCACACTGTATCAGCGAGAATTTCTAAATCCGAAATGCAGCAAAAATGTGTCAGTGTGTGTGTGTGTGTCGAACACACGCGGTGTAGGAATGAATGTGGAATCTATTGCTAATTTGATCGACGTCACGGTTGAGAAACTGCTAGTTTCACCGTTTAGGCAGCTTTTTCTTTTTAGAGAACCGATTTCACATGATTTTTCATTACGTAAGATCTACGTATGAAATCGCGTTGACTATATTATCATATATCACAACATTACGATAGTTCGATCTTTGACTCTCCCTTTCTCTGTAACGTTTCATAGAAATTTGTAAATTTTCACGATGCGCGAGAAGTGTAAATTCAGTTTTTGTTCATTATTCGTATGGCACAAATACGGCATATCGATAAAGCTATAATCAAATACTTCATTGATAACTATAAAGATTGCATCCTGCATCTTCGAGACTCTATAATCCACACGTCGTGAAAACTGCAACGTCATAGTGGTCGTTAAACGCACATAAAAAAAATACAACACCAAATTTGTATTACAATTCCGCAACGTATAATGTTACGTTTTTTTTTTTTTTTTCAGTTCATAAATAAAAAGTATAAATGCTGTCTTCTAATTTCTAACGCTAAAAGAATGAAAGAGTGGATTGATAAATGCAATGTGAATTTTTTTTGTTCAGTGTTGTGGACTCAAGCTGGAATGATTTTCGTTCTTTGCGGTCAACGGGAATGCAAATTTATGGTGTAATTATAACCCTACGGTTGTTGTTTGTGATGTAAATATCGGTGGTAAGATCATTCGGCCGATTTTATATCTGCAAAACAAGACCGGCGCTCGAGATATTGTCACCACCGCCAGCGGTCTGACTTGCTTCGGTGCATACCAACACCGGAGCCACGCAAACCTCGACCGTTATCTTCTCGTTACCGGGTTTGAGAATTTCGTCCCAACAGGAAACCGGTTTTTCGCTAATTAGCGGTATTCTGGTGCCCGATTTTATAGACGTAGAGAAACTGTCGTCCATTATCAGGGTGGCCTTGCGCAGGTCGACCTGTAAATCGAGAGAGAAAAAAAAACAACATTGCAACTTTCACTCGAACGAGAAACTAGAATATTTAAAAAAAGAAAAAAAAACTTTCTGTAAAATGTTGTACATTACATAACAGTATAGAGAGGGGTCATTTGTGCTACAGCGCGTGTAATTAATTTAAAGAAACATCAAACGTAATGAATTTACAGAAACTGATTAATATCAATTATTGCAAGAAGGTTTTCGTTGAATTTTTTACGTAATTCTTTTCACAAAAATTATTAGTCTAAATGGATGATAGTGTTAATTATCGTCACAGCGATAAATTCATTTCTAAAATGTTGTAAGAGTTATAAAAAATATTTAAGACTGATTAACTGGGCTTTAAATTCCTTAATTAGGCCAGTATTATTCAGGAAACGGATTACTAATCCTAAGTTTCTTTACGTAGAGCAAACATACATGTTTTTCAAAATTTCACTTTTTTAATTTTTTTTTAACTGTATTGTGATATACTGACGTCGTTGGTTCCGCAGACATGACGATGAGCAGTGAGCGAAGCCTTCGCTGCCGCGGCCATCGTGTTTTTCCACGGTGAATTTTTAACAGTTAAAATAGCTTGAAATGCCAATGTATGAACGTGAATCCTCGTGAGATCTCTTGCGTCCTCGATGGAGGCTCCTTTTGTTCTTATGAGTTTAAAGAGCACTCTCATGTAGTCCAATATCGTAGCGACTCGCGGAGTCGAGTTTGCCACCAGGGAAATATTTCCATAAAACATGGAATTGTATAAATTAGCAATCTCCTGTTCGTTCATACCGAGACTATCGGCATATGGTATCACGGTGTCCCGCAATTCAATGAGTAAACTCTCCTCAGCGAAAGAAGCCATCTCAAAATGAATTCGCGTGGACTGCGGCTGATTCCTCATTTGTTTTTGGATTTTCGCGAGTCTGATTCGGCGAATGCCTGAAAAATATATGCTCGTCGCATTATTACATCTCTTTGTATTATTTTTTTTTAGGCGATTGGAAATGTTTATTAGTGAAATTACATTTAGACAAGAATAGCTTAAAATTTTTATCGGTTAAAGAGAGTGGATCATTTCGAGTATAGTTACATGGAATTTTTACAAACATTTCTACGTTTTTCGTGGTTCAATTGTCTTTTGCATTACAAGGAGATTTGGTCGTCAGTATGTGCTGTATAAATACTTTTACAATCATGTTTGGAACAGTCAATATCAACTGGTGTAATATCTCACTGAGATATATAAGCTAATATAAACCATAATATCAAACCGGATATGACGAGTAACATCTCATTTTGTTTATCAGAAGATGCTTTATAAAATCACTGGTGCTTTACAGTATTAATCGTTTAAAAGTGATAAACATTTTTTCATCCAGTATTTGGTAAAGAAATTGCTAAAATTTTTGAACTAATTCTATAAAAAAATCTGAGCAGTGAATTGATAAATCTCCCAGTAATCATAATTAATCATTATAATCGGAACAACACTATCGTTCGTTTTATACATCTTTTTTTTTTAATTTCACGAAAAAAACGTGTTTGTAGAAATTTAACATAAATTGGTGAATTTTATTTCAATTACATGATAATAAATACTTTTCCATATTAAGAATATTTGCCGCCATGTTAATTATCCTCCAAAATAGACAATAAAATAATTTCAAATAGTAGAATTTTTTTAAAATCACCATCGATTTTACAAGCATCAAGTCTTGTGATTAACCAGTTTCAGAGATATGAATAATCTTTTTTTTCTGTATTAGTATCCAATTGATGCTCCACAAATATGTTAAAAATATATAAAAAGGCAATATACCTTCTGGGAATGGATAATTATCCATCATCTGTAATCCACTGACCACAAACAAGTCAGGTTTAAAGTCCGGCAATATCTTATCAAAATCTTCTAGAGAGCTTATCGTTGGATTGTTAGCGTCATTGTGAAGTATATACCTGCAACGATAGTCTGACATTACACTCGATATCCCCAAATCTCAAATTTAAAAAAAAAAAAGAAAAATGTACTCGACATTCACCTGTTAGCTCTGGCACTTGTGTATGGCCCCCAAACTTCGCCGTGCTTGTATTCCAAAATCAGATGAACGTCGTCGTCGTCGACCTCGCCGCCGACAACTTCCACAGAGTCTGGAATCATCTGATGCAGAGATTTGGTCATCTTGGCCGATACAATAACTTGGCAGCCTTCTCGGGCGAACCTTAGGCCCATTACGGGAGCATTACCGCCAATGGATGAGTAAAATCCTGGCTGTTTTTTTGCTCGTGACACAAGCTCCTCAAAAAGCTTCCGATCGGTCATATATCGTCTGTAATTCAATTGAATTTAATGTAGAAATCATTGCCGGAAAACCGGTTGAAGAAAATTTGAAAAAAAAAAAGCTTACTCTGCAGCAGCTCCATGTCTGAAGTAATAAGCAAAGCTCCTAAGAAGCTCCTCCTCAGTCTTGATCTCGTCAAAGTGTTCGGGTTGTCCGATATTCTCGGAATAATGCAACAAGTATTTAGCATCGACGAATACGTCGGTGCAAGCTCCGTAACCTATGGCAACTTTAGGCCGCACGGAAATGCGATGTTTAGTTTCGAGCCGCTCGAGCCCATTGAGCACGGCTATGAGACGATTCTGCAGATCCTCATCGGCGTTTCTGTAGTAAATACCGATTAGAACGACGACCGCTGTTAGGAATGTACCGAATTTTAGGCCTCTGTATCCCATTTCCGTGATTATTGAATTTTTGTGGTTATGGCTTCTGGAGAAACACACAACACAAACCACGACGATAATTGAATCACTATACGCGAATCGACGCAAACACCGGATTGACAACACAACCGGGAGCTTATCTTGGTCTTATCTTGTGTACGGCATTGGTACGGCTTTGGGTGGGATATTTTCTTGACGCTCACGTTATGAACGCTGTATACGAATGGGCCTCAACGCCTACGCGGCCTACGTTATTTATGTTTGTGGTTTGAGTTACGGGTGGTGGATAAATATATGAAGCGGTTGAGATCCACTGGTGACAGAGCTGTCAAAATAAAAATAACCTTAATTTTTAACTCCTGACTGTCCCTCTGGCGAGAAAAAGACGGAAGTTATGCGTTTTTAGGGCGATCAGCTGACTTGAGCGATTTCTTTGTTGATTGTGTTCTCGAAACTGGCAAAAAATTGCTTAACCAAATTTCGTATGTCGATTCTATGACTAGAGCCTAATGTCTTTTTTCGTAAATTGAGGCGGATCAATTGCTGATTCGCATAAATGAATTAATTTTTTCAAATATCCTTATTTGAATATATCGAAGTATCGCAAAATGGCCGCCATTAATGCGTATTCTGTAACTAACTTCATAGAGCGCATACGGCAGTGTTCGAATCTTCGAATAACTTTGAAAAGAATGAAATAAAAATAATTTTACAATAATTACAAAAACTCCCGACTGAAAAAAAGGTGCAACTTTTTTTTTCCTATATTGTTTATCAATTAAGCATCTTTTTTTCAGTCGGGAGTTTTTGTAATTGTAAAATAATTTTTTAAATATTATTAAACGTTGCATTAGTAAGGAAAACGTTATGCAATTAATAGCTTAAATTTTGAGAAAATCTATTGAACATTTACACGTGCACCGACAGATAGAAATTGTAAATGGTAATTTTTTCATTAGGTCAACTGACGGTCACGTGTCACCGGTCACAAATTCGTTACGATCGGGGACGCGCGTGTTAGTGCACAAATGCGCCTTTTAGCGTCGATTTGTATATTTCAGTGAGCGGTGAACGACGTCTCTTCGACGTTGTCGCTGCCGAATAATCTGTTTATAATTTTTATTTTTCTCAATATGTCAAAGACCAATAATCCTATGGTTAATTGAATAAATTATTTTATTTTGTGTGGATAAAACGAACGTGTGATTTTTAACAATGACGGAAAAGTCAAAAAATATGAGCCACATAAAGCATATACCGAAAGACGCTCAGGTTATAATGTCGATAATGAAAGACATGGGCATTATGGATTACGAGCCAAAAGTTATTAATCAGTTGCTCGAATTTACGTACCGTAAGTATTATTATTATTATTATTATTATTATTATTGCTGTTGTTGTTATTGTTATTATTATTATTATTATTATATTTTACCGTAAACAAAGCATTTATAAAAATATTAGTTTTGTTGACAACTTTTTAAAATTTATTTGTTTTGAGCTTTTTCGTTTTAAAGCTGAAAATAGAATTTAGGAAAAGTATATATTTTTGCAGGTTATATAACGTGCATTCTGGATGACAGTAAGATCTATGCGAATCACGCTAAGAAAAAGTTCATTGATTTGGATGATGTGAGATTGGCTGTGAAGATGCAGCTCGATCGGACATTCACAAATCCTCCGCCTAGAGATGTTCTGCTAGATGTGGCAAGAGCTAAGAATAATATTCCTCTGCCATTTGTCAAGCCTCACAATGGCCTGAGAATACCGCCCGATCGTTACTGCCTAAATGCAACAAATTATAAACTAAAGGCAGCCATTAAAAAACCAGCGGGAAAAACTGTTCACTCTGTTGGCAGTAATGCAACGGGCGTTGGACAGTCTAGGGCGAAAGTCGACGCTAACAAAGCTTCTGGTCTTTCTATCGTCAAGAGACCGGGAACTCTGGCTACGGTCGCCAGAACTCAGACTATATCGATACCAAAACCAGTTTTCAAGTTTTCAACAGGTAAGGGAAGTTTGGTTTTGATGAATTTACCTTTTTGGGGTAAGAAACAGAATTGTAACTGCTTCGCTACTTTTCAACTGTTTTTGTTTTTTCTTTAAATTTGTTTTATATGAATGATTTGATATTTATTCATGGTTTTTCAATGATCCTACATATTCTAGAAGTCCTCTAAAATGCTCAAATTTTTCATATCCTTTAAGTATTCCAGGAAAATCTTTGAGTGTTGAAATTATCCTGGAGAACTTCTAAAAATGTGACCCTAATGCGCTGTTACAAGAATTCATTTTTTCTATATTCTGTGTAAAAATAAAAACATTTTTTAGAATTTTGGAAATTAGAAAAAATCCTAGGAAATATTTTCATATGTTTCGTTGGTCGCGGCAAAATACTTAAAATTTCATCCCAATTTCTCATTTACTGAAAACCTCAGACATTTATAGGTTGATTTTTTTTTAATATCTGAAAAATAGATGTTAAAAACTTGTGTTAAAGAATACATATTTTTATTAAAACGTCAGCCAGAGTCAAAATGACCCACTTGTAGCTTTAAGCCAAAATTACTATAAGTAGATAAGAATAAATACCTTTTTTTTAAATATACACTATGCAGCTATTTTTTCCCTAAACTATCATATTTCAAAAGTAATACCCTACATTTTTATGAAAAAAGTTGAAAATTGCAAGAATTATAAATTTCTCTTAGTAAAATCCATTTTTTACGCATTAACTCCTTGAAGATTTTTCCCGCTATCTCGAAATTCGATTATAATATCATACCGTGAATACGAAATTTTGGAATGGTCAAACTAATATCCTGAATTTTTATGAGTCATTCGAAACGAAACGGCCAACGTTACAGTCATTCAAACACGGCTGGGGTCATTGCGACCCCGTGTGACCAGCGTATTACAGCCAGAACGTGCGAGGGTTAATATCAAATTATCGAACAAATGAGTTTGATAGTATTGAACTTGATACAATTCTGTTAAGCAGCAAATTACCACTTGTCCTCCAACAGATTCACTATCCTTCCACAATCCTGTCAAGCGTCCTGCTCCTGTCATTCGTGTCACTGTGAGAAATCGTAAGCAAAAAAAAAAGTCATTATAATACAGTTACCAATAATTTAAAGTATGACTTTGCGCGAAATTATGTAAACTGAGCTGCAATGCCGTAGAAAATAAAACTTTCAAATGGTACTGTATATTTTAATAATTCATAAATTGATTGTTAAAATGTACATTTTTGTTGACAAAATCGTTAATAAATAACAACGATAAGGAAAATTTTGTTATGTAAGCAAGTCAGCAGACCAGAACATAAATAATTTAAAAAAATTTCGTAGGTTCAACAACGAGCGGTGCCGGCAAAGTACCACCGACGAAGCCGAAAATCCAGATTTCTACGAGCCAACCGACGTCAACGATTAAAATGGAAACGGAAGAAAGTGCAAAGCGAAAACGCGAAGACGACGACTACGATGTCCCATAAAATCAAAAAGAAAAAAAATGTCTTCCACCGTACGCTCTTACGGTCGTTACATATTTTTACATATGTCATAATTTATAATTTCATCTTTAATTCATCCAAACAGAAATAAATTTTCGAAGCTTAAGTGTCATCGTTTTCTCGTATTTCGTTGATGTGAAATTCATTCTATTTGATTCTCGTCAAGTTCGTCCTGTTCTTCGCCTTCGGAGGCTTCTACTTCCTCCTCTTCGTACTCTTCGTCCTCTGCCACCGGCGAAGGCGGAGGAGATTGTTGCTCTTCGCCCGTCGTTTCCTCATCCATTTCTTGCTCTATCATCGCTTCCGCTTCCGCTTCCTCTTCATCACCTTCGGTTTCTGGTTCGGTTTCGTGTTCCATCTCCTCCTCTTCGTCATCTAATTCTGGAGTCACTTCGATTCGGACCTTCGAGGCTCCTTCTGGAGCGACAACGAGTCGCGAAGGTTCCGCCGATTGCACCGGTGTCGTTTGTCTCTCTGTTTCTTCTTCCTCGTGCAATTGCTTTGAGTCCGTGCGAAAAGCTGGTGGCTCGTCCGGCGGGACAGCCTCCACTGGTAATTTGGTTTGTGATGGTTTCGTTGACTTCGTACCCTCATCCTTCTTCTTGCGCACACACGTGTCGCTACGCAAGGGGAAAAGAAGCTTGTACTCCTCCGGTAATTCGTCCTCAGGGTACAATCTGTTCATTTCAAATTGAAAATAAGTTTTGTTTGCGTGCCATATTTGTAAACGAAAAAAGGAAATTCTTTAAATTAAAATAAAACTATTCAGCAATATGTGATTGATAATAGTAAAGGTGATCGTTTAACAAGCTAATGTGAGAGATCCAAAGTATCAAAGTCTTCAGTTTTATTGACTCACTTGTCAGCGAAATAAACACGCCGGATTCGACAATTCGCGTGTATTTGTATTCTCGTTGTTTCCACATAATTAGAGCCGTAAGCTCTTCTCGTGAAATCGGCGACATTAAACTGAATTGAATTCCAGCCGTGATTTAGTCCAATCGGCATAGTAGTGCAAAAAGGTTTCACTCTGGTTGTGCTTTGAAAATTGCTTATGCGAAATCTTCGGTGCATGTTTTTGTCGTCGAGTATCTAAAAGCGAAAAAAAAATATGTAGGTACTCTAATAGTCTATAATAAGCAATTGTTTGATGTTAAGCTGAATTTTTTTACTGTTATCTCAAACGTAAAGTATTTCTTCATATTTTTGATGATCATCACGAGAAACGGTAGAGTTATTCCGAGAACAGTTTTCGGATTTTTCGGCGAATATATATAAGTCGTAGCGACGTTTGTACCGGCGATTTCAAGCGCCAAGGATTTTACCTCCTCGTCGGTAATTCGTCTAATATAGCCGTTCTTCACCTGACAAACGAATAAACTGAAATGTGCTGCAGACAACTAACATTGGATTGGCCGAAGGCCAGATAAGTTTTTCGCAAGTGAATTCATAGCTTTCGATCGATCGACCGAAAAGTATATTAATGAGGTTGTGGGTGAAGGTCGAGGGAGAAAATTCAGGGAGGCTGTTATTAGGGTATAATTTTTTACGAACTTGCATGTCCCAAAGCTCGAGTGGCGATGAGCCGCAGCTGTACAGAATGGATAATAATCCACTCTGATAAGAGTTTCGAAACATAGTTAAATAAAACTCGTACGCATTTACAACGATAACCAATAAGTTCTTATTGAGCGACAACCGTTAGCTGACGACTGTTTATTCTTCCACAGCGTTTGTTTCATGCCAGTAATGCGTGTGGAGCAAGCAATGACAAATCCACAATATCATTTGGAGTACAATCAGGTTTCTTTTTATTGCCCTTTGACGATCAGTGGTAAAATTGTCAAAAAATTTAAATTTATATTAAATTGAATTTCCTAAATTTAATTTTTTGAATATTTTGCGCTGAAGAAATATTAAAAAATGTAATTTTCGTTTTTTTTTAATCACCGGCTTCTGTAAATGTTGATGAGATTTTTTTTGTTTGTTTGCCGTTTTCATAATTATTGGCAGTGAAATTGTCTTTTTTTTTTCAGTGATCGTTAAGGGTCAATTTAATTTACTAATATGGAATGCATTTTGTTATTTAACGAAGAGGACAACCGAGTCATCTCTCTGCCATCAGTTCATTGATCCGTCGACGCTCCTTGTGCGTTGCAAAGTCCGGTACGTGCGTGGCTTCCGGTGGAAATCCAATGCTGAAGATCCTGTCGATCTTCGCGCCTGCGAGGGCGCAGCCCTGCATCATCACGATGTGCAAAATCTCACGATTCAGCTGACGCGTTATTTGCTTCTTCTTCTTCAGGGCTCGTCGTCGGCAGATTACGTAACTTGGAACAATTTATGAATTCGTTAAAAATCCTTTATCACAGCACAAATTAGCAAGAAAATATTTCAAACGTTTTTGCGTTATAGGAAAATATTTTTTAATTTTTTCGAAGAATTAGTTGAAGGTCGAAAGTTTTGAATTATTTGCTTATTATTTTTCTTCTTTATACATTAATTCATAATCGTTTGTTACAGCTCAAAGAGGAAAAAAAAATAGTTGAAATGTTTCCACATTATATAAAATAATAAAATCATTTTCTACATTATAAAAAATGAATAATGTTTTAAATATAATCAATGTAATCTTACTAAGGCAGAGTTTTTAGTCCTGAATAGCTCGGATGGATGGAAACATCGCTCCTGTAGAGTTCCGGATACATTTTCATGTGTTTCGTGAGATATTTTCTCACCACCGGTGTTTTATCAATTTCCGCAACATTTGTACGATCTCCATGTGCTCCTCTTTCAGACAATTCAATAAGTTGAAATTCGTCGGGTGAATCCAAAGCCGCGAATGATTCTTGATGATCTCTTCTGGTTTGATCCATCGCGATATAGATCTTTCAACAATTAAATTTACTAACAATTCACAAATTATTAACACTAATTTGAATAAATAAATGTCTTTTAATTGTTTCTGGTAGGAGAAAAGCAAGAAAATTTACGAAAAAGTTTGCTTCCTCTTTTGAAAGCCCGAGTTATTCTATTAGCGCCGAAAGTTTAAAGTTGCGAGCGACGAGCTTATGCCGAAGTGGTTTGCCTCGTGCGGTGAACCAATCACGGTGAATTTGAAAGACGTTCTGAGGGTGGCAAAGAGGAAGCGCGCGCGAGATTGCCTCGTGGCTATCTCCTCGCTTGTCTATAACGATTCGGGAAAAGTTATAACAGCGGCGCGCAACTACCGACTACCACGATCCTGATGAAACGAAGTGAGCCGCTGTGTGCCACGTACGGATATCGATTTGGTTTCTAGGTGAATCAATAGCGAATTTTATGTTTACACTTATATTTACAACGTTATTTATTATTTTATCTATCAAGCTCTGTTTTAGTTGAATCTATTACAAAATGTTCATTTATGTGAAAATATTCATTTTGAATATACCAGATAAACCCGTGAAACCATTTCTTTTTTTTGTAAATCTTGATTGAAACAAATGTACAAAGTTTTTAAATCCTTACAGCCATTAAATAAAAAAGAAATCAGTAAAACAGAACATTTTAAAATCGAAAATTTGCCATTAATCTATAAGAAGATATTAATTTTGAATATGCCAGATTAACTCGTGAAAGATGTTATTGTTGTAAATAATGATTGAAAGAAATGTACAAAGTTTTTACATCCTTACAGCTATTAAATAAAAAAGAAATCAGTAAAACAGAAAATTTTGAAATCGAAATTTTGCCATTAATTAATAAGCAGATATTAATTTTGAATATGTCAGATAAATCCGTGAAAGATTTTCTTTTTGTAAATAATGATTGAAACAAATGTACAAAGTTTTTAAATCCTTAGAACTATTTAAAAAAAGAAGTAACGAAAACAAAAAAAAATTAAATAGAAAATTTGCGATTAATGATGAATGGCTTGATTTTTCCTCCGTTTGAAAAAATTGTCTTATTTAAATATATTTTTTGTTATGAAATATTGTTTATACATAAATAGGCAGCTTAATCTATTGATAAATTTATAGAAACCAGGTTATATGTGATTACTATAAATCAACCAAGTGTTGAAGTTTTTACAGTCCATTCGCAATTAAAAAACGTTTAATATGGATTTTATATTATGTTAAAAGAAAAATCAATAACGTATATGGAGCATTCCATGGTAATTCACACAAGATGAAATTCTACCCTCTTCGACTTCTTTAGTATTTTTTTATATTCTTATTATCACTGAAAAGACACACCTGTGATTTTTATTACATTCTTATTTTTAGCCCTTCTTGATTTATAAAAAAAAAAACTAAATGTACATTTAAAAAAATTCTAACTTCAATCAGAAACATATGATTTCGACATAAACAAAAATGGCCAGTTTTTTCCTCATTATGTAACGCAGTTTAATATAAAAATAGTACAAATATTGATAAGCATGTTAATCTAGTTGAAACTGAAAAATATTAAGTTTCACTAAGTACCTATTGTCTTAAAAACAATTAACTCCAATTCAGCAATGAAAATTCGAAAGTTGTTACAATATTACAACATCACTTTTCTGTTATTCTTAAATTATAATTTTTTACCTATTATCCATAAAAAAAAATACATAAGCCATGTGCTTTATATTCAGAAACTAATTAAACATTCCATATGAATGTTTTAAGCTCAAAAAAATATATCATGAATTTTTTTGAAAATTGTTTTTTATTCAAATATGAATGATTGGTAGCATATGTAAAAAAATTATATATATAAAATTTGCCGCAACATTTAAATGTATTTTTTCCGTACATATTATATTTTTCAAAATTATTTTTCTAAGATTTTCTTTATTTTAATCGCATCATATTTTCCACTACATTAAATATTTTATTAGATTTTTTTTTCTCGAATCGCCGATTGCTCGTACATGTGTCACTGCTGCTGACACGAGAGGCACTTTTTATTTGCCTCTACTCTGTTATATTCTTTGTAGCCTCCCACTTGAATCACGGTTAATGGGTAATCGACCAAACGCCCACTTTGCAGAGTTTATAGACATGTAGTACTATAGATTTTACTATAAGCTAGTTTAGCTTTAAAGAGTCTTTGAAATTATTCTGTTGCATTGATTGGAGTAATTAAAAGTTTCCTCAATATATTTTCTGATATAGTGGCTATTGATGTCGTTTAGTGATGGGATTTATAATTTAATAAAAGGTGTGTTGTTAGACGCATTTTTGCCACCAAACATCAATCTGGGTAATTGCAATTGCATTTTTTTTTAAATACAGTTTAGAGCTTTCGTGAAAATATTTTTTGCCACAAATTAAAATAATTTGTCTTAAAAGGACGAAGCTAATAGAGACTATAAATTTATATTGGAGAATGTCAGAAAATATTAGTGTGCAGGAAAAGGCCGCTGCTCTAGGCAATGGCACAATAATTTGATTAATTAGCCCCTGATGGACGTCCAACCATGCAACCCCTACCGCCTGTTAAGTAATTATCGATTCATCTCGAGTTTTCAGTTAACGAGGATGGCTCGTCGACCAATCAACTACTGTAGTTTCGTTTAAATAGAAAAGCATCTTAAATACTTTTTTTTGGGCATATTTTGGTCCGGAAAAATAGGATTTTTTTTTCAAATTTTTATCGCTTGTTTTACCCTTTAAAATAATTTTTTTCCATGACTTTTGGGTAAAAGTTAGTTTCGACCAGGTGTAAAATTCTGAAATTTTTTCCATAAAATCTAGGACTAAAAACAAATATTTCCATCGTAGTTCGAGAGTGGGCAAAGAATAATTTCTATTTTTTTTTTTAATTTAAGAACAACATTTTTTTTCTCCTTTTTTCAACTTAAAAATTTCAATAACGGTTTTTTGTAGAAAAAAAAAGAAAAATAAAACATGTCATGGTAAAAAAAAATGTTCCCACATTTTGAGAGTAAAACGCTAAACATTCGCTCAATAAATAAATAAATAAAATTGAAAAAAGCTATTTCAATGAGAACAAAAATTAGGGACATTTTTTTTCTTAAAATAAAAAAAAATGATAAATTATTGTCAGCCCACTCTTGAACTACGATAGAATTACTTGTTTTCAGACCTAGATTTTATGGAAAAAAAATCAGAATTTTAAAACTGGTCTAAATTTATTTTTACTCAAAAATTATGGGAAAACATTATTTTATAGCGTAAATCAAGTGTTAAAAATCTGAAGAAAATATCCTCTTTTTCTTCGATCGAAATATGCCAACAAAAAATTCGTCCACTAAATCCGAAAGGGTCAGGCCGATGTCCACGTGAATTGACTTGGGATGCCCCATATATTTTTTGCATTAAATGTTTCAGGAAAAAACTTAACTTTTTTATTTTTACATTCTTTTTCCTCGACTTCAATCTTCCACGAAACAAAGATTTGAAAAAAAAAAACCCATTTCCAAAATGATTAAATTCAAAAATCTGAAAAAATTCATAGATACCACTTTTAAGTACAACTACTATATGGCCAATTATCCAACAGATTCGAGAGTATAAACAAAAAATAGTGTCCGAATTGGTGGGTAACGTCTGTCATGTACTCAAATCTCGAAAAGAAAAAAAGTTTCACGAAAAACAAAGCTTCTTCTAACGAAAAAACCAACATTGATCGACATATACTTCCTCTTAAAGCAGACTTTATGTACGAAAAAAAATAACGAGGAAACTACATGCAAAGTTCTACTTTCCATTTTTGCTTTCACGGAAACAAAGCTTGTTCCTGAGAAAATAAAAAAAAAATTTCAGGATTTTCATGTCAGCATACTCAGAATGGTCCAAAACGTCGAGAAAAGTGATTTGTACGAAATGTCTGTATGTGTGTGTATATGCAAATTGCTTTGTTAGCACGATAACCGCCGCAATTTTTCATGTATTTTCCTCAAGTTTGGTACGCAAGTGAGCTATCATACAACAACTTTTGGGATTGCAATTGACGCGAATCGGCTGAAAAATTTAAATTTTGCAGCATTTTGAAAATGTTAAAAAAATCGTTTTCACGCTATAACTTTTGTAAATTACCATATATCAAGCTGAAATTTCGAACACAAACGAACTTATAGTGAACCATGATTGGTGCCAAGTTTGGCGAGAATCGATAGAGTGGTTCAAATTTTATTGCAATTTTAATTTTTTTTTAAATGTCCATAAAATCTTCTACTTTTCTAAATTTTGGGATGACCGGCTGCAATTTACCACGTGATTTCACAATTATTGAATATCGAAGATGAATTTATTTCAAGGAACGGTCGCTATGTTGGTAAATTTCGATTTTATTCCAAATAAAGCAAAACATTGCTGTGGCAAAAAAAAGATTTTAACTTTTTTAGGCAGATTTCAATCAGATTTGTCACACATGTGGATTGTCCTAGAACTAGATCTGGGTATAAATTTTACGCAAATCGGTCGAGCCGCTCAAATTTTATAAAGTTTTTTAACTTTTGGGAAATGTCGTTCGAGCGTTCACTCGCGTAAATTGCGAGGTATCGGGCTTAAATTTGTTTTACTTCTAGACTATGATAAAACAAGGTTTTAATTCAAATTTCGCACAAATCGGTCGAGTACTTCGAATTTTATAACATTTTTTATTTTTTGAAAAATCTCGTTTGCGCACTAGCTTGCACAAATTAAAAGATACCGGCTTCAAATTTATTTCACGTATTGAGCACCGTGAAGCAAGGTTTGAGTACAAATTTGAAGAAAATCGGTTGAGGTTTAAATTTCATGACGATTTTAAAATTTCAAAAAGCTTGTGACAATTTCTCAACTTTCATTTTTTGTGATAAACAATTCATGAATCGGTAAAAATGTCGATAAAAATGCCTTTTATGCACAAACAAGCCTGCAAAGTAGAACCTTGCAAATTGTTTTCTCTACAAAGCTTCCTCTATGAGGAAGCCATGTAAACATTTTTTTTTAATGTAAAATAATAAAGAAGCAATTTGCAAGGTTCTACTTCGCAAGCTTGCTTTTATTACCAACAGCAACAATCATTAAGCAATCATTAAAATCATAATTTTCAAAAACATTTCCCGCCTGCCAATCCCGGCGTTTAAGGGTAGAATTTACACGAAGCGCATGCTCAGACGCCTGTTAACTGGTACCGCATCCCCATTGGGAATCCACCCTTGTAGCCATGCCCGAATTTATCGACATTTTCCATCGCCGGGAAAGAGTGCCGACGAGCCGTTTGTGTCTCGTTTTTCGGTGGGACGGAAAACGAGGCCGTGAGTAGGTGTAACAGAGAGATAACGATGAAAAACAGAGAGCAGATCCTAAGATAAGAGCACGAGAAAGAGAGAGAAAGAGAGAGAGAGAGAGCGAGAGTGTGAGTGAGAAAGGGCATAAAGAAGTGGAGGAGTAAGGGATGGTCCGCGAGGTTGAAAGCATCAGAGGGAGCTATGCCACCCGGTTCGACGAAAGTTCAACGTGCAGTCGTGCTTACAGCTGATCGCTAAAAACTACCCTTAATGATACCCACAGTGATATATCTTCGTGGTTCTTGTTTTATCGATCGATAGTCCCTCACGGTTCTTCGTGACCCTCGAACGCTTTAAAAAAAAAAAATAAAAAAAATAAATAAAACACAAATACGAGGAAAATACAGTATTTTACAGAGCAATGGCTAAAAAACGGTGATAAATCTCGTAACTTCTTCCTTAAAAACAAGATATAGTGTAACTTAATATATATTAAAAAAATTTTTTTAAATAGTTACTTGTGGAGAGGGCGGGTTTGTATACTCGGGCAGAAGAATTCGATTTCATCATAACAAATATGAAATTCGTTTCATGAATTCCATTTATTTAGACGAATGTTCGCCAAACGGATAAACAAGGGTAGTTGCAGAGGACCGAGAGCAGTTTGTGCTGAAAGGAGGATATACATTAATCAGTGTGTCAAGCCATTGTCAATTGTCAACGTATTTGGAGAAGTCGATTTAAGCAACTGTTACGTACAATGGCCAGTGAAAAACTACAGGGCAGGTTTGTAGTTTTTTGTTTTGCTTTTTAATTATCGACTTTGTTGTAATGAAATAACGAGAGAATAATCTCCAAAAATCCTTAAAAGAAAAATTTGATATAGAGTTTAATATAATTATTATTTTTCATTATTTGACCGGAATTACTGATTCGAGTATAATGTAAAATTAATGTATTTATGTTTTTTTTTAGAACACAAGTGATTTAATGTTACTTTGTATATTAAATCACTTGTAATAAAAAAAATGAGAAAATAATGACCAAAAATCCTTAAAAGAAAGCTTTAATATCGAATTTAATATAATTATCATTTTTCATTATTGAGCAGAATTATTTATACGAGTATTATGTAAAATTAATGTATTTAAATACTTTTTTTTCAATATTCAAGTGATTTAATGTTACTTTGTATATTAAATCACTTGTAATAAAATAATGAGAAAGTAATGACCAAAAATCCTCAAAAGAAAGCTTTAATATCGAATTTAATATGTTTATCATTTTTCATAATTGAGCAGAATTATTTATACGAGTATTACGTAAAATTAATGTATTTAAACACGTTTTATATTTTTTAATATTCAAGTGATTTAATGTTACTTTCTATATTAAATTTATAATTCCTGCATAAAAAGAAAATTTCCTCGTGCATTTTGATGCTTTCAAATATTTTGAATAGTGGTATAAAATCGAGATAAAGAGCTTGCATACTAGATGTGATATGAAAACTGCAAACCCCACCATGCATCCTTCTTTATGTCTTCCCCACTGGCAAATCCATATTGGATATAATCGATCACACACGAGATTCAGTGCTACGTAATAAAGACAGCGGGGATTTCACGCGTATACGGCTCCTCGACGACAACAGGTATTACTTCGGTTATATAGTCGAGGACATGTATATATGTATATTGGGCATTCCAAGTCAACTCATTTGGGGTTGGAGTCAAAATAGCGAAAAATACAAATTTTGAATGGCCGAAATTTTGAATTTCAAAGTTAACGAAAGTTCAAATGAAGAAAGACCGATCTTACGAGAGTGTGTAAAGTCTTATATAAAAATAAATAATACCGAGATGTCGAAAGAATTTGAAATGCAATGGAGATATTTCGGAATGGTCGAAACTACAAGGGGAGGAATATCAAATTGATGAGAGTTCGAACAGTTTATAACCCAATGTTGCAATATTTTGATTATTCAAATTATACACTCTTTAAAAATATATATTCAAATAAATGAGTGTTTGAATAATGAAATTATCAAACAAACAATTATTCGACTTAGTGGTCTGTCCAAATAAAAAATTCAAAGATCTTGTTATTGCAATTTTCATAATTCTAGAATGTCTGGATATTAATCATTCCGAATTTTAATCATTCAAAATACTGTACCCCACCCCTCATTTGGTCATCGGCCTGACTCCCACGGATTCTGTTGACGAATTTTTTTTTGGCATATTTTGGTCCAAAAAAGAGTTTTTCTTGCAGATTTTTATCACTTGTTTTACCTTATAACATTTTTTTATTTTCTTAACTTTCGAGTAAAAATGAATTTGGATCAGGTTTTATTTTCTAAAATTTTCTCCATTAAATCTAGGACTAAAAATATTTTTTATTATTTTTTTTTTAAATAAGGACGAGTGCCTGCGAGATTAAAAAGTATCAACCACTATGTAACTCCATTTTGAAAACAAAGGAAGCTTGAAATTTTCTCTCTTTTTTTTCAAATATTAGACTCAAATTATTGTGATATTTTTTAATTTATATAAAAAAAAATCTATTTTTAAAACTGAATAAAAAACATCGCGAACATCAGTGCCAATTTTTGCATAACCGAAATGATATTATTTTTATAAATATCTATAAATTAGTGAATGACTTTGATCTGGAGAACATTTTTTTAAATCGCTCCCGATGTAGAATACTGTTACAAGAAAAATGAGACATCACACAGAGACATCCTTCGAGGCAGTTCTGAATCACGTTGAAATAGCCCAAATCTAGTCTACAAGTACTGCTTGACCAAGTTGGCTTTAGCTGAAAAGAAATAACTGAAAAGAAAATTCTTTGCTCCAATTCTTAAATGTTAGGTAAATTTTATATTCACTTGTTCACTGGAATAAAAAATAGAACTTTTTAAAAGTAATTTTTTTTCCGGCTTAAATCAGCCTTCTTAAAAAATGTATAACTTTGAAAATGAAAAAAAAATATCAAAAATTATGTTGAAAAAATAGAATCTCCGACAGTATTTTTTATATTTGATCCTGAGGATTTTTTTTTTCATGATCAAAACACCGTTTTTATGAACAATCAGAGGATACGGGATTTTTTAAACTTTTTTTTTCACGAATAAAAAAAAAAGTAATATAAATATAATTTTGTGATCGAGAACACGACGCTCTTGTTTTAAAGAATGCCCTTAACCCATAAAATCGTACATCGCCGTATTAGTATTTGTCACCTAGGCTGAACGTGACTCAATCACCCGGCTTAGAGGCACCACGCGCTTCTTTTTCGTTACGTAAGTCAGCTCGGGAGAGATGAGGATATTTCATATGCATTGGCTTCACTAAAACACCCACTCAGATTTTTGTCGCCTTTTTAGCTCTATCATAGTTGAAATTTGGCATTAAAAAAATAATACCGACACCCCTCTGTGCTTCTCATTATATTCGTGAAAGTCGATTCACTGATTTTATGTAATTATTTTTTTAAGCCGCGACTCAAGGCTCTAAAATATTTTCTACTCATATTTTTGGTCTTAGAATGATTTAAAAGAATCCAAAAAATAGTGTAATTTTATTTGCAGCCTTATATATAGTTCATTCGACGAATTTGTTGAACTTTTTTTAAAGTTCAAGCCGGAATGTTAAAACAAAAATATTTTTAATTCACGAATGGTTTTGAAAATAATTTTAAAAAATTGTGCAATTTTATTTGCAGTCTTATACGGATCATTCGACGAATTTGATGAATTTAAAAAAAAAATAAACCTGAAATGTTAAAACTAAAATATTTTAAATTCACGAATGGTTTTGAAAAGAATTTTAAAAAATTGCGCAGTTTTATTTGCAGCTTTATATATAGTTCATTCGACGAATTTGATGATTTTTCTTTAAATGTAAAGCTGGAATGTTAAAACAAATATTTTTAATTCACGAATGGTTTTGAAAAAAAAATTCGGAAAAATTGTGCATTTTTATTTGCAGCCTTATATATGGTTCATTTGACGAATTTGATGATTTTTTTTTAAAGTAAAGTTGAAACGTTAAAAATAAAATATGTTTAATTCACGAATGGTTTTGAAAATAATTCAGAAAAATTGAGCAATTTAATTTGCAATCTTATATACGGTTTATTCGACGAATTTGATGTATTTTTAAAAAAATGTAAAGCTGAAATGTTAAAACTAAAATACTTTTAATTCACGAATGGTTTTAAAAGTAATTTTAAAAAATTGTGCAATTTTATTTGCAGCCTCATACATAGTTCTTTCGACGAATTTGATAAATTTTTTTTTAAATTTAAAGCTGGAATGTTAAAACACATATTTTTAATTCACGAATGGTTTTAAAAAAGAATGAAGAAAAATTGTACAATTTAAATTGCAGACTTATTAACGTTTCGTTATAAAAAATTTTTTTTCTATGCAAAACAAGGAAAACGTTGCCAGCTCCGGGACACGCAGAGGTGAATCTTTGCTCGGTACTCTCGCTGGGAAAGGATCTCAGCAAGATCACGATGCCGGTTGTATTCAATGAACCACTCTCGTTTCTTCAGCGGGTCGCAGAGTACATGGAGTATGCCAAGTTGCTCAAACTCGCTTCTATGGAACAGAGCCCCGTCACCAGAATGCAGGTAAATGAGATTTATTGGCGAAACATGAGCCAGATTCTTTTTTTTTTCCTAACTCATCCAGAGTGTAGTTTCTTCTTCAATAACCATCAAGAAACTCGATTCCATTTTCTTCGTTGGTGAATTGAAAGCTTGCAAAGTTTTTGAATTATTTGTGTAGTCGTACCACTCCATTGATTTTTTTTCTATACAAACAAATTTTACATAATATTACATTAGACAGTTTATCAATTGTCAATAAAAATCTGATGAACGCATTATTTTTAAATCAGAAATAAGCTGATTGTATCGGTGAAGCCTTCTTAATCTAAATTTTTATTTACAGGAGAAAGTCAATTGATATTCCAATGATTCTTATAAAAAATGATAATAAAGTCTTTTTTTTTTAATTATAAGAATTATTCGAGTTGAGAAAATATAGTTTTATTGTTTTCTTTTTCCTGTGATTGATTTTAAGTTTAATTTGATGATCGTTTATTTATTTATTTATTTTTTTTTAAGTACGTTGCTGCATTTGCGGTGAGTGCTTTGGCGTCCAACTGGGAAAGACTGGGAAAGCCCTTCAACCCTTTGCTCGGCGAGACTTACGAATTACAACGAGAAGACTTCCGGTAAATATAAAATAAACTGCCGTTTTTAATCCTAGAACGATCGCACCCAGAATTCTCATCAGATATTTTGTCCATTACATAAATTCGATTTAGTGTCTCAATTCGAGTGTACAATAGATTAATTTATCATGAAATTGATAATAAATACGTAATAGTTTATTAATATATAAATCGATTTGTAATGTCACTAGAAAAAATCCAAAGTTTGCTTGGACTTTGCAGATATAAAAAAGCCCTACGCAATGACATTTCTTTAAATATCAAAAGCGTGTCAACCTTGTACTCTTTAAAATACCGCTGAACAAGTTTAAAAATATTAAAAATAAAAAAAGTTACAATTTTTTTTTGTTCCAAGAGTTAATGCCAGTAAAATGTGTGTTTCAAACGATTGAATTATCATTTTTTATCAATTTCTCGTGCAGCATAGTGTGCGAGCAGGTGTCTCATCACCCTCCGGTCTCGGCCTTTCACGCCGATAGCGAAGGGTTCGTCTTCCACGGGAGCATCCACCCAAAGCTCAAATTTTGGGGCAAATCCATTGAGATACACCCGAAGGGTATCGTCACTGTTGAATTACCGAAGTGCGTATGACGTAAAGTCGATAATTTAATTCTTTCAGCAAGAAAATTGGAATTTTGATGGATCGTTGAAAAGTGACTAAGTACTTTTGATATGTACTTCAACACAATTTTCATCATTCAATTAAATCAATTAAATCCTTCAATCGAACATTAAAAGATAATAAACCTCGGCTTAATATTATTATGAGTTCATTATAATTGTCTAAATTCATTTAACGTTATTAATTACAAATGAGGAATATTGCGAGTCTTTAAATAAAGCCGATCAAACGAATAGGCAATAAATCTCAATAAAACTTTATTGCTAACTGAATCCTGAATTTATCCAATCTGTGACCGACGAGCAAACATTTTTTCAAATTTTCTGTACTAGAATTATTTGAAAAATAATTTTCAATTATTTTCATAATAGAGGTGTATTTAATAAAGTTTGTTTTGTGTTTTATCGTTCAGGTGGAAAGAAGCATACACCTGGCAAAACGTAAATTGCATTTTGCACAACGTGCTGGTAGGTCAATTGTGGATGGAACAATTGGGCGCCTTGGAGATCAAGCAAGTGGGTGGTGCAAATTTAAAAGCCACCTTATCCTTCAAGAGTGCATCGTGGAACAGCAAGGATCTTCATCGAGTTGAGGGCTTTATTACCGACCCCGAGTAAGTTTTTAAGTACTATTAATTGGATTTTTTGAATTATCGAGAAATATGTGGATCACTATATTGGAAGCTTGTAATTATTTTTTTTTCTTTTTCATTTTCGAACAGCAAAAAGAGACTTGTCTTTCTTTATGGAAAGTGGACGGAGCGCCTACGTGCATGCGATCCCAGCCTCTATGAGGAGACAATCGACAGGATAAAACGCGAGGCCAAGAGTCCTCAAGGTAGTCCTGGGCACAAAAAGGTTCTCGCTAAATTGCACAGTCTCAAAGTCGGAGCTTTCAAGCCATCGCATCAAGATGCCATAGACGAGGGTAGCACAGATGGGGAAGAGTGTTTGCCCATCGACGAGATTTCCGGTTCCACCACCCTCTGGGAAGTTGCACCAAGACCGAGCAACAGTGCCGATGTAAGTGTCTTACCATCGATCGACCGTTTTTTTTCTTTTCCTCAGACCGGTGTGAGAAGTAAATATAATATGGTTTGATTCATAAACGTGGGAATACAATTATTTCCACATTAAATCTTTGCTATGAAGACAAATTTGACATAATATTGCAGTAGATGCTCGTATTATTTTTTCGTTGTTTATTCGAGTCGATGAGAAATTTGATACTTCTTTAAATTTGTTTATAGGTATTTTATTAGCAAAAAGAAAGGTTTATGGAATGAAATATGGATTTCTTAGATTTTACCCTAGTGGATAATTGGTAGGGGAAATAAATTGAAAGTTACTCTTGCTGTGAAACGTTGCAAAGTAGAACCTTGAACATTGCTTCCTCTTTTTTGAGCTCGACGTCTGCAATGCCTCTTTTATGAGGTAGTACAATAACAAAGAAATTACGTTATTTTCGTGAATTCGGGAGAAAAAAATATACGAAAATGAGAATTTTTGTGGATATTTTAACTAGTTTATTGATTTCGCTCAATTTCAATACCAAAGGTCACATTACTCCAATAATGTTTCAGCAGGATATCTGAAAATTTGTTCGAGTGGCAGTTGCGATAACAGATGTCTTTCAAAATCTTAAAAATTCGAACAAAAGCAAAAAGCTTCGACTAATTTTTATAAAATGTATACCAATGAAATATTAGACTCTATATTTATTATTTTATTTGTGTCATATATAGACTATACCATATATGACACAAAAATTTGATGATCATTTTTTTTTCATTTAAAATAAATTTGCTGATTTTGTAAAATCCATATGATTTCTTTCACATTTTTTTGTTCATTTTGACAATTTTTATTTGGTAATTTTTTTTAATGACTATAGCAATGAACTGGTTTGTTCAGTCATTCTAAAAAATATTGAGTTTAATGTGGAATATTTCTTCGAAAACATATTAAAAAATTCGTGATTTGTCATCTATTTTTCGAAACTAAAAAAAAAATTAGAATGAAGAAAAAATTGAATAATTTTTTAGAATCATATGGATTCTAAAAAACCAACGAATTAAAAAAAAGTTTATCTGATTTTTGTTTAACAATCTTTTTTAACATTTTATTCATACACTTTAAGCATTATTATTATGCAAAATCAATGTTCTTAGCACCTTCCATATGTTTCAATTGTTTCCGATTTATTTATACCATCGAAAAGTACTTAAAATTCTCACAAAAATCTCACATTTCTCTCTAACTATATGAGACGTCCTCAAATTTATTCAAGATGTTAGTCTGGTTGAAGAAAAAACGTAAGAATTTTTTCAGATTTTTTATTGCATATTCCAGCTATTAAAAATTTCTGAAAATAATCATTGTTCATTTTTTAACGCCAATACTACTCACACAAAAAAAATCATAACAACATCAAATTTTGGATTTTTTGCGTACTTTCCAACAACATTTTTTGTAAAAATCTCCGTTTTTATTTTATGCTATTTTTCAATTAAATAAAGTTGCCACTTTTTCCCCTCCGAAACGGCATTGCCGATTTAGTTGAAATTTTCACGTTTTGTTCTTTGAAATATCTAGAATCTTAGAAAAAATTTGCGAGATGGGCGGCAATTTCGCCCCAGAGTTACAGCTCTTCGAATGATGGAACATCGTGGTAATCTAATGTGTAATTGCTCTCTGCGTTCAGGAGGGCTGGGAATGTCTATGGAAAATATTCAAAAGCCCGCATTACATTTTTTTTATTATGTAATTTTTGTTTTTTGTATTAGATTACCGCGATGTTTGCTCGTTCGAAGAGCTGTAACACTGGAGCGAAATTGCCGCCCATCTCGTCAATTTTTTCTGATATTCTAGATATTTCAAAGAACAAAACGTGAAAATTTCAGCTAGATCGGAAACGCCGTTTCGCAGGGAAAAAAGTGGCAACTTTATTTAATTGAAAAATAGCATAAAATAAAATCGGAGAATTTTACAAAAAATGTTGTTGAAAAGTGCGCTGAAAATCCAAAATTTCATGTTGTTATGATATTTTTGTGTGAGCTGGAGTATCGGCGTTAAAAAATAAACAATAATTATTTTCAGAAATTTTTAATACCTGGAATATGCAATAAAAAATCCGGAAAAATTGCTAAGTTTTTTCTTCAACCAGACCAACATCCTGAAGAAATGTGTGAACGTTTTGTTGACATGAAAAATTGGGGTGGTCGACTTGACGTGTTTTGCCGCATATGTATAAAGCATCCTTAAGAGGCGCATTTATAAATAAAATTATGTATAAACACTGAATTCACTGCAAAGCAAAAGATTTTTCATAAGTCGTTCAAAAATATCATAAACAATCTTTAAACAAATATGTAATACTCAATTCAATCCGCTGAATAAATATTTAAAAAATTGAGCATCATCGAAAAGGATGCAGGATTGGAAGCTTTCAGAAATGGCTTGAAATATTCCATGCAGACATATGAATAAATAAAATGTTCATTAACACGAAACATATGTATTTCCGCAGTATTACCAATTCACGGCTTTCGCGATGTCCTTGAACGAGATGGAGGCAGGAATGGGAAAAGCGCTTTGCCCGACGGACTCGAGATTGCGTCCGGACATACGGAAATTGGAAATGGGCGATCAGGATGGCGCGGCTGCCGAGAAAGTTAGACTCGAGGAGAAGCAACGGGACTCGCGCAAATCGAAAAAGCACAAAAAGGGTCCCGAAATGTTACCGAGGTACGTTTATGCACTTTCACAGGTCGTGTTGATGTGTATCAATATTTTCTGGGTCATCGATCGGGAAATTAATGATTATTATCTGACTTCCGGTTGCATCAGGTGGTTCCAGGCTGGTATTAATCCACACACGGGACAGGAGGATTGGCTCTATACTGGCGGTTACTGGGACCGCAATTACTCCGAGATCGACGACATATTTTAATGCTCGCCACAAACACGAGAGTAAAATAATGTTCGATAAATCCTCTAAAATAGCGATAAAAACCGATATTGAGACTATAAATCGCTGTGTACCTTTTAGAGCGTCGAGTTTTGCTCCAGAAAGGCTTTAAAAAAAAAGAAAAAAAAAAAAAACGATGAATTTTGCGCGAAAATTTGTTATCGTTGCACTTGGAAAAGAAATGGTAATCGACCAGGCATTTAATTGTATTGTTGTGTTAAGTCAAAGAAATTTACAGCAACATGAAATGGATATATTTATGTCGCATGAGTACGAAAAGTTGAGTCGTGAATTGTTTGGACTAAATATCGATACGTTTAAGAAAATAAAAGCACTTTAATTAACGTTGATGTTCGAATTTGGAATTGATGAAGAAATATGTGGTCTAGGAAAGTAACGCGTGAACGTGATTTTAGAATTTATCAAATAAACGAGAAATAATAAGAAACAATTTGCAGGCCAAACAGTCAAATGCAATTGAATTTCACGATCTTAATTAAAATATTTGAGATATATATTCTACGGCAAGAATTATCAACAGCGACGTCACTGGACTTTTGATCACTGTTCAGATACGTCAATATACTTTGGCGAAGAAAAAACGTACTGATTTAAAGAGAAAGAAAAAAAAAAATTTTCAAGCTTTCAAAAGTCAATCTATATTAATTAGCATCTGGTATGAAGAAAATATTCTCTACATAAAAAAAAAATGAGAATAGATGCAACAAATGACAATTCAATAACAGTTTCATAAATATAAATGTCGATTTGCTTTTGAAAGTTTGTCAATAGAATTTTGAAACTTTGGCAGTCATTTTATCAGATATCGACGAAACTTCCTCGAAATAGCAATCACTATAGCTGAAAATCATTTGTCCATGAATTATAAAAAAAAAAAAAACAAACACGAAGAATCTTGCTATCATAGTTTTGCGCAAGAACAAAATAATTGCGATTAATTAGAGTAATCAGTGTCTATAATACAATAAAAAAAAACAAACGAATTGAACAGAAATTTAATGTAACGTTTAAAAATAAACACCGTGAAGTATATACACAATTAATACGAGAATATAAAAAAAAATTTTGAAAAATATGAACAAGAGGCTGGAAGTGTTCCTTTTACTGTACACGTGCAAAAAGACACCAACACGACAAACTATTTTCATCGAGTGAATTGTACATACGCGCAAATTTGAAGAAACAAAAAAAAATAGTATAATTATGTAAATCAGTTATTTACTTCTTTAGTTAATTTCTTAATAGAGCGATGTGCGGTGATTCTAGGATTTAATCGAGAGATTCTTTCTCGAACGAAAGATTCTTTAGGAGTCGATCTTCCAAAACTTAGCAGTAATAAAGCTCGATTTTCCAACCAACGACGAATTATCATGCGCTTCTCTATTACGATTTTTTCATACGATATGCCTCGACACAAAATTCATGCTCCTGTCGCTATTTTTATAAACAAACGATTATGACACCCAACCCCAGAAACATGTCTCTCTTTACACACGCTTGCATATAGCTTTATCGCAAGATCAATGTAAATACGCAATGTATAAATCATTGTACAATCGTATGTATTTAGCAGGCCCCCCAAAAAATTTCATGCGATTCCTTATGGAACACAAAAAAAAAAGAGCCACAAGCTTTTGTTATAGTTTTGTCGATCAAATGAAATATCTGTTTTATACTCCATGTGCCAATGAAACCTATATTAGAGCAGCTTTTCGTATCGAAACTGAATGGCAATGTCTATACACATTTGAAATTTGTATATGCTCGTCATTAATTAAATCAATTAAGAGTGTGCATCACGTCTGAAAATTTGGAGTAAAAATATTCTACTCTTTGCATTATACAATATATATAAAAGTCAATTTCAATTTAACAGAACTGAAGATCACAGAAATTATTGGAATCGAAACGAAACGCAAAGTTTGGGAATTAAAAAATGAAGAAAAAAAGAAAGCGTTGAACTTTTCATTGGTACAGAGGAATCTCCTGAACCTGAAGAAGAAGAAGAAGAAGAAGAATTTGTATTAGAAAAGTTCAAATGACAATATTAATCGCTACTGAAAACGATCTTACACTAAAATCTATATATTTGCATAAGCAAATGAAAGTTTTTTCTTTTAGACTTGACAGGTGAATGAAAGTTTTAACAAAATTGTGTAATATTAATTGGAAATATATTCATGTTTCAAAGGCGCTATTTTGATCCACACAAAATCATGTCAAAAAGGTTGATTCTTTTTTTTTTTTTTTACGAATACTAAATTTCGAAGGATTTTACAATTTACCCAATCAATACTTTCAATATTCAAAAGATGGTAAATCCACTTGAATATTATGCTCTGAATCGTTGCGCCGAGCTTAATAAAAATAGTACTTAGAACGTGAAACTATTGTTGTAGTTTAGATTAGTGAAAGGTATATAAAATAAAATAAATTATAAATTAAAAAGAAAAAATGCAATTATAAAAACGTTCGTACGAACGTTGGAAGTTTATAGATTCGTTGAACGAATCGTACTTGGCACGTAGATTAAATTAATTACTATTTAATGAGGAAAATAAAAAAAAAAAATCGCGACTAGTTTGTGTAAAGTATATAAAGATCGCATCGCATTTTAAAACACTGCATTAACGGCAATACACATTTTTTGCACACAGCTATAACGGCAAAAGTAGATATCCAGGAACATGTGAAGTATATAGGGCATTCCAAGTCAATTCACTTGGCCATCGGCCTGACCCTCTCAGATTCAATTGACGAATTCTTTTTGGCATATTTTTCTCGAAAAAAGAAGATTTTTTTTCCAGATTTTTATCACTTGTTTTAACCTTTAAAATAATATTTTTCCCACAACTTTTGAGTAAAAATTTATTTCGACCGGGTTTAAAATTCTGAAATTTTTTCCATAAAATCTGGGACTAAAAACAAGTATTTCCATCATAGTTCGAGAGTGGGCCGAGAATAATTTCTATTTTTTTTTTAAATTTAAGAAAAAAAATATTTTCCATATTTTGAAACTTAAAAATTTCAATAATGGTTTCTTGTAGGAAAAAAAAAGGAAAATAAAACATGTCATGGTAAAAAAAGAGTTCCCATAATTTCAGAGTAAACGCTGAAAATTCTCCCAATAATTAAAATAAAATTGAAAAAAGCTATTTCAATTACAACAAAAATTACGGAAAATTTTTCTTTCTTAAAATAATTTTTTTTTTTTTAATTATTCTCGTTCCACTCTCGAACTACGATGGAAATATTTGTTTTTAGTCCTAGATTTTGTGGAAAAGAATTCAGAATTTTATAACTGGTCGAAATTCATTGTTACTCAAAGTTTATGGAAAAAAATTAGTTTACAGGATAAACTCAAGTGATAAAATTCTGAAAAAAATATCCTTTCTTTTAGGACCGAAATATGCAAAAAAAAAAAAAAATTCCTCAACTAAATCAGACCAATAACCACGTGAATTGACTTCGAGTGCCCCATATATTTAGCTTTATACACATTAAAAACAAGCAAACAAAAAAACTTATCCAAAAACCGCGAAGTGTGTGCATCGATAGAATATCAAAGAAAATTGAAACGAAAGGAAAGAAGAAAGATATTTAATGAATTGATATAGCTTAGGAATTATACGAAAGTATAATGATTCGACACGAGATCTGCAAACGATTGTAATTCGGTACCTGGTGTTATTTAGTAATCGAGCATAATAATTATGTGTGTGTGTTTTAGGAAAAATTTCACGCGTAATTCGAACGATTCGCAGTTTTGTGAAAATACCTTTAGTAAAATGTCAAACTATCGTCCAACGTCAGTCAAGGCGAAATCGAATAAAAATTTATAGATAAACAAGACAACTTTTCCTTTTAAACAGTGCGTCTTGGCGAGTCCGAGTTCGACGATAGTAAGACCAATGTAATAAATTATGTTTGCCATGTGTTGTACATAGTGGAAATATATTAGCGATGAGAAATAAATAAATGTTGTTACAACAGCGTTGAAATTAAAAATTGCAGTGATTACTTTTATTGCACGCAGAGAAGGATAATTGATTTATTTTTATTATTAAATCCAATGAAATATAGTTGAATTAAATAAATCTTATTAAGTCGGGATTTTAAGAAACAATTTTTTTTAAATTGCATAATTACATTTTTTTTTAATAAAAAATTTGCAGTGATTACTTTTATTACACGTAGAAAAGGAAAAGGAAGATTTAATTTGATTATTAAATCAAATGAAATATAGTTGAATTAAATAAATCCTATTGAGACGGCATTTTAAGAAACATTTTTATTTAAATTGCATAAATATATTTATTTAATTGTCTGCAGGATTTATTCAATTCAACTATATTTTATCTGAGCCAAATAAACTCTTTAACTTTTTTTTTTTTTTCAAAAAATTAATTAACATTGATTATTACATGGAAATAGAATTGTTCATAGTTTTACAATAATTAAAAAAAAATACAGAATAAACATTAATGTACGGAAAATGAATGATAAAAGAATGATAATATTTTAACAAAAAGTGTTTAAGATAAATTATTTCATTTGGATGTTGCATATCGAAGATAGCATCAAAATATTCGGACAATTTATAGTATTATTTCTTTGAAATATTTGTTAATATTGCCAGAAAATTTTGAAACCGTTTGACAATATTTTTGAAATATTATAACAATCTTGCAATATTTACCCAACTTTCAGCAATAGACTTAGAAAATATTTCAGAAACTTTTGATATAAACAATATTATGTCATTGAACTTTACCAAAGACAGTTACTACTGAAAAGTATTTTTTTTTTTTTATTTCGTTTGTACATAAAAAAATGTATTTATTTGAAAATATTTAACTAGTAACTTAGAATCAATCGTACGAAATCTATGGAAATAATTGAAAAAAAAAAAAAAAAAAAAATCGGAAAAGTTGGAAAACGCAATATTTGAACAGAATGATTCTAAAATATTTCACAGTAAAAACTAAGTGAAAAATTATGTAAATTATCAGGAAAAAATAGTTAAAAATAATTATAAAAAAAACAGTATAATAATAGTTAGTAAAAAAAATAATTGAGCATGTATAACATTTATTTCTCAATTATCGAGTTTTAATTAATTAAAATCAATACAGTCACTTTAGTTGATTTTAATCAATTGCTAACTTGTGTATGGAGCATTCAAGTACTTGTCGAAAAACACGTTCCAAATTATTTTAAGATTTCTTAAACACTTTTTATATGCGATATAATTCTTTGAAATTTTTAAAAAACCTACGTTTTTAAAAATCTGAAAAAATTCTGAAAAATCGTATAAAATGTTTAAAAAAATTTGAGCCCTATGCGAAGATTTTACAACTGCCAAAGATAAATTTGAAAAAAAAATTGAACAATAAAATAATAGATTAGAATGCATTTTTGGGATAAAAAAAGTTCCTTATAATATAGATCGAAAAAATGATATCATCAGAATGGCGGTATGATGACTTAAGATTTAATTATTCGAAAGTTTTTTGTCTGAGGAGAAAAGTGTTAAAAAAATCTTTAAAAAATTTGGCACGTGTTTTTCAACAAGTACTTTAGTATAAAAAATTACGGAGTCGATCTGAGACATCATTTTAATATAGTCATCATACCGCCATTTTGATAATATCACTTTTTCGATCTATATTATACGCAACTTTTTTGTTCATTTTTATCCCAAAAATGCATCCTAATCTTTTATTTTATTTTTTTAATTTATCTTTGGTAGTTATGAAATCTCCATCTTCGTATGAGGCTAAAAAATTTCGTTACATTTTATAAGATTTTTCAGAATTCTTTCAGATTTTTACAATTTAATTTACAATTCTATTAAAAATAATAAACATACAATATCCACGTTTTAACTTACAGCCCAATTTTTCTTACGAATATCATTAAACTCAAACTCAAATTCTCCTTTCATCACGAATTAAAGCGCGGCAAATTCAAATCCGAGATTTAGTTCGAGCTACGTTCGCCAGTTAGCGCGAAATTGCGTTCCCAGCAGGCGCTTCCAACATGGCCGCGGTTCTGTTTCCCCAGAAGAATCAGAAGCCATCGATCCCCGTTTGCTATCGGACGAACACGTCATGAGCGTTATTTCCACTGGTTTTTAAAAATCGTATATATAAAAAAATAAAATAAACCGTGTGTGTTCTCAACGAGTTCACAAGTGTCAGAAGATCAACAAGTCGTGTTGCGTGTGACATAGAAAAACAAAAGAAAAAAACAGAAAAATTGTTTACTAAGCCAGAAAAATCGAGATGAGCACCGTACCAACAGGTGAGAGCTTCACTATTGCCGAGTTTAGTAACCTCCTACTGTACAATTTTTTTTTTTCTATTCATTCTAATCCACTCTGTGACTCGACAGCATAACTTGTACGTCGAATGCACAGTTTTGCATATTGCACTTGATGTTAATCAGCATGATGCAACTTTGTTAATCCTTTAACTATTTTTCAAGCCGAACTATTTATTAACCTACAAACAAAAAAAATACGACACTCAACGATAATTTGCGTCTTTCCGATCTTTTATCACTGATACTTTTTTTTAAATTTAGCCATCGAAGAAATTTAAAAAAAAGTGTAAATATTTTTCTATAGAGAATATCATTTTTTTTCCAGTGTTGTACAATCTGCGACAGGCGGATGAAGAATAATGAGAATTTTTTTGTCTTTGTGACTCATTTTTTTGATTTGATCGCTGACGTTGCGCAGAGTCACAAATGATAACAATCGACGTAGCGTTAAGCATCATATTTAATGCATATCAGTTGGAGGAGAGTTTTGATATGTAATTACACGGTTCATTGAGCCGCTTTGATATACACATCATGACGGCTTTCCGTTGTTTTAGCGAGTCTTGTATTTTAAGAGAGAGAGAGAGAGAAAGAGAGAGAACCCTTTCGCATAGCTTCCTTTCTCGACAACTGCCGGACGTTAATTAGATTATCGTAATTAGAAATCGCCCACGCATTAGCGATCGACGCACTCCTTTTGCGAAACTTTGCATAAGCGTAGAAACCGATTAGCTTTAGAATCGTGTTGTAATCGCTGGATTATATATATATATATATATATATATATATATTATAGAGACGATTTTTATTGACATTTTTATTACCGAAGCTTGTCTTTGGCTTATTTGGCAGGAAATTTCACAGAGTTTTTTTTTATTTATTTTTTTTTGCAGAAAACATGAATATTGAATTTGTCATACAAGTGTTAATGGAGAATTAATGTATTTGTATGTTAAACGCGTTAAACGAAATCGTTTTTAATATGCAAGTACTTTATTTTGCAAGCATACTTGCATACGTGGCATTTGTATACCGGAAAAAAGTAAATATAATTAAATAAATTATAAATTTCATTAAAAACATAATTTCGATATAAATAATATGGCTAATTTTTGTCATTATGTAACGCAGTTTACTATAAAAAAAAATAGTGCAAAAAATTGATATAAACATCACGTCGAGCATGTCTGTCCAGATATTTTAAGATTTTAAGCCATAATGGAAATATTAATCCTTTATACTACATTTTTTTTTCATTAATTCACACAGAATGAAACTCGAACTTCTTCAGTTTATCTAATATATATTTAATTTGTTATCACTGTTTCATGATGTGTGAATTGCCATGGTATTAATTTTAATATATAAGTTTCTGTACAAAAACATTCATATATTAATTCTATTAATTTTCGAAACGATTTTAACAGGGATGCACAGCAAATAAAAATAATAATAGCTTTTTTTTTTTAACAAAGCATCTGAAAATGCGATTACAAAGTACAGCGATAGCGTGACGGATTTTTTTCAATATAAAACATGCATGCAAAATGCAGAGTCTGATTTCCGCGGGTTTGTGAAGAGACCATTGTCGACGGATGGAATATGAATAGGAATGGCATGACGCTTGAGTAGTTTAGTCTAGATCAAAGTAATCGATATCATGCAGATGAAAATCGGCGTCAGCTAGACGTCTGCTATCGGCAATGTCGTTAGACCCAACCATGCAATTCTATTCCGTGCGCGTGCACGCGACAGACGTTACGCTTGATCCTTTAGTCCTACTGATTCTACTTATCGCATATAACAGCGCTGTTTCACCAAGTGGTAAAAAAATTGTAGAATGTTTTTGAAATGGACGAAAACATTTCAGATTAAATGTTTTCAAGGACATTTTTAAATAAGTATAACAACTCTAAATAACAAATTGTAAACAAACTTAAAAAAAAAAAATAGTTGCGATAATATTGGCAACTATTTTGTGGCAGATATTAATGTTTATTGAACGCGACAAACTTTATTAAGAAAATTACTTTTATAGTTTAAAAAGAGATGACACACACATTTTCGGCTAAACATTTTTAAAAACATGGTTCGTAGCTGTGGTTATATGTAACGGTGTTTTAATGAAGGAAAATAAAATCGGAATCTACAAAAATTGTCAGTTATATTTTCTTTTATATATTGAATACAAAAAAATATATATACTTTGTGCTTGATCCTTTAGTCCTACTGATTGTACCTATCACATATACTAGCGCAGTTTCACCAAGTGGTAAAAAAAAAGTAGAATGTTTTCAAATGGATAGGGCATTTTTAAATAACCATAAAAAATCTAAATAACAAATTATAAACAAACCAAAAAAGTCGCGATAATCCTGGGAACTATTTTGTGGCAACAATTAATGTTTATTAAACGCGACAAACTTTATTAAGAAATTTACTTTTAAATTTCAAAAAGAGAATACACGGATTTTAAGCTAAACATATGATAAAAATGGTCTATAGCATTGGTTATATGTAACGGTGTTCTAATGAAGGAAAATAAAATCAGAATCTACAAAAATTGTCAGTTATATTTTCTTTTAAATATTGAATACAAAAAAAAATATATACTTCTCACAGTCGTGAAATAATAGTATATTACGACACGAGTGCGATTAAAAAACTCGTGTGATTGCAACACTCGTCTTCGACTCGTGCTGCAAAATCACACTCGTCAAGAAAAAGTTTCTCGCACGAGTATCGTATACAACTTTATGCCACATCGATGCGAGAAGTGCCTACTTCTCGCACTAGTGCGATAAAGTTGTATACGATACTCGTGCGAGAAACTTCTTCTCAACTCGTGTGATTGTAAACCTCGCCATCGGCTCGTGCAGCAATTTTACACTTGTGAGAAAAAGTTTTTCCGCACTCGTATCGTAATACACTATTATTTCACTCGGTGCGAGAAGCACGGAAAAACGCTTCGCGTGCGTCAAACCCCATTTTCGCACCTTGCCAAATAAAATTTTCTACGATACTCGACGGAAAACCTATTTCTCAGCACCTGTGATTTTATCGTGACCAAACCTCACAGCCGCGGGAAAAAAAAATTTCCGCACTCGTACCGTAATATAACTATTTACTATTTGTTATATTCAGATCTGGAGATTTCCACATGAGCAAAAAACACCGTTGCAAACAAGAAGCATACAATTTTTGTTTGACTTAAAAAATAAAATGATTTTTTATTATAATTCGGTGGAATTAATGTAGTTATAGTAACAATGGAAAGAACTTAAGGTAAATATAAAAATAGTTGCATAGACTATCAATTAATAGTTGTAACTTAATAATTGCCAGGACAACCACGAATTTCATCGAGTGCTTCGACACTTTCAGACCATCTGCGCTCAATTTAGATCTCAACGATCTATTTTCACTAACCGCAAAAAAACGTCGCAGTGAACTGTGTTTTCAAAATAAACATACTCTGTTGCTTCAACAAACACGGCTACTTTTCCCGGTCAAAAATCTGTGTTTGTATAGCCACTTCGTATTTATTTTGTTGATTTTTGTTTTTCTTTTTTCTTTTTCTTCGCCTTCTGTTAGTTTTCCGGGTGTGCATAGTTTTCATTGCTTTGCCGTCATTCGGTGGTCGGTTCGTTATCGCGCGACGTAGTGGTATATATAGCTCGCAGGAAGAGTTCTGGCGAGATAGAAGGAAAAAAACGAGAATATACCGAATACGCTTGTTTTCGAGAATATATGCGCTTTTACGTGCTCTACGGGAACTAAACGCCGGTGTGTTTTCGTCTGCATAGCTCACAAAGTCAAACGGGTAGAACCGGCGATCGGGTGATTCATCGACTAGCAGAAGCTGTGAGCGCCGGGTGTTGTTCTATATAGTTCTAGTCTAGTATATAAATACAGATATAGGTGTATATACGGTCTTTCGTAATACCTCGGGCCTGTGGTGATCAGCGGCTGTTACCACGGAATTGGCTCTGCGGTGGTAAAAGAGAAAGTCCAGTTTTTTGAAACTTGATCGAAAATGCATAACGGTTTTCGATGTGGGCCACCAACACACAATCGTTTCAAGTTTCCGTATTGTTTCATATCGAAGAATTATTTTAAAGTGTATACAAAACTCTTTGTGATAACTTATACATCCAGAGAAAGGGGAAATGGGTTTATTTGAATCAAATAAAGTATATAGTTGAATTAAATAATAGTATATTACGATACGAGTGCGATAAAACTTTTTCTGATGAGTGTGAGTTTGCAGCACGAGTCGAAGGCGAGCTTTGCAATTACAGGAGATGAAAAAAAGTTTCTCGCACGAGTTTCGCATACAACTTTATTTCGCGAGTGCGAGAAGTAGGCACTTATTTACACTCAATAAATACATTTATTCAATGGTCGGTCTATAACAGAATTTATGCCACGCGGTGCGAAAAGTGCCTACTTCTCGCACGTAAATAATAGTATATTACGAATCGAGTGCGAGAAGTGCTCACTTCTCGCACCGCGCGATAAACTTGTATACGAAACTTATGCGAGAAAGTTTTCCTGATCTCGTGTGATTGCAACCCTCGTCAAGAAAAAGTTTGATCGCACTTGTATCGTAATGTACTATTATACAAGGCATTTCCCATCAACTCGGCCACTCTTTTACTCTCTCGGACGAGCTCTCGGATCTGTTCCATAATTGAGCTGTATAGTAGTACTACTTAAAGGTACTGTTTGTGAATTCACTCGTTTTGTGAATGGTGTTTTTTTCCCCTCAAATCATGGAAGATTGGGGACAGGTAAAACAAATTTTAAAACAAAAAACTTATGTTTTTCCATTAATTATTTAACGCAATATATGTTACATTTTAAACGGCACCAAAAAGGCTGTTTTTAGCGAAAAGAAAATGGAAAATATATATTTTTTCTTTTAATGCGATACCTTTCATTGGTTTAGATTGTACAGGATATTTAGCAGTGCATTGAGAGCGTATACAATAGTTGGCATTGTGGAACTTTTCATTCTTATACTCAAACAAGATGAGAGAGATTCTGAAAATAAAATCAGAATTCGATTAATCCCTGAAATCTAAATTTACGGACATTATGTGAGAACGAAAATATTTCGTCCTATGGGTTCCTGAAAGTATGTTTAAATTGTAAAAAAAAAAGATTTTTTTAAAAATGTGGCATTACAATTGCGTTTTGAATAACTTAGAAATTAGCGATACATTGACTGTCATATTACTCACACAGAATTCGTTGCTTTTTTCAGTGGCTTCGAAGCAAAGTTAGTCTAGAATCGATGTTGCGTGTTAATGGTTGCGTTTCGTCAAAAAATTCAAGGTGCCTCGGAGTCTAGACTCGAGAGACTGAGCAGGAAAACATCGCAGGAGAAATATGATCGATACGATCCTATACCAGTAAACAAGCTCTAGCGTTAAATCTGTTGTAAACCGGGATTGCCTTCCTGATTGGAGTTGGGCGCTCAAATACTGACTCGTGATGGTCAGAGGTTGATGAAAAAAGAAAAAGGGCGGAAAAAAAAGAAAATAGCCGCGCCGAGATTGCCGGAAGCCTTAATTAATAGAGAGAGAGTACACAGTTAATTAACTCCGTTGTGCCCTGTGGGGATAACCACTGCGAGTTGAACATCACTCCATATAGTGAAGTACGAAGCAGGTGTAGTACGGGTCAACACTATTTGTTAATTAAAAGAAGAAGAAGAAAAAATCGTGTCTGTCGGTAGCGTCGAAAAATACAGAAATTCAGGATAAAACAGATTATTAACAACTCGCTGCTTAAATAACTAGAACATTGTGAAATTATCGAAAGCATCTTTAGCGAGGTTTTACCGGAAAAATTTCCCTCAAAAAGCGTTACGGCCACTCTGGAAAAAAGTGAACTTGGGCTAAATATCCTCAAAGAGCGTTACGGCCCTTCTGGAAAAAAGTTGATTTCGACAAAGCGTCCTCAAAAAGCGGATGGGGGTCAAAAGAGCGAAAGATAAACACTTTGGATGGCCGAAGTTTTGAATTTCGAATTTAACGAAAGTTCAAATGGAGGAAGGCAGATCTTACGAGAGTGTGTAGTCTTATATAATAATAAAGAATACCGAGATGTCGAAAGAATTTGATATGGAATGGACATATTTAGGAATGGACGAAACTACAAGGGGAGAAATATCAAACTGACGAGAATTCGAACAGTTTATAACCAAATGATGAAATATTTTGATTATTCAAATTATACACTCTCTGAAAATATGTATTCAAATAAATGAGTTTGTTTTTTTTTAGTTTTAGTCTTTAGAGTTTTTTAATTTTTTTTTCAAATAAACAAACAATTATTCGGCTTAGTGGTCTGTCCAAATTAAAGATTCAAACAACTTGTCTTTCGTCATTGTAATTTTCACAATTCTAGAATGTCTGAATATTAATCATTCGAAATTTTAGTCGTTCCCACCCCAAAAAGCGTTACGGCCCTTCTGGAAAAAATAGAATTTGGACAAAATGTCAAAATGATACTGAACTGCTAAAGATGTTTTCACACATTATTTTCGTGAATACACTAACTACGCCACGAAAGCGTAAAAAAAAGTAAAAAAAATAAACTATTTGCTGTTCAATTAATTAGTCAGCTACGACTTGATTTGCGGTAAACAGTAATTATTTTTTATAAAGCTCTGATGCGAAAAAAAATAGTATCGGTTGGAAGCGTAAAAAAAAACCACAAAAATGATCATCCGTAATTAAAATTAATTACTCATTGCTCAATTAATAAGTCTACTATGAATATATTTATGGAAATTGGAATTTTCTTTTTGATAAACCGTAAAAAAAATTCGGTGAAATATATTATATTCATGAATAAAAATTTGAACTAATCACTGCAAAATTATTATTATTATTATTATTATTAAGTTACCCGCGAATGCGTTTCTTTAGAAAAACGTTAACTTTTCTTTTTAATAACGTTGCGATGCGATCGAGCATGTAGAACCCGATGATTTTATGGGTCACGAGGTAGGAAACTGCATCGGATAATGGAATTTACGCTCAGCGGATTTAATTTTGACGATGCTCGAACGTGCACACTCGACCCTCTCGATTTACTACAGCTTATCGTGTGCAATGAAAAATACCTTTGGTATATATTTCTATATACGACGTGGCACTCAAATTAAGCTTTGCTCGCTGTTTTCCGGCGCTGGGTTGCAGTATTAACCTTCGAGCGGTCCCGCTTAGGGTGCTCTCTGATCGATTGCACTTGGTCAACACTTCGGAACGCAGATAATCACATTCGTCGACTTTCTCACGTTTATATGAATTTTCTATGAACTAAATAAGGAAATAAACAGTCGAAGCTTCCGTAAAATAACTTAAACGTTTTAGCCTTGAACTCGAGTTTTTATCGATTCTTCTACTCGATGAAAGTTAGAAACTCTTTTTTCACGCAGTAGTTCAATAATTTCGAGGCCGGAAATTGCGGAATAAAATTTTTTTACTTAACCATCTTCTTCATATATTACAAAAATTAAGATTTTCTCTGTGTAATATTTGTTGAATATTCTTGCGTTAATTTAATATAAACATTTATATAGTGACACATTTTTTGTATTATTATTTTTGTAAAAAACATTCTTGAAGAGAATGCTGTTTGGAATCGAAACGTTAATCAAGATATTTATTTATCAGCTTCATTGTCGTTAGTCGTTCATCAATTCATCAATATTGGTCACAAAAATTCATTTGGAATATCCTTAAGTCCTCAGAAGAGCTCACATGGCGATAGAGAACTACTGACGACCTTGGACTTCCGGTTTCACAAGATATCCAGAATGGAATCCGTATCAGGATCTCAGTCGTGAAATTGCTCTCCGCCGGTTAGGCATTTTTACAGGGAACCGGTTCCCCGAGAAGTGTTCTGCACCGCTGATACGCACAAGAAAACAATGAAATTCGCAGGAAACTTTTTTTTCTCCTCGCTTATCGATAGATTTTACTGTCTTTTCCGAGTAATGATTATCGGCATGCACTCACCTCAGTTGTCGGAGTTTCGAGTCTCTCAGAACGACGATAACTGAGTTCCTGTAGTACGTAATTATAAATGTAGTAGTAGTAGCAAAATTACATTTTAATGCATGAAACACCCGCATGCAGAGTGTAAAATGAGCGTGCGGGAAAGTTCCTTTTGGGTCAATAAACTTTCATGGTACGTTAGAGTTTTTATATTGTGCGTTTCTGTCGCTTAATCGCCGATTTAATGTTATTTTATTCGCGGCGATTTTCAATAAACGACGGTATTACTTTCCGCGCTAGGAGAAAGTACGATTTTTTATTATCAGGAGCTTTTCCCACACGTGGAGTGATTCAATAGCAATAATAAACCTCGGGGTCATGGACTGATCAAGCGATCAATTTGTGGTCAACAGATTGATCGTGACTGTACAGCTCTGTGAATGAATAGATTGTTTCAACTTTGCTTCCATTTGCCTCAAGTCAAATCCACAAATCCTCTCGCGTTTCACTGTCTCACAAAAAAAAAAAAAAATAATGCATTTGCTTAGGGCCAAAAAAGAAGTGACAGCGTGTGAGCTTTATCTGTTAGGCGAGCAAAATATTTGCTAATCTAGTAAATTTTATTTCTTAGGTGAGCTAAATATTTTGTTCACTCTTCAAATAATACTCATTTGCTGCCATGTTTTTTTTTGCTAGTGTAACAAATCGTTTTCTTTATGGCTTATTTTTTCACCTATCGAAGTGTGCATGAAATATAAAAAGTTTAATGCTAAAGTTTAATGATCTAATTTTCCTGCTGCTGTCAAGGATTGGACGAAGACGAAGGTGTTCTCTTTGGTGAGTTTTATTAACATGTATTAATCCGTTAATGGTATATGGAAAGTATTGATCACAATATCGATTTTTTTAAATGAAATTTTGATTTATATTTTATGGTATTACGATTTATTGTTACATAAAAGGAAGTACACTTATTTTTAAGATTGACTGAAGTTGGTTAACGAAAGAAGGTCACTAAAATTGAATTTATCATAGATCAATAGCGAACTATTTGATAATTATTCACTGAGCTGCTGCACATTTAAATATCTTGGCTTCACTGCACAAAAAATGGCATTGACCACACGATCAGTTACATAGCCAATAACAGTACAAAAAAAAATCTAAAAAGCTAAAAAATCCCTAACCTTGGTCTGATTAAATTCCACTTTGATTTTCATCACGTAAGTCTGTACCGAAGATATGCAAATAAGGACTAACGAATAAACAAGCAGTCATGATAATACTGTGCATGCTTATAATATTATGCCATTATATATATTTAATAGACATATCTTACTAACAATCATTACTTATCATTTTGTCACTTCCACTGATGATTTATTATTCTTACAAGGAATTCGCGTATGGTAAACTATTTGCAAATAAAACCTCACACCCCACTATTTATTTATTTATTTATTATTCATTATTACTTGGATGGTACAAGTCCTCGAAATACAGCTATGCATAGGCAACTGAATAGGTCTGGAAAACGCTTGCACAAAAAAAGTAAGATAAAATGGTACAAACTGATAAGTACATCCTAATTAATTCTGTATTAGAGTGATGAACAATTAATTATGGAGTTTGGTACATTTAAATGTATGCATCTACACTACGTACAAAAGTTGAAAACCGTTGGGAGAAAAAAATCTGTAAATTGCGAGACCGTATTATCGGTGCTTAAAAGCCTTGAGAGAGGTCCATTCACACCATAGTTTGTACGATGACATTGAACATAAAATCGTATATGATTTTGTGCGTGTCTGGTGGGTGCCCAGATAGAGATGTATCTCCCTTAGCTTATAAGCTGGGGAAGTTGAGAACAGTCAACCTGATTATGAATTAAACTATACAGGAAAACTATCACGGCCCTAATTCTGCGAGGTGAAGGTGATTACATCTCAAGATCATTAGATATGTAGATACTCACTGTACTGCCTTTTGCTACTATTGAATTTATAGTATAAGAACCGAATAATTTTGATCATCATTAAATTATTAGATAGCTGGTTAACGTGCGACAATTCGACAAATAAAACCGCAAGCATAGATTAATCATTTTATAGGATCATGTCAGACACACGTTTGATCGATGTAGGGAAAAAGAATTCGGCATACTGTACAACTGAATAGAAATAAAAATAGCTTATCATCATGAATCCCGCTTATAGGAAGCTTCATCGACAAAAGCAATCAACTTCTAACGAAGATTCAATCTGTTAATTCTATCCAATGTCCGATCCGATTATCAGAATAAAATTCTACTATGCTATACATAAGAATGTACAATGATCTAAACATCTTTTGAAGTAATCGTAGCAGGTATCTCCGCGATCTAACACAAAAGATGAGTGCTGACAAGAAGGCAACGAGAGCTACATTCTTCGAGGTGGGGAACCTCTGAAGGATCCTCGTTTCTTCCTCACCCCCCCTTCGATCCATTCTCTTCTCTCATTCTCTTGGCCCAAGAGAGCTCCTTCTCACAAAGTCCCTCCCATCGACTCACCTTACCCTCAGCACCACTCGATTCCCACCTGAGACGTGGCCCGAAGAAACGAAACCCGCGCCATCGTTAACCAACATCGCGAACTATAAGCCTCGGTGTGTCTCTCGATCGAGCGTCACTTGAAAACGCGATCGTGAGGTTTGCGCGAAGGGGGCCCAGCTGTTATAGTGGTACCGTCGTCTGCGATCGGTACCAAGCTCTCGACTTGTTCGCACGTGGCTCAGCTTATCATCGTCACGGTTGGTGTCGCTTTCTTTACTGACGGATATAACGGAACATACCGGCCAGCCGCAGTATATAGACAATTTGGACGTCAGTCAGACAAGGCTTTACACTAGTTCGGTTGTTCGTCGAAGATCCAAAAGAAACAAGAAGAATCGCATAAGGTTTACTGTCCGGACGAACGAGCTTGAGGACTTTGACCGATTTGTTGGTGAAGAACAAGGTGCTCTTTGGACTGAGTTCAAGAGTCCTACAAAAGGTCGATAAATCGATTTCAAACCCGTTGGAGAACAATGCAGCAAGAATTTCCGACTTCTCAAAGCGTTTGACTACCATTAAGTCTGAATCATGAAAGACGACGCTGGCGATTCAACGGGTAAATCTGCATCAGCTAACGGAAGACGCTTTTCACCGGAACCCTCGAGGACACATCAGAAGAAATCGTGCCACGAGCATGGCACGGATTGTCCCAGCGAAAATGAAAGAGAATTCGAGTCCCTCGAGTACGAGGAGGACGTTTATTACTCGAACTTGGCGGCAACGCCGAGCTTCGATGATATCGACGAGCTCAGTGGTAGCGAGGAAATAATTGTACACTGTTGGCGCGACTCGAACGGCGAGCTCGATGAAATTGTCGTTGACGACACGGATCTCTGCGCAGACAAAGATTTTCATCGGGACGCCGATGGTAACCTGAAGAATGGAAGAAGAAAGAGAAAATCTGTACGCGTGGTTTTTCAAGAATTCTCGAAACCGTATCTCGCGAAAATCAGCAACAGTCAGAACTACAAGAAGTTCCTTGAACTCGTGAAAGGTTGATACAGTTTTTTTTTTTCTTTTTTTTCAATTTATAGCGTATACTTTCGGTGGAGTTGGAGTGAAAGTATATTTAGTGTTGGTTGCGGGTGCTATGCTGGTAACGATTGTAATAGATAGCATTTAATAGTGCAATGACTTGCCTCTTTGACTGACTGGAAAGTCCAGTTGTACATCGGCATTGAAAAATGTTTTTGTCAGTTAATAAGACTTTCGTATTAACGAGCGTTGTCTTGATGGAATTAGTTTATCTTAACGAGGGTTTAACTTCACACTAGTGAAATTAGATTTTTTAAAACCGTTTGCACAACTTTTGGCGGTTTAATGAAATTTTTTTGAATTTTTATTCACATAGCAGCATTTGTTTCTAATATAGAGAAATATTGAGGGTCGTGATATAAAATAGAATTTACCAATAAACATAAATTTCTGATAAGATTTTTTTTTTCAATCAGCTTAATAAATATTACTATAGTATTGGTTCGATTCTGATAGGGCAAGAGCTCATTTTGGTTATTGGATGAAATTCATTCAGACATTTCCTTTGGACATTGCTGGAAGGTCTGTGCATAACTCTAAAAAAACATATTCTTTCTCTCTAAAAAAAAGTTTGCCTATATTAGTCTGGTGAATTCGATGAGATTTTTTATCTAGACCTTTTCCGTAGCGTCGTTTCGTGAATTTTCTACGAACGAGAAGAATCTGCGACCACCGTTATATCGCGCGAATCGCGGACGAGAGACCGCAGCAGGTGCATCAAACTCTTCAGCAATCTTGATCCTCTCATTTCTTCAGCATACGTCTCTATCCGTATCCCGTTAGTTTTGCAATACAGCCAGATTGAATTACACAGTCATTCGTATTCATTATATATAAAACCGTAGTGTTGTTTTTGAAGAAAATACTAAAACAATTCTTGAAGGAATGTGCTTTTATTGATTATATTAAAGAGTTAGGCAATATTTCATACATTATTTAATACTTTATTGGCGTGCGGACGTCAGCGTATTATCGGCGTGTGGAACATCGTGAGACTGATGATGTAAGCAATTTACAATGATACAAAAAGAAATAAGTCATGGTTGGAATACGGCGCTAGGTGATAACCGTGAAATTGCATAAAATGCAACTGTGTGCTACCTGACAAACACACATATTATTCTGACTCTACACAGTCTGCTGAAATATTGATACGTGAATTCGAGCTTTACGTTGGTGCTTTACAATGCCTCGAATATAATGATGGGATGCGGTTACGTTGGCGATCAATAATTGGCACAATTGCGCATCTAGATATTATCTTTCAGACAGAAAGAAAATTACAAAAATGGTACCAACCGAATTTATCTTGAGCCAATGGAATTTAGTTGGCTCAAAGAAAATTTAGTTAATGAAACTTCATGTACTTGACTCAACGTCGAGACTAGACACGTCGAAAATCGCAGTGAATTTGATTTTAACTAAATATTAAGATGAACCAACTGAACATTCTTCGATGCAACTACATGATGTGGTTAACCCAAGTTCATCAGGGGTTCGCTCATGAGCTTCGACGCATTTAATCTCATCGAGAGAGTTTGTTAACTCTGTTCTGTTAGGACAAACACATTTTTTTAGTCAACTTAATTCGGTTGGCTTAAAGTACTTTCGGTTGATTTCATCTAAAAAGTTTTCTCTTAATGCAGCGTCCAATGAAAATTTTTAAGACAGTTGTGATTCGTTTATTAAATAAATGAGAATAAATTAATCGACTAATATTTTCAAGGATCATTTTGATGACTCCAGTGCTAGATCTTTTTTTTTTTAAGATCAGACTGTTACATACCATTTTTACCCGCCAATTTTTTTTATCTATAAGCCGAATGAATATCTATCTTCATGGTTTTGTATATTGAAAAACAGCCTTCAGATTGCTCCATCGAGACACCAAAATAATTCGTTAACGAATCCTGAATCCTAATCGGTGATAGCCCTGATTGATTTAAAATTATACAATTATAAAAATATCATAAACGACTACATTTATGTGTACCTTATGTGTTCCACGTACCTCGTGGAAATCCAAAGATTTACCTGTATTAAATATATATTTGTTTTTTTACCAGGAGAGGATGCTTTCCTCCACTCGGGTTCGCTGTCCCCATCGGCCGACAATGTGGCGAACGAGCTCCAGGGAATGACACTCGAGGAACAGGAGCGTCAGAAAGCAGAATGGGCAGCCGAACTCGCCAATGTAACTAAATTTCTTTCCATCCGAAAAATGCAAAATGCTGCATAACGTGACTTAGCCCCGAAGAGTGTTATAAAAAGAAAATGTTTTTTTTTTCTTTAGGTTGAGGAGGAAATCCAAACTCTCAGACACGTTGTGGCGAACAAGATCAGAGTGTCTCACGAACTAAAACGTAAGCTTGGAATCAGCGTCTGGAGGGAACTCACGGATGACGTAAATCAAGGTCTTCGTACCGTCAAGGAAAGTCAGGTGTACGTGTTGATTGTATTCTTCATAATATCACAAGTTGTTGCACGACTCATCTGTAAATCAGGGTGGTTCCTGTCACAATTTTTCTTTCTTAGCGACAATTTTTTTTTAGAATCGCTATTCCTCGTAAATTCATCAGATTTGATTTATTCTTGAGATTAGATAGAATGGGTTCTTTGAGAGTTTCACGAGCGGTGACGGCCTTTTCATCAGCGTATTCGCAAGATCATTTCTTTTTTTTTTTTCTTACTTTTGGTTGGGTTCTTATTTAGTTATCAGAACGTTGGTGAGAAACTCGGTCGGGTCACCAGGGCAGTCTCCGAGAACAGTTTGTAAGTATTGTACAATAACGCACACGAGTTTATTGTCTCGTGTTGAACCATTGTCATGTGCAGTCGACGCTTCTAACGATCGCCTCACCGACTATACTTTTGGTCTTTGTGGCATGACGAGCATGAAAAAAATAAAAGAGTTGCGCGCGAGTGACCGATTTCTGCGAGAACCCTTGTATTCATCGCATATAATATCATTAGTGAGCAGTATGTATTGTAAATACGCTCATAGATACATTAAATAACCACATATTAATCATCATTGCTTCGCTAATCCTGTACATTATGATTATTACTCCAGGACGTACGTCAGGCAATCTGTATAGCTTTCATTATGAATGAATATTATAATAAATTGGCGCTCTTGATAATTTATAATTTGTTTATGTTCCAACGAATTTGCAATTATACATTTTGTTGCATTTCGGTTTATCAAAATTGGAGTTGCCATACAGGAGAGGTTGAAGCAATTGAAGTTTTTCTTCTTAAATAAAAAATAAAAATGATGCTGGTTTTTTTTTCGAAAAATCAACATAAACGGGCCGACAAAATTATTTGAAAATGTTCATTTAAAAAACTGATATGAAAATAGAATATTTACGGTGAAAATTTTTTTATCCGTGCAGTTTTCTGTTTTTGAATCTAAAAAAGGTTCATAGAAGATATGAATGGAGAATTTCTTCTATGAACATGTATGTCTTTACGACGTTGCAACGATTTCGGAATGATTGAAAACCAAAATGTTATAAAGGTACATTAACGCGAGTAACATTCTCTATCAATTCAACTACTTTTTTATCTTCTTTTATGTAAATATACATTTTATGTAAATTCACGGGAAAAATGTATATAACCTAAAGAAACAAAATCGAGAGAAAGATTTTCCGGCTGCTAAAACCATCTTGGCTCGATGTTCGAGTCTCAAGTTTCTGAAAAATCGGAAGATTACTTAATTTCATAAAAACGTAGCATTTTCCAAAACATGGAATTTAAAAATCTGAAATAATTTGCATAAATTACTCTCAAGTAGAAATATCTGAGAGAAAAATATACCGACCTACATCATCATTTTTTCCTGGAGTATAACCAACGTTCGACGAGCTATTTACTAAAAAAAAAAAATACATGTACTTCAATGTACAATGCTAATTAACCAATTTAATTAGATTCCAGAAGACAGAGTCAGTTTTCAAGAACACTGCCGAGGTGACAACCAGTATTCTGGGTGGACTAGGTAGCGGTATTTCGATGAAACTCGGGCAGATGCGTAATTCGGACAGTTTCCGCTCTCTGGAGGAGCGCGTAGGCTCTGCCTACGAGAACGTCAAGGTAAGCTACAAAAATATTCGCTACTATTCGTTAACGTGGCACCTCTTCGTCGGTGAAATAAGCTCTTGACAATAATTCCTGCGCTGTCTTCATTTCAGACAAAGGTGGTGCCGTCAAGGTCCAATTCCACTCAGAGCTTCGACGAGGCGTTGCGAGAAGCCGAGGCAACGAGACGCGCATCGGCAGCACCAATGGCAACAAGCCCGACCATTCCCGAGGAAAAGCATCTATCTTAGAGAACGACTTCCATAAATTCCGCTTCGACTCTTCAAGGACCTCACAATCTATCCCTCTTCGAATATTCGAATTGATCCTCGAACAACCGACAATCCCATCGCCCACCAGCACTCTCGGTTCACAAATATAAAAAAGCATTTGGAAGGGTCCAGTGACTTTTCTTACGTCCGGTCTAACGGGTCTAATTTATCAGCTAAGTTGGGCTGTCATTTCTTTTAAAAATCACCAGCCATACGTATTATTGATTATACAATTCGTCATTTGTATTTTTTTTTTTGGTAAATCATATAACTGTTTGAAAAAAAAAAATTGTTTGCGGTGAATTCGTTTATTTATTAAGAAACGCACATTCAAAATCGGTTATTCCTTCAACAGTAAGAGAAAATGATAAATTGGGCGTAAACTCATTGGCTACAAATTCTACAAGTGTTGACCGATTTGAAAATTTTACAAAAGTTACAAAAATATATTAGGCGAGAATTATATGTGATTTGACTATTATTTGTGTGAAAAAAAAAATGATAATCGATTTTGAACACAAGTTGACGGCATATTTTAGTTTCAAGATAAAAGTCGTGAGTGTCGGCACCGAAAATCTTCACTCAAATTGAACGACAATATGTCGTACAAATGACGAATAGCGTAAATAATGAATAAAACCGTAATCATATAAATCGAATATAATGCCCAACTATAAAATCTTCATTGAATGTTTCGGACATTGCGAATTATTCGCGTAAAACGAATCGAGAATTAAGTTAATTAAATAATAGAATCGTGCTTGCCGTGGATAGAAAAAAAAACTTATCCCTCCCATTCCTAAAGGAAAAGCAATCGAGGATTAATCGATGTCGCTTATCGGTAAATATTGGCATGGATGTGCACGGTAATTAGCGCCTGAGAGGTATACCCGTCCTCCGACAATATATACATATATATATACACTATATTCTTTCTAATACTGCGATCACACACACACAGAACACATATTATAAAACAAAAAGATATACACGGACATACTTACAGATAAACAGACAGGATGATCTTAGATTTAATGGATCCGAATCTACTAACGATTCGTCGATAAAGAAAAAAATAAAATAAAAAAAAAAGATATTTTCTATTCTGAAATTTCAGCAGTAAAACTGCACGCTGTGACAGACTGTGCGTCGCTTGCTTCTTCGAGTTACACGATATACTTGATAAACGTGTACTTATATGTGGAACTATACTATTTAATAACTCGGTGGTGTAAAGAAAGAGAAAAACAAGAAAAAAAAAGATTATCGATTCTGTCCAGTCTTGAAATAATGTTATCCGTTAGAGATCACGGATGCCTTTATATTGTCTGTAAAATACGAATTATCGATACTGCGTCTGTCGTGTTCAAAACAATGTCTACGCTGCCGCTGTATAATCTCCCTGTTCTTTATTGGTAAAATAAATTATTTCACCAAATACGGAAGAAGACTCGTTTTCAAAAATCTGCGTATCCAAACCCAATTTTGATGATTTTGGGGTTTTTAATAAATCATTATTATTTTTTTCTTCTTCGTAGAGTTTAGATGGTATTTTTTTCGAGATCTCAAAGTCAGAATATTTGGAATCGTGTTAAACGTGCGGAAAGGTGGAGTATAAACAATTTCCTGATGTGGTCTTCATAATGGAAAATGTTAGCTGTCGCGGTAAATCGTTTTTCATAAATTAAGTAATGTTCAAGGATGCTTTGTATTACATTTCGGCTGTAGGTGCAAAGAGACTCGAAATTTATGGGACGTTAAATGTAAAAAGAAAAACAAGAGAAATAGTCTTGGACTTTCTAACTTTTTAAACTGGAATTTTTAAAAAATTTGGATCTTGGACAAGATTTGTAGCGAGTTCCGCATTTTATAGGATTGTGAAATTTCGAAAATGTGTCAGTGCTATAAATTTGGTAAATTTTAAGGAGGCTTCAGCGGTGCACAGTTGAATGGTGTACATTGGTTAAAAAATATTGTGCACGTTTTGATGTAGATAAAAATGTATAACAATCAAATTACAAAGAAACAACTCAGTTTACATTTTAAAAAATATTCTTTGTTAAAAAGAAAAGTGAACGAGCTGTTGTTCATCAAGATCGCACTAATATTACAAATTCTCCTTTAAAAAAAATGTGTAAATATATGTATGAAAGATTTTTGGATGAAAACTGAATTTTTTTTTCTATAAAAAGTTTGTTCTACATTTTTAAAACGTTAATCAGTAAACGATAAATTCAGATTCACCTATTTTTATACCTTTAAAATTGTTTAGAAACAATTTTTGAGCCATTTTTGAAGTCTTGGTGCTTGAATAACATGACCGCCGAAGACTACTTAAATAAATCAAACTTTGCGTTCTCTCAAGCAATGCTTCGACATTGCTTTCAATTTTTCCACAATTCAGTTCTTCAATAAACCTCTTTTTATTTTTTTACTCATGAGTTTTGTGAAAGTATAAAGCTTTTTTTTTTGTAGCTCCTTCATTGAGTCTGGAAGATATTCGTGAATAAGTATACTGATATATAATTAGGTAATGTAAATAAGAAATAGAAAAAGATAATTGATAATTATTATCATTGAATAATGAGGGGAAAAGTATGAGGATATGAAAAGTGTTTGTTTTTAAATAAAAAAGCATACAAACTTTTATTATAACTAGGTACAAAAATAGTAGGTACATTTCGTTTCGTTTTTTTCGTCTAAATTATGTTCCTATCCCAGCTGGCTTGCAATCGATAAACTGACGAGAGAGCCTCAATCGAGGACTGTATCAACCACGTTTACGCGTAGGGCGTTACAAATAATATTTATGTTTAATTAAACATTCTGTTTTCGACAAATCGTATTAAAAAAAAAAAAGAAAGATGAGAGTACAAATCATATCGACAGAAATCCATAGAAATACAAGCTTTCGAATACTCCTCAAAGTATATCACATTTTCTAATTCATTATATATAATTCGAATGAAAATATCACTTTTAAACAACGCGACAGCATGTTTAATTGTGGTATCGCCGTGTTTACGTAAAAAGAAGAAATCACGTGCATATTTCGTGTCGTCTCCGAATTCATCATTTACGAAAATCAACGCGAAATTCACGAGGTATAATCCATAAGTACTCCAGTTTTGCGAGTATGGGATCTATGGTACATCTAATAGAGAGAGAGAGAGAGAGAGAGAGAGAGAGAGAGGGAGGGAGAGAGAGACGTGAAGAAATACGTGCATATCGAGCCTGAGATCAGGACTAAAAAGAAAATTTGTTAAAAATGATTAAGATCTATCGCTTAAACGTTACATGTAAAAAGAAAAGAAAAAAAAAATATTCGTCGATGGCTCATTTACGTCCTATCGATAATGATAATAAAGTACTCCAATTCTTTTTTTTTTTCCATAGTATCGCAACTGTCCGGCTATCAAGATTCGAATTTTCATTTCAATTACCAAGCATTTATGGTTACTTATCGAGAGATAATTGCTTTTTCAGCAATGTGTTCCCATTCTGGATAACGGACAAAATCGCTAAAGGGACAACACAGTTCCAACCCGTTGGAATCGATGCGCAAACGAGATTAAAAAGAAGAAATCGACTTCAACTCCTCCACGAATCAACGTGTCAAGCTTTCGACGTGGCGCCTAAAACGTTTCACATATTATTATTATAATATTACTAAACTATAACACAATTAAATATTTTTCTTCGTTTTTTTTTCTCTCCAATTATCTACAAAATACATAAGGTAATTGGCAAACATATCTATCGAGACGTTTCTCGTACAAAAAGTCTCTCACATTGTTGCACGCGCATTCTATATCTTATATGGTAAAAAAGAAATACATGCTAACAGTTGGTTAATAATAAACGCGTACGTAATTCGTTAATAAAATCAAATAACAACCGTGCACTATCCGTGCAACGACATCAAACACTGTACACCCATTGTAATTGTTAGTAAGCCATTGGCTCAAAGATATTCTACTTTTTTTTTTATCGTCACGCTACTTTTTTTTTCTTATCACTAAAAACATCCTCGCAAATTTTTCAAATTTTCTTTTCTCGCGAAATTTCATGTCATTTTTTGTGCTCGCGTTATCTTTCAAATGGACGGAACGTTTACGAATAATTATACACATAATTATTCGTTTACAGTAGATAGATGCATCTTGTAAATATAATATGTAAAACATGTGTATCTATGTATAAATTCATATAATTGGTGGTGATGGTGTGTGTATATATATATATATACTTCATTAAGATTTCGTCAACAAAATAAAATGTAATATTATTCACATAACATAATATCCGTGCTCTAGTATTCATTATAACGATCTGGTTTTGTACTGGATAGGCCGGCGAATTATAGTAGATACTTGAGACTTTTTTTTTCTTAGTTTGTATCTTTTTTTTTTTCATTATACAACGCTTCAGGCACTACTATATATTTTTTGTTTGACGTATAGTTTATAGCCATTTGGCTTCATTTTCGCTCGGACTCTCTCCTCTTTGAGGCCTTTTTGAGTATTATCGTATTTTTCTTTTTAATAGAGAGCTATCGAGTAACAATATTTTTCTTTCTTCTTATAAATTAATATACAATTAGTTACCATGGTAACTTTGTTGCTGTTCAAACCCTGTCGCATTAAAAAAAAAATCTCTAACGATTTTTTATGTCTTGGTGTGAGCTCGAGTGTAGCGTATGAGGTCGACGTCCAAATAGTTTAATTGACAAACAAATGGTAAATAATTTAACAAATATTAATTAATTAAAAATGACAAGTTTTATAATAAAAAAAACTGTACATTGGAATTGGGGCAAGTACATATCGAGTCGATCAATGGCTCAATAAAAGTGGAACATCGACCTTAATGCACGTGAAATGATTTAAAAATGAAGAGACAAGCGAGAATGAGATATATTATCGAGTATTATTAATCGTCGAACGCATAAATTCATTTCTTCGAATACCTAGCAGTGATTTTGTTGAATATTGTTTTTATGCCACGCGGTGCGAGAAGTGCCTACTTTTCGCACGCTAAGTGAGGCGAAGCGTGCGAGAAGTCGCACTTCTCGCACTCCTGAATTAAAGTTGTATACGAAACTCGTATGATTGCAACACTCGTCAGAAATAGTATATTACGATACGAGTGCGATTAAACTAAGAAAAAGTTTCTCGCACGAGTTTCGTACACAATTCTATCGCACTAGTGCGAGAAGTAGGCAAACTTTTTATCAACTTCTCGCACGAGTTTCGTATACAACTTTATTGCACTAGTGCGAGAAGTAGGCGAACTTTTTCTCAGTTTCTCGCACGAGTTTCGTATACAACTTTATTGCACTAGTGCGAGAAGTGGCACTTCTTGCACTCGTGAAATAAAATTGTAATAAAATTGTACTCGTGTGATTGCAATACTCGTCTTCGGCTCGTGCTGCAATCTCACACTCTTTAGAAAAAGTTTTTTCGTCCTCGTACCGTAATGTACTATTATCATCTTCATCGTAAAACGCTGATTGACAAAGTTTTTCGTTTTTTTTCTCTTTTTTTTTTTTGCAAAACGAGGCTCAACCTGACTTCCGTATAAAACGAGAATTGAAAGCTGGAGCGAACAAATCCGACGATAAATTATTTTACTTTTATGCGACTTGTGGCACCATAATATTCCGATAATTTACGGTTTATTCGATACAGAAGAATTTTATCGCGTCAGGCTGGTTTATCGTTAGCGAAGGAAAGCCTGTGCTTAGGCGTTTTATCCGAGATATATAGTTTCCGGTGCGAGGGGGGGTTTAATGCTTCGCTATCTTCGCCAAGTTTTTGTCTCGATCTTTATCTATTATATCCCTCATTCGCCGACTCACCTCACATCCTACGATGCATTGCGAGGAGAGCACGGATCGCCGAGATAGTCAGCGCAATGTATATATATATATATATATAACGCTGCAATATATAGAGGGTAGCCGCCACACCTTAGGCTACCTTTAGAAGGTTAATAGGCTACGCTCTGTACACGAAAGTATCGCTATATACCGCATGTGCATGTGCAACGCGTTTCTAAAGTACTGCACGCTGCATTGTAAAACGGTTTTTCCAGGTATTGCACTTAATTCAACAATCCTATACGAAAAAGAAAAATAAGCAATATATATTTATTATATCACTGATAAAAATATAGTTTTTATTCAGAACCATGTATAGAAAATATAAAAATTGTAAAATCCTCAAAACTTTTGCAATATTTAAGGACAGTAATGTTTTAAAAATTGTGCATTCTTCGGATAGTCAATATAGAACCACGAAAATGTATAGAAAAACGCTTTTAAAAATGTAGCATTTATCTGAATCGCACCAAAAAGCGACTACCTTAAAATTTGTCACAGCAGTCATGCAGTGAGTTTCTCCTTATTGGCTTACAATTCCTGTAGAAAGATATCAAAGCAGTGAGATTTTTCGAATACTATGATTTTTTCTTTTTTTTTTAATATCCTGACTACTCATAAGTTGGTGAAACAGGTTTGATTATACGTTCTAAACAGCATCACTAAAAGTTTACGACCACTTACAGGAAGAATCAATAATAGTGCTAAAGGTTGGTCAGTAATTTGGAGTCTCGATTTGCTGCACCAGGATATCGGTGTATATATAGAAGCGTGTGGATTTCGCGCGAGGAGAAAACCAACGAATAAACGTGGATATATACATTGCACGTTGCTCGATTTTACGGTGGTCGTGATACGTGCCCGGGGTTGATCGGCCTATTACCCTGGATACCGTTTTCTTTCGATCATCAATAGGTAAGAAGATGAAGAAGAAAGAACAAAAAAAAAGAAGAAAAAAATTTAAAAAAGAAAAACAAAAAAAAAATGAACTAAAGAAGCGAGAGATGAGGGAGAACGCGCGTGATTGCAGCGACGAGACCTGTGGGGAACGATTACCGCGCGGAAGAGGCTGTTCCTCTTCTTCCAAACGTTGAGATTGGACGCGATCTTTGAGGAAGGATACAAGGTATACCGTGTGTATAGTATACCGTAATCCGTCTTTAAATTGGAGAAAGTCTCCGGGGGCTTAACTCGGTTTAACCGTGAATCGTATAGAGCGAGAGGGCAACGATATATATATATATAGCGACTGACGAGTCTCTTCTGTCGTGTTTATAGCGTGACGTGGCGGTTCGAGAGGATCAAACGGTATATAAGAAGAATCAGGACCAATTTCGTGGAGGATGGTCAATGGTCTTTTGTGGCTGGTATTTCCAATAGTCCGATCATTTCGTCCGAGACTCTGACGGAATTTACCACGATAAAATTAGATCTTAATGACCTGCGCAAGATTATTATTGAGGACACTCGATAATAGTATATTACGATACGAGTGCGATCAAATATTTTTCTTGACGAGTGTGAGTTTGGAGCATGAGCCGAGGGCGAGTGTTGCAATCACACGAGTTGAGAAAACGTTTTTCGCACGAGTTTTGTATACAACTTTATCGCACTAGTGCGAGAAGTGCCCATATTTCACACGCTTCGCCTTCTCGCACGTGTTTCGCATACCACTTTATCGCACTAGTGCGGGAAGCGCCTACTTCTCGCACGCTTCGCTTTCTCGCACGAGTTTCGCATACAACTTTATCGCACTAGTGCGAAAAGTAGACACTTCTCGCACTGCGTGGCTAAAATATATAATCAACATTAGAAAAAAGGTTCTGTTAACGGGATTTTTGGTGGAATTTTTTTTTGAATACACGTTTTCATTAAAGAACTGTTAGAAATGTAATTTCGTTTAATTGGAAATACCTAGGAATTCATAATTGGCAGAATCAGTGATGTAGAATAAGCTTAAAGGTGCTACCGTAGAATTTCATACCGAGGGAACACCGATTTTGAGAAAACAGGATTTTATTCTTTTTTTATCGGTAAACATAATCATATGAAAAATACCATGCCTGTAATTTGATAGTGAATCGAACAAATGGTCTAAAATTTGTCACAGGAGTTATGGACCGGAGAAACCCCGAAAAAGACGCTTACAGGAAGAATCCGTAATTGGTGTGTCAGAGGTGGTCAGTAATTGGTATTTTCAATTTGCTGGCATTGGATATATCGTGTATTGGCTTCGAACGGGTAGAAATCAACGAGAAAAAGAAAACAGAAATAAAAAAAAAGAGGAAAAGAAATATAACAAGTGGCTGTGACGGTTTCAAAGATATATACGTGTCGCACGAGATTCTGCGTCTGTGCATACACGCGGCGCCCGGGGTATAATATACCTACGCAATAGGCTAGGGCGTAATGCACGATCTCGGGTTGTACGCAACACGTACGTCGAGCAATGTGTAATTACACTCGATATATACCGCACGTTACAACAACATCAACAACCAAGACAGAGGAGAGAAGTCTTTCGAAAACTTTGACCTCCGATGCATGCTCGTTCATGCGTGCCAAGCGCACCTTTATACTATACCGCTATGTACATATTCCGGTTGTGGACAAGCGAACATGCAACTACAACGTAACATGGGTTTTACATTTTTTTTTTCTTCTTTTTTTCTTTTTTTTTATCTCAAAGACTCTGAAGGAAGACATAATTTGGTTGTGGCTAAACGTTGACCGGACGGAAGACGAAGAGGAAGAGTGGAAATACCCGATATGAGCCACCGGTCCACCACATTTAACGCGATGTGTGAGCTCTAAAGAGATGTAAGGGGGAAAGAAAAAAAAAGTATAAAAGAAGCAGGACGAACACGCGAGCTTTTACGTTCCCACGTGTGTGCAAGAGGTGAGGGCTTACCACCTTTCCCTAAATTATAGTGCACGTCAAAATTGTCTCCCTACCCATCAGTTGGGTAACTACACAACAGAACATGAGGCGATTCTCTATCAACTGGGCCACTTTAACTTTTGCAAACATTTTTTTAATTTTTTTTATTCGTGGCAGATATGTTTTGTCGACTCTGGTAATTTTTTTTATAGCAATTTAGAGCGAAATACTAAGTGTGGAATTTTGTGGAAAAAAATATAATTAGAAAAAATGTAGTCCAGTTGATAAAGAATGTCTGACGTAAGGTGATTCGATATGGACGTTAGTAAAATTGTCAAATCAAAGTGGCGGAACATATCTGTTAAACACAGATTAATTTTTCTACAAAAAAAGACTCTACCATAATTTAATTTCAGAAATAAAAAAAAAAAACCCTTGTTTGTGTTACTAATACCAAGTTATGACTGCATTACACAGTAAAAACGAAACTAACATTTTTGTACTACCAACAGACCATTTTTTTTACAACATAAAAATATGTAAGTTTTATTTATTTGTGTCTTACAAAAAGAAACATTCAAGAGTGCGAAAAAAGTTGTGAATAATCTGAAACTTTGTTTTCTCACTTCAGAAACATGAATTTATAAATCCAATAATTCTTTTTCGTTTTTTTTTTCATCTAGTTTCATGATAAAAACGTATAAGTCTATCAAATTTATGCATTTTTGTTGTTGTTGGCTTTATACACTTTTTTGTCATCATTTCTTTAACAAATAATTCGTAAGATATGAAAGATTTTGTAATTTTATTGAAAATATTTTTTTATAAAAATTACTTTTCACTGTGCACGAAACAAAGCTCCGCTTTTTTTTTTTACCATCAGCAACGGAGTAGAATTGTAATCTGGTAGAGTTGTAATGCAACAAGACGTTTTCTGAAATGAAATTGCGGTAGATTTTTTTCTCTAGCTTAATTAATGGTAGATTTTTAGATGAGCTGAATTTATGCTTGAAAGCTGAGCTATTTTTTTTTTCTTTTTATAACGTAACAACAAAATTTCCGTTCACTCGAGCTCACAAATAGACAAAATTGCAATCATATTTCGATCTTTTTTTCTATATAAATTGATTTTGTATATCTCTATCTTTTTTTTTCTGCTGTTTCATTAAAATAATAAAAAGTCGATTTGTTTCGCTTGCCTATTAATCGGTAGAGCGTGAAAAATATAGATAAGAATATTTCATAGTACGAAAAAAATATTACGCGAGTCGTTGGTGCCTCGTTTTTTGTTCCCGAATGGTTATTTTTTTTCTTTCACGATTAATCGGTCACGTACGTCCGTACATATCCACACACACACACACACACGCGCGCACACAGACACACTCACACACATTACAAAAAAGGGCATTTATACGGTTATCTTTGTACCTAATATAGCAATTGCATAATTAACGCATTCGACGTCTAATCACTCGTTGAGTATGTATCTAAATCACAGCTCATGCTACTAATTATTTACTCAAAGAAAAACATTATAATTAAAAATAAAAAAACAATGTAAAGTAGATTAAAAAATTGGATTAACATACATATATATATATATATATATATATATATATCTAATAGAATATTCTTAATCGTTTGTGTCGAGTGTTTGTCATGTTTGGAATTAATTATTAACCGCACAAAATATAATTATTTCTGTCGTTGCCATTCGCGCTTTTCTCGTTTCTCGTAGTCTCGCAAAATCGCAGATACTACAAATATCGTCATTATCATCACCATCATCGTAGGAACAAAAATAAATTTCACAACGTTCATCTACCACAGTTCACTTATATACTTCCGCTTTCTGTCGATCGACAATTGATTTAAAATGTATAATTAAACGACAACAAATACGCTGCTGGGCAGGGTGTCGACGAAAAGTCGCTCAAATAAATATACTACAGTAATACATACATAGTAAAAAAAAAAAAAAAAAATACATATATATGGTTTGGATACGTGGGATACGCGCGTATCGAGAGTGACACGTGACATCGATCTCTCCGCTACAGGCAATTCCGTCCATGTTACCTCTTGTCGTTTCGTAAATTCTATAGTACACACAGAGACTACGCACTATAAAATACTCGGTGGGCCCCCTCGGGGCCTCGAATAAAACGTTTCGCTTTGATCGATACTCCGACAATTAATTGGCTATTGGCAATAATAGTATTTCATCGAATTGCAACGTGTCGCCGTGATTCCTCGTTCTCTTTCGTGTTTTTTTTTTTTTTTTTCACTTTCAGTCAATTGTACCTGTGGACGGACAAATCTAGGTGACTCCAAAAAATGTGTATCTCAGTTAAAAAAATATATATATATCGTTTCGATTTTGGCTGGAATTTGAACTTGATTTTAACGTGAAGCGTTTGACAGCCAATTCGTTCATTATTTTTGAGTATTTTTGCTAAGCCATTCATGGTAGGTTTTAGAATATTGTCAAGATTTCTGTCTGTTGATTTTTTTTTCTGGTTTTGTTAAATTCATTAGCAAAAAAAAGGTTTTTAATAGAGGTCTTGGAAATTGAAAATCTTGGAATGACAGATAATTCATTTGATTTTTCTGATATCCTGAGTATTAAAAAATATACATGATCAAGATTTGTGTCTGACGAATTTTTCTGGTTTTATTAATTTTATATTTAAAACAAAAAAAATGTCCACATTTCCAGTTTTATGATTTTATGGTCATATTTTGAGAGTGAAATGCTGAAAATTCGCCTAATAATTAAAATAAAATTGAAAAATAAAACCATTTCAATTAGAACAAAAATGAGTAAAAATAAAAAATTTCTTCAAATAAGAAAAATATTATTCTCGGCCCACTATCGAATTATGATGGAAACACTTGTTTTTAGTCCTCGATTTTATGTATAAAAATTTTCAGAAATTTAAATCTGATCGAAATTGATTGTTACTCAAAAGTTATCGAAAAAGAATGTATAAGGTAAAAGTGATAAAAATCTGAAAAAAATTAATTCTTTTTTTAGATAAAAAAATATGCCCAAAAAAAATTCGTCTTCTGATCCCGAGGGTTTCAGGCCGATGATCAAGTGAGTCAACTTGGAATGCCTCATATATATATATATATATATGTGCTATGTCAAGAGTTTGTATCGCCCAACAACAGCTTCGAATGACGACGCAGTTGAGTATCATTTCGCCACGGAACTCTCGAACATTTTACAGTATATTTTATACACTACGCATATACATATACATATATATATATATATATATATCTGCATTCACCACGTGCGATCGTTCTTAGTCACGGTCCGCTTATGTCACAACGCACGCAGCCGCGATATCCTCGTTATCCACCAGAGTGTTATTTTGCCTAGGCTTAGATATCACCAAAAGCGAAACGCATGTCCGATGATGTACAAAAGCCGGTCTTGGCAGCAGTTATTCCTGTCGTCCGAGGTTCCGAGTTCGCTCGATAGTGAACATACGGTACACCGTATTGAATAAATCTCAACGAAACACATCTTGCAAAATGATTACGCGTAGAAAGACTCGAGGAATGTGAGACGTGCGATAGCCCAAAGAATAAACAACGTGTGAAAAAAGCTTCACATCTCATAGAATTGTATGAAAACAAAAAAAATCAACCTTTCAAAATGTCAACGTAAAACAATTTGCATCTTCAAAACAGCAAGCAAACAAAAAAATGTGAAGCTTTTTTCATGCATTTTTCATCACGGGCGTAAGACCAAAACTCGAGATAACAAATTGTTATAAACTATACACAATATACATACAAAATAATGAGAGAAAGGAATGAAGAAAAATGAAAGATAAAGGGGGGGGGGGGGAGAAAAGACAATGAACGATATCAGCAAGAGAAACTAGCTTGTCGGATTGCATGTTGCGGAATCTGCAAGATTCCTCGCTGTCGTGACATCGGTCGTTGGACTTGTGTTGCTTGCGTTGCTGCTACCGCTACTTCCGGCGCTCCCGACATTGAGTTTCTGTGCTACATGAGTCTGATAATGTTTAGCCAAATGTGCCTTTTGCCGGAAGCTTTTGCCACAGAGTGAGCACGCAAATGGCTTTTCCCCCGTGTGCGTCCTGATATGAACATTGACGCTATATTTGTCTTTGAAACCTTTGCTGCATATGCTGCAATAATGAAGTGATCTTTCTTTGCGAGGAACAGAGCCGGGTGATCCACCGTTACCACCTTGCGTCTGACCGTTGCTGCTGTTTGCATTTCCGCTGCAAGTACCCGAAACATTGCTGTTTGCGTTAGCCGCATTAGCGGATCCTTTCGGCTTTCTGCTGTACTTCTTAGGTGCCTTAGTACCGGGAGTTCTCGCTGGCGTCATTTGTATCTGATTGGTGCTTGTTGGTGTAACAGCAGTCAATTCCGACGAATTGCTACCCTGAACGAGTTGATCCTGTTGGGCAGCGGTAACGACGGTAACCGTTCCCACTTGACCAAGATCAGCGGGTAGTGTTATTGTCCCGAGGCTCCCACTTGTAGGATCGAGGGTATACATAACCGTGGTAGTCGCGGAGACATTGCAAACAGGCTCCAGATTGCAATAAGACTCGACAACCTCGTTGGCGATGCTTTTCAATTTCTCATAATCACCAGGTCGATAAGTCGTCGTGTCCAATTGCGAGAGAAGTAAATCCTCCTCTGTGCAAGCGTGCATCGATTCGTCTTGCTGAAGTTGCTGCTGTTGAGCCTGCTGATGATCCGTCATCATCTGAAGACTGGACGTACTGTTTGTGACGGAAAGGGACATGGTCGAAGATTGCGATGATGACGGTGATGCTATTTGCGAGGGACCGGAATATAATTTTCCCTGAAGAGCGCTGCGTAGAAGACTCTCGGCGGAATCGGTTGCTGCTGCCGCAGCTGCGGCCGCGGCTACAGCAGCCGCTGCTACAGCATCTTGAAGATGATTCTGATCGGAGAGTTTCCAATCATTATTGTTATCACCTTGAGGATTATTTTGACCTCGTCCACAGAGCTCCTTGCTCTCGACAAAGCCACTGTCGTCCGTTGTATACTGCGATGATGGTGTGGGTATCACGTGGAACCTCTCGTTTCTCGTAACGTCCACGGAATTTTGTACATCGTGATCCTCAGCTGGACTAGGCTCCATGCTAAGTATAGCGTCTAGATCGAGATTAGGTCGAAGGGTCCATGAGTCATTGGAAGGAGCCGCTGGACTTTTGCAGCAATCCAAGGCGTCCATGGAATTGGCTTCGTTGTTTAGTACAGTCAGGGTGTAGATTGCGCCGTCGGTGTTTTGATGCCGATCGGCAGAGTTGCAACCGGAATTTCCAGTTCTGTGGCCAGACTCGTTGCCGTGAACATTAACACCGTCCCCGTGATTTTGACTGTTGGTATGGGTCGACCAACAGTATTTGTTAAGATCCTCCAGCAGTATGTTACACGTTTGTTCCTTGCCGTCATCGCCGCCCCAGTAATCACAGTCCGACTGATCCATTGGTACTTGGTCGGATCCTGGAACATTACAACCGTGACTGCGTACCGCATTATGATGACTTAACGAGCCCGTGATCGTTGACACGGGCGGTAGTGCCGTTAACGTGTTATTGTTGGTTTCCTTGATGAAGGACGTTGACGAACTAGTGTGAATGTCCCGGCTGTCATGATCGTCGTGCCTGGGATCCTGATGTAGGAAGTTCATGCCCCTGCCACAAGTACGATGAAGGAAACTATCCTCGTCGGATATGCCGCCTACTCCACCACCGCCACCACTGCTAGTACAGTGTGGCGGTGGCGATACAACGAAATCGAAGAAATCCGTCTTTGCGAGATCCTCGCCAGGTGCACCAGGCGCGAACGCCTCGGTCAGGTCCATCGCTGTATTCCAAGAAATACTACAAGCTGGATCAGCACCAGCTTTCAACACAGACACTATACACACTGGTGCACTACCGGGTTTTTCCCCTTTTTTCTTTTTTTCGGTAGCACAAGATTTTATGAATCTGATGAACGGCGGAATAGGTGAACCTTTCGATTAAACGCCTACTACGCTGTCACTCTTCGACGATTCCGGGGTTCTAGTGAAGTCATCAAGCGAATCGGGAATCTCCTCGCGCGATCGGCCACGACATCCTTGAATCGAGCCTTTTCGCTTCTGTAAAAAAAAATAAAAATCTTGGATTAGTTATGTGAATATTTTCGACTGCTCATGAATTTTGAGGGAACCACAGAAGTGATTTCTTCTTGTAAAAAAAACTCGTTCTACTGGATTCGATATACCATTTAAAAAATAAAAATAAAATTGCCAGTTGAACTCTAATCAAATGAAACATTTGATTGAAATTGTATCTATAATGCATCCTTAGCATTCAGGCATGGTTCTGATGCGTTCAACTAACTAGTATTCACTAGTATACAAAAAAAAAAGAATAATTTAAAAGTTATTCGGATAAAATGTTAATTTATTAACCTGTTTACTTTTAGATTCTCTTATTATTGTCACAATTACTGATTCCCAATGTTCCATCTTAAGTAATTCCTTCCATTGATTGTGTTATATATCACTTGTTGCATATTGATTGTTATCTATCGAAGCGTATTACAGAGAGACAGAAAAAAAAAGTGAAGATCCCGCGTCCGCTATAGAGAATAGTATATACAGCGTACTATAAATAAGAAAGACACGGAATCGCTTCAAGGCTTTTCGCTCGCTCGCAAAACAGTTATCTCCAGTCAGTGGTAGCGGAACACACAGTTAATCGTTATAAGACGAGGACGAGGAAGAGTCTCGAGCCTGGCTCGGCTCTTGGCACAACCATCAAGAGATACTCAACAGACCTGTCTGGCTCGCTCGATGTCCTGTTTGACTCCTGAATAAATTTTAACACGTCGCCGTTGCGTGCTAGTCAGAGGAACGAGAAATATATATATATCCTCTTTCCCCACTTCACCCCCTCACGCTGAATAACTTTTCTGCTTCTCTCAATCAATCATTCGAAAAATCCTTCTCGGTAAATCTCGATAAATCAGATCATCCAATCGATGAATTCATAGTTTACAATACTGTAATTAATTCACGAGTTTTACGGATATATAATTATGGATTTAAATGGTGAAGAGAGAAGCTGAAGCGTAAACCGGTTTCCCAGGAGAGGTCATACAACGACGTTCGTGCTCAACACTCACTATACTACTTTGGATTAATATTGAAGTACACCCATCCTTTTAAGATGTATTGGATCGATGTAACGTGTTGTCGCTCTTACAAGATTAATGCAATATGCTCTCTCGCCTGGTACATTCGAAGTACAAATATGAAGATCATGAACCTTAGCTATTGTTCTCGCGCCTATATAAATACCTCCTACATGTTCAACCTTCTGCGGTGACGGGGTAAGCCAGATTGAACTAGCTTAAAAATTAATAGTGCTCATGGCCTTTTCGTACGCCAGAGACCTTACTCTGACTTTATATAAGAACTTTAGATGCAAGTTTTATTTCGTATACAAAATAATGTTGGTAGATTCGACTGGTATAATGAATGCCAAACGGATGGAACAATAATAACTTGTAAAAAAAAGGTCAGCTCCAAAACAAAATATCAGGATTCATCACTTTTTGTAGGTACTTTTCGGAAAATCATGAAAATAAAATTATGTTGCATGTACAAAAAAATTTGTTTCCTCATAGAGGAAACTATGTTTTCATGAAAACATTTTTTTTTTTTTTTCATGGTTGTCATCCGAGTATACTCAGAATCACCCAAAACGTTGAGATGTGAAATCACATCTTAATTGATTGATCAAATTAATCAAATTGATCAACGGAGATGTTGCTTATTAAACAAAATGATTGTTTGCAAAACTTATCACCCAATTTTTTCTAACGATATCATTTTCAAAAGTCCCAATATTCTCGATGATATATCGGTTGAAAAAACTCTAAGCATGGGGTTAAGTCTCAAGAGGATCAGGAGAACCTTGGAACAGGGTCCGTTAAAGCGCATTTCGCGTGCTCTCAAATAACAACCATCAAGCTCACGTACATAGAGATATATATGCACACGCAGATGGATACGTGTTGCAGCATGCTCCATATTTTATGCAAGTTGGAGCGATGTGGAGTGCGAGAGTGTGCTAGAAGAGGCCAGCAGGGGAAATAGAATCGGTGAGTATTGCTGGACGGGGGATCGGTACCCAAGCGGGCATTAGGCCGAAGACCAGACTCGCATACTCCCCAGGCGTGGGAACGCACCGTGCTCGCGTATAAATTCAATGTACATGCAGTCTACCACTATTCGACGTCTCAGAGAAAGAGAAAGAGAGAGAGACTCTGTTAAGACAGTATATACGTGTGTTGGTAGCAGAGCTCGAGTAGAGATCGAGAGAGACTGTAGAAGTGTGTAATAGAACAGCGGTGCCTCACAGTCCCTGTGCCCAGGCTTCATGGTTCTAGCTGAGAGCTGTAGGAGCCTGTAGACAAAGTAACGAAGGAGATATACCAAGTATTCTCCGTCAACACAGCCACATTTTTTTTAAACATCCCTCTCGGATATTTTTAATAATATGCTAGATTTTATTATACTGATTATATTTTATTATCTGATAGTAATGCTTGGAAATTCTTTTCAGAATTTTAATATCCATTATTTTCGAAAACTCTGCTCGAAAAATGTACTTTTTCATTTTTAAACCTTTTTCAAGAATTACAGCAATTTTTTTTCGAAATTTTTATTCATGAAATATTTATATTAAATAAATTATACACGTATCGTGTAAGACTGCACTAGACTTGTATTGTGAAATTCCTAAATTTTTGTTTATTGTACTGTAATTTTACATCACACCTGTATATTTAATTTAATAACGGAAATTTATTAAACGCAGCAAATATAAAGCTTAAAAAAATTACTGTCATCTTTCGATATATATTTTTAACAATGTATAAGTTACAAAAAAAAAGATATTAGCTTTTCACTCAATAAAAAAATTAAATTATTGTACCGATAATTTCCTATTTCATTATTCTCCAAAAAATTAAAAAAAACCCGTATTTTCTAAAATAATGGTTTTAAGATTCTGCTAAAAATCCATAGATAGTTGTGGTAAACAAGTTGTAGTAAAATCTGGCCAATTATGAAAAAAAAAAATATATATTCGAGGAAGTTGAAGAAAAAAAAGTGGCTCTGTTGACAGAGAATGCTTCATATAGAGGCTAGGCCAATAGAGAAAAGCCGAGGATCAAGAGACGCGAGTTGTGCAATTCGCACGCTATCCTATCCTCTCCGCGCGACGAGGTTTGTCGTCGTCGTCGTAGTCGACGAAGCGATCGACGAAGCGATCGCGGTATCCTATAACGCACTGTACTAAATTAATGCCGCGGCATATATACTTGCTAGACAAGCCTCTCTGTAATATTTTGCGTGGAGCTGAAGCTATAATAGGCGTACTGAATGGTGGTGCTGGCAGACTGAAACGAGCAGTTCGCTTGTATGTTAAATGCCAGGGTTCTCTCTCTTTCTCTCTCTCGAGTATTACAATTGATCGGTAGAACGCGACTCTATGGTCTGCCACAACTGTTCAGCTCATGGTATGCACGATGCTCTAGGTAATATATCGCAAAGGACATCAGAGCGAGAGCACCCGGATTTCCGAGAGGGTCGAATATAATCACTATTTTAATGTCTCAGAAATGCTTTAGTGTACAATTATTATATTATTGTTTAGAGGACATTTTAAATATTTCTCTAAATGGTAAAAAAGTGTGGAGATTATTTCAACCGTGACTATTCTTCTGAGCTGAGCTCACAATTTGAAAAAAAAACCAAAAAATTCAGCTGCTTTGCCGAAATTATTTTTGTAGATTCTTTTTTCATTCAAAGGCATTTTTTCCACTGTGGAAGCTGTAGTATCGGATATACAGCAACTATATTAATATTTAAAGATCATTTATTTCAAAACAATCTACAAATATAGAGTTTTTTTTAAATACAAATAAACACAAATTTATTGGTTTTTACGTATATGAATACAATCTAAAGATTTTCTTTAGCGCAGCAATTTTTTTTCTACCATTTTTTTGTTTAATTCTACATTTAGTTGTACCTTTGTCGCCATTTAAAATATTTCTCTAAATGGTCAAAAAAGTCTGGAAATTATTTTAACTATGACTATTCTTCTGAGCTGAGCTCACAATTTAAAAAAAAAACCAAAAAATTCAGCTGCTTTGTCGAAATTATTTTTGTAGATTCTTTTTTAATTCAAAGGCATTTTTTCCACTGTGGAAGCTGTAGTATCGGATATACAGCAACTATATTAATATTTGAAGAACATTTATTTCAAAACAATCGACAAATATAGAATTAAAAAAATTAAATACAAATAAACACAAGTTTATTAGTATTTACGTATATGAATACAATCTAAAGATTTTCTTTAGCACAGCAACTTTTTTTTTCCATCTTTTTTGTTAACAGTCTACATTTTAGCTATATGATTTACGAGATATATACATCCGAGTGGCCCATTAAAAAATCATAATCGTGTACTAAACATAGAACCGGAATTGAGTTTCCTAATGGGTGGCCCCACGTCACAGAATAAAAGCGCAACAGAAAAAAAAAAAAAAAAAAAAAAAAACGCAACACAAATTGTTATGACTTTGTCCAGCGGTAGGTACTCTCGGTTCTCTTTCGTCGAGACGGTCATTACGAGAGAGTCGCGGTGCCATTACCGAGTTCTTAGATACCCATTGAGGGACACACTTTGTGGTACAGGACACAGCATATATATATATACACACACAGAAACGTGGCCAAGCAATTGCACAGTAACACGGAAGAGAAACGACCCTGCCGAAATAATCGTGAGTACGCGAGTCCGGTCCAGCTGCTTCTGGTTGCCTGTTGTCAGCGACGCTGTTTTGGACTTTCGGTCCTTCAGCACGCGCGCATCGAGACGGCGGTGCCCAAGAGCCGATATTCGCCGTCCCGGATCGGATAATGGTCACGATCGGGGGCTGAGGCAACCAGAATAAAAAGAAGAAAAGGAAAGAAAAAAGAAGAAAAAAAAAAAAAAAAGAAGAAGAAACGTCCGGAATACTCGGGGCTGTGTCGGCTGTATATATATCGAGAGTCCGAAAAATTTAATGAGCTCGACCTGGCTATAGGCAATGCAGGAACGCCAACAACGGCATTCAGTAGTTTCTCCAAATGGATTTCTCGCCGTATAGCAAATGGCTATATATCTATAGCGTACAAAATGCAGACGCTTCTGGTTTTTTGTTGGGTTCTCGGTATAAAAAATTATAAAAAAAAAGAAGAGGAGACCGAGAATAGAATGGGTTACTTTCTTGGTTTTTTTGTACTAAATTTAAATACTAAAAATTGCTAATTATCTTCGAAATATTGTAAAAACTTTCCAAACAATGAAACATCATTTTCGTCATTGAACTTTGTATACCATTTGTACAAAATATACTTTATATATTAATACAAATTTTATTTTTTCTCAAAGAAGATATTCAATCTACCAAAAATAATATTCAGAAGCATAAAAAAATTGCATGGAAATATGCTCTTGGATTTATTCTCTTCAAACCAGTTCTATCTTACTTCTCACCAGCTTTTCCTTTAAAACGTTTACAAACAATTTTTTTAATCAATTTGGAAACAGTTGATTTTTTTTTACTTGACTCTACCACGAGGACTACCTTAATATTTGCTTCGCCAAAAATCTTTTATTACCAAAAGTATAAAATTAAGAATCGATACTTGTTTTAAAATTCAGTAGAATTAGCAGTTTTTTAAAAGTTTCATCTCCGACACAAACATACCCAGTTTTCTCTAGAATATTTGCGTGATAAGCATAATTTTTCTTCGCATTGAGTTTCGCACGAGTGAAATTGAGAAAGATGAGAAGTAACGAAGTGAGATGATAAAGAAAAAGGCAGCTGTGTGGGGTTATGGAGGTTGGATTGGCACTCTGGGAGGAGTGTGTGTCCCCAAAGAGGGACACCAGGTCGCTATGCCGAAGAACACAACACGTGGAGAATCGTGAAAGGGGGTCATGCTCTTGGTGGTCAACAGCAGAAGCACTAACAGGGATGGGAGGAACAGTAGCTGAGAGCGGAGAAACGAAGAAAGGGAGGCAATAAAGGGAATGAAAAAAAAGGAAGACGAGCCATCGTCTTCTTCCTTTTTTAGGGCACCAGCGTTTTGGAAGACCTTCTTCTTCTTTTTTTTTTGCTTATTTTGCATTGCGGTGAGTCAGAAACGCAGCAAAGGTAAACGGTACAGCTGATGGGTCCTTTAACCCCTCTAAAGTGAGATGCTGGTTTTTTTCCATCACTTTAATACGAATTTAAAGAGAAAAACACGAAATGAATTTTAAAAATATTGAATTCTTAGCAATAATCATTTGATAAAATTGTTATTGAAATAATTGTGAAGTTTTAGAAATGAAATTTATATTGACTCTTTAGTTGCAACATTTGATATATTTCAATGTGAGTAGAACAAAAATATGCCGGAAGGTTGAAAACCCTTAAGGTCAACGTGACTGAGATTGTCTCAAGTCCCGTTTAATACGACAACTAACGAAGTCCCTGATGAATACACAATTAAGCAGACCATAAATTTAGCTTTAAATCGTTTAAAAACATAAAAATCCTTTCGTACTTAAAGTCACATTACTCCTCGCATTACCCGCTGTCTGAAATCAAGAGTCGTTGAAGAAAATTGTGCAATCGAAGCATAAATGAATCCGAACCGTTACAATGTTCACAATTGCCACAGCTACATGAGCGTAGAGAAATATGATTATAGCGATGAGGTTATTCGTATAATCAAGAGGAAGAAGAAGATGAAGAAGAAGAAAAAAAATGAGGATCCAGGAAAAAGTCAATTAAATTTTGGGAGACCCTTATTTTTCCACCATTCCATTGCGCCTAACCACACCCACAATTATAGTAAAGCATGAGGAATCTCCCAAAGGAAACTTCGTGATTCGTAAACGCACAACTTCTTTTACTCGACACAGTTCCAAAAATAGCCAGGAAGTTCTGTTCTCCAGAGAAGATGAAAAAGAAGATGAAGCAAAAAACAGGAAGATGAAGAAGTAAGCAATCAAATTTCGGAAGACCCTAATTTTCGGTCATTTCATTGCCGTAAAACAGTAAACCCAACACACGGGTATCAAAGAGTCATGGTAAAAAAAAAGTAATGCGCAATCGAAATATGAAAATGCGTTGCATTCGTTCATTTGGGTGGCAGACCTTTGCCGCTGATATATCTCTATCACGGTCACTCGTGTGCTCTTCCAAGAAGCTATGTGGAAGATACCGGGGTGAGTTGAGTCACTTCTTGCCTTTGAATATTAACAAACAAATTTGCCAAGTACATCCAGTAAAGAAGAGGCTTTGTCTTTCGAAATTTCTTTCGACATCAAGCATTTTCCATCAAAAATTTTATTCTGATAGAAAATTCGATTTTCAATAGATATTTCAATACACATTATTTATTATTTACTGAGTACAGTATACAAAAATTCGATAATCTTGATTAAAGTGCCGATAAAACAGGAGATCATCGAATTTTGTGAATACCACCTGAAAAAGATTGCGACCATATGAAATTATATGGCAAATAAATGGTCCACAAAAATTTTCGTTCAATGAGAAACCCCAAATTGACAAATGCACTTTCTCAAAGGAAACGCTTTGCGGATGGCAGGCTAAAAAAAAAATCAGGAAGCAACGTGCAAGGTTCTACTTTGCGACCTTTCTGTGTTTATGGAATATCCTTAAGCGGTCTTTTGACTCTACATGCTGACACAACTAACCCCGGTCTCTCCTCTACTGCTAGGGTGTAGTGAGATCGTTACTGCGAAGTTGCTGGGTGATTCGAGTCAATCAGCATGAACAGCATCAGTAGCCACCATGTCAGAGAGTCGGAGTTGCGTATATACACTATACGGTATGGTATTCCTCTTTTCGTTCTCCAGGCAAATCTCTCAGGCCGCGACTGGATGTCAGTACGTGAGTGAGTCCGAGTGCTTAAAGACTCTTGGGGGTATACGTAAATACGAGGTCGCTCTCATACGTACATACGTATTCATACATGTGCGTATATGTACACGTATTATACTTATACAGACGTGGCAAGCGAGAGAGAAACACGCGGTACGGAATTGGTCAAATTTAACGATCGGCTTTATAAGCCTTAATGATGGGTTGCCGCTCGACTTTATCGCTTCATTTGCACGATAATTTCCGAGAGCCCCGACCAAAGAGTATTCCTTCATGTTCTCTTGCGATTTCTCATCCTCGTCTCTTGTGTTTCTTCTTCTTCGAGTTATTATTGACGCTTCTTTTACTTTTTTTTTCTTTTTTATTTCTTTTGCTTTTACGTGTTTCTCTTAAAGGAATAAACTTCCCTTTGCCATTCTTTACCTGACATAGCCGAGGCAAAACCGGCTGCGAAATTCTAGCAAGTGCAACGGAGAACAGAAAGTCCGTGATCTTTTTTTTTATTTATGTTGACTTCCTCGGTTTGGAAAGGCAAATGAATACACAATGGTAACCAAGTATTTTTGCAGGAATACCTTAAACATTGCACAACAACTGTTCTTACTGTTAAGTTCTATATAATATTTATTGGAGTGTCATTTACTAAAGAATTTGTGTATTAACCATTTTTTACATTACTTTTTTCTCAATGAAAAATATATTCAAAATATTAAACAATCTGAATAATTTTTGTAAGGTTTTTTTTTTTAATTTTTATCGGTAAGCCATCTTGAGTATCGGTGAAAATTTTTAAATAGTGCTGAGGAATTGAAAAATGAAAAATAAAATAGGTGGACAAGCTCTCTGAATTCTTCTAGTGACTGCAAGAAATTCCAGTCCGAAGAATTTTCTTGAGAATTCGAGGGAAATCCGGCCTCGCTCGGTGAACCGGGCTGCACGCGAGTCTTACATTTCTTTTTAACGTCGAAACGATATCCGCATGTTTTTGAGAAAAAGGAGAGAGAGAGAGAGAGAGAGAGAATTTTGCTGTACGAAACGAATTTCCGGTCTTGAAGATATAATTATGTATTAACGTTGTGAACCGGGCGATATATGAACGAGGCTCGTCTCGTCTCGTCAGTACGATGGAATTTTCACCAATTAAGCCTCGCCCGGTGGTGATCGCCGACGTCTCCGTAAAGACTTGCCCCCTTAAATACGCTCGTTCCAATTTTTTGTTGACCTACACGCCTCGAAATTGACGCGTGACGAGCTTAAATTATGATTTTCTCGTATAAATGTAAAGATGAAAGTTTACGAAAATAATTTATAATTGTATGTCTTTAAGAACAAACGCGAACGTGAACTTAACGAGATGTTGCATCTTTTAGTCCAAAAATATATAATTCGCATTTCGAGTCCTGACAACTAATATATAAGTGCAATTTTATTTTTCCATTCTTCATCAGCGTACGAAGAGTTTCAACTTTGAGTTAAGTATCACCTTAAGAATCGACTAATTAGACGACGCATGAATAATTATTGGCTATTCTTTTTTTTTTTTTTTTTTTTTTTGGAAAAGAAATGTCAGGGGTAACATAACAACCGGTAATTATAGTTATATGTGCACTAATTACCGGATCCTTAAATGGGTACTTAACTTTGTTCACAGGACTGTATCCAATCTTAAGAGGACAAAAAAAATCAGGTATTACCAGCGAAACGGTATTGACTGTTATTAAAAACATGTAAAAGCCCTTCTACTAATTACAGAAATGAAAACAAAATCTATAACAAAAGTTGTAGAAACGTGCAGGATTGAAGGGAAAAAAATGACTAGAATGTATGGAACATTCAATTGTTTGAAGCAAATTATTATTATTAAGACTCTTAATTGTCTGATTATTTCATAAATGTATCTGTTTATCCCTGTTTTTGCTTCCCCGGGTTAATAAAAAATTAATTTAAATAATAAGTATTCCGGGTGGTGTTGAAAATAGAATAAAAAAGAGAGAAAGCGTTCTTTGAATAGAAATAAAAATGAAAGAATATTAACAGCGAACTTTGCAAAAAGATATTTATAGGATATTCACACCATGTTAAAATTGTCCGTATAAGAAAAAGGCAGTCGAGTATTATCGGAGCCAGTTTCCGGTAAATCGATCTAAGTAATGATATTTATGCCACGCGGTGCGAGAAGTGCCTACTTCTCGCATCGCCTGCGATAAAGTTTTATACGAAACTCGTGCGAGAAACTTTTTCTCGGCTCGTGTGATTGCAACTTGTCAAGAAAGAGTTTGATCGCACTTGTAACGTAATATACTATTATGCCACGCAGTGCGAGAAGTGCCCATTTCTTGCACTAGTGCGATAAAGTTGTATACGAAACTCGTGCGAGAAACTTTTTCTCAGCTCGTATGATTGCAACTCGTCAAGAAAAAGTTTCATCGCACTTGTATCGTAATATACTATTCTGCCACTAGTGCGAGAAATAGGCACTTCTCGCACTAGTGCAATAAAGTTGTATACAAAACTCGTGCGAGAAACTTTTTCTCAGCTCGTATAATTGCAACTCGTCAAGAAAGAGTTTGATTGCACTTGTATCGTAATATAGTATTATGCCACGCGGTGCGATAAGTGCCTACTTCTCGCACTAGTGCGATAAAGTTCTATAAGAAACTCGTGCGAGAAATTTTTTCTCAATTCGTGTGATTATAACATTTGCCTTTGGCTCGTGCTGCAAACTCACACTCGTCAAGAAAAAGTTTGATCGCACTCGTATCGTAATATACTATTATTCAGATTTCTTTTTCATTGTAATATATGATTCATTTATTTCATTGCGAAAGTCATCTATATATATATATATATATATATATATATACATGTATATATCGAGTTGCCTTCAGGGTGCATTTTGCTTGAACGGAAGGTGCATATATACCTGCGGTTCACGCGCGCCCCAACAGCGAGTGGAGTAGAGCGAGCTCTCGGTTATAGGTACTCGCTCGCGCGAGCGGCTAGCCAGCCTTGACCCAGTGGAAGGGAACCCGTTCGCCGACGTTCGGTACTTTCTCCGAGGGTCGAGGGACTTTGCGCGCGCGAGCCGCGCGGCCTGCGGGGCTCAGGAATCGCCGTTACTCGCGCCAAGCCGCCGTACGATCTCTGCCTCCGGTTGCTGTTCTCTGTTTATATCGCCGCTCTGTGTATGTGTGTATGTGCAGAGTCCCTGGAACCCGACGGCGCACGGGGTGACTAATCGCGATCGACTCGAGCGAGAACGTTTTCTTGCACACGCCGCGGGAGAATCTGAGTGACCGAGCCCGGTAACCTTGTGTTAACGCTGGTCCAGGAAAATCGCAATACTCTTGCGGAGACCTCCTGTCTCTATAATCACCTCACACGGAAATAACAATAATAACTTTGCCATTTTTATAAAACGTTCAATCTTGTAAAAAAAAAATCGTAGATTCATGTTTTATGCAATTTATTTTTGTTATTATTTCACTATTCAATAATAAATTTACACATTTTATAATGGGGATAATAACAATAATACGTTTGCAATGTTTATGAATCGTTGCATCCAGTGAAAAAAATATTTGAAATCATGGATTTGTTTCTTATGCAATTTTTGTAATCGGTTAGTTTTTTTTAAATTTTAATAATAAACATTAGTTTTAGATAATTTAAAATGTCGATAAATTCGTCTTTTCATTTTATTTTTTATAGTTATTTTTTAAGTTTAATGGCCGAGTAGGTACAATTTTACAGATATTTATGGATCATTACATCTTTTAGTGAAAAAAAAAGTCGTAAATATTTTTACCAACTTTCCACGCAAGTTCTGCGTAAAAAATTAATATAGAAGTTTATGTATAAAAATAAAATTGACATTTTTGTACTTTTAACAACAACGAAAATGTACATTATTAATTTGCAAAATTTTTTTTTTTATTTAGACAAATGATTATATTTTTAACATTTTTTTTTTCTTATTAAAAAAGTCGTGTTGATCATTTTCTTTGTTGCTTATAACAAATTTTTTGTTTTTCTATGTTCGAAGATTTTAATTTGATTAATTGAACCAAAAAAGAATCATAAAATACAAACAAAAATTTTTCAAAGTAAAAAAACGTTTTGATATACGAAAACTGACACTCCGATATTACAACAAATAAAATGTAATCGTGTATTTCGGGCCAAAGTCTTTTTACGAAGACAAATCAATGAAAATCAATAAATCGTTACAATGCAGAATTACAGCATGAATAAATTCCAAAAAATATAATTCCAGTTTTATTCACCTATTTTCAAGGAATATATGTTTTGAGCTTGCAATAAACAAACTCAGCAACAAAAAAAAGATATATATATATCGCTTCCAGAAACATTCTAAACATCTTCTGTGTTTCTCAAATTGTTTTTATTACAACGTACCATGATTTCATATATGCAATTACAATAAAATATTATTATCATGATATTCCGTTAACTCAGGAAATTTAAAACCGAACCACCCTTTCTGAAATGAGCAAAAATCGTCCCCCGGATTTACCCCACCAGTCCTAATATATTTTATTCTACAAACGACGAGGGAGAAAGCGTAGAGCTGTTCGTTGTTGTCGTCGTTGTCGTCGTCGTCTGTAATTAAAGAAATCACTGACGGTGCGCGCCTCAGTGATGTTTTCTGGTGAGGACCAAGCCAGAGAGTCGCGCACCGGCCGGCCGGTTGGCCAATTAAAAAATTATGAAACTGGTCGTAATTGAAGCGCAGACCCCTTAACCCACTTGCCCGTCGCGTGCAATTAGACGAACGGACTCCGCGGTCACTTGGGGTCTCTTTCTCACTGGGATATCTGCCTCTTTTCTTCTACGTATATATATATTTCTTGCGTGTCGTGTGTTCGGGTTTCGTCGAAAGACATTAAGGATCATCGGACCGCTCGATCTTCCTCGGACAAATTGTTGCTTTCATTATCTTCTCAACAATATATATATATATATATATATATATATAGCATACCTCAGCCATACCTAGACAATTATCCGTCTCAAAAGCCATTATTTTATAATTTGATAGAAATACTTTGACATTTTTTTGTTCTTATACAATGTTACAATTGATAGATCGTCCGGTAGATTGATCAATAAAAAACAATGAGAAAAACTTGCCGTAACTAATCACAACACACTCACTTATATCCCGTAAGAAAAAAAAAAAAAAAAAAAATTGTATGAGTCGATATAAGAAAAGTTCTCGGGGAAGTAGCGAGACCGTTCGAACGAAGGAAGCGGATGCACGTCCCAATTCTTATAACTTATGTGCGAGTAAATGAGGGACTGAAACATTTACACTACATTTGTAAGACGCCGGTTGACTATAAGACGCATATATATATATGTACATATAAGTATAGTGCGCGTATATATTAAAGCTGCGTAAAGCAGGTAGCGACTTACGAAATATTTCTTGGACGCGGACATTATTATCGCGGATATGCCACGAGACAATTATTAACGGTGCGTGCCGGACCAGTGTTTGAGACCTGCGAGCCTTTTTCAATTTTTTTTTTATTCATTTTTTTATTCCAGTTAGTGCGTTGCAGTCTCGAAATAATACCAACTTTAAAATATTTACGGTCACCGGTTTATTTCGAAAGCTACAGTCATTTTCGCATTCCAAAGAGAGATATTAAAATTATATACGCATGTAATTAATAATATTCATTTAATTATGCTGAGAAAAGAGATTGGTGGATTCAATAAAAATTCTTTGGACATGAGTTGTCAAATGTTGGACCAACGGAATTGTTGGTTTCTTCAACGGTCATTCGGAACAGGATCAAGATCTTTTTTTCTGGAGTGAATCAAAATGTCTTTTATCGTCTGTCGGATTCAGCTGAAATCGTTCAATTCAATTTGATGTTGAATTTAGTTTAGATCATTTTTTTTTAAATTCGGTTCGACTCGCATTCAATTTGTTTAACAATTTTTTATTTAGTTTGTTCTTGAATTTAGATGTATTGAATTCGTTGCATTGAGTTTAGTTTAATTTATTTACTTCGTCGACGAATAAAGTTTATGTCAATTTAGTTCGTCGTGGAATTTGTTCAATTAACAGTGTAAAAATTAAATTGAAATTTGTGTGTATTCTTAAGAGAAACATTGTTTCCAGTCCTTATATACACAATTGTATAAATTTGCCACAAATTTTTCTGTCAGTTTCTGGTTTTACAGAAAACGTACATTTAATAATGTATTAAAAATTGTGTATTTTCATATTACATCAATCTTGTATCATTTTGATACAATTGTTGTTTTTATTTATACACAATTACTCTTTTACTTCCAGTTGAACAAAATTATTTCTGTAAATTTCACAAATTTACACAATTTTATTGTCACTTCCAATTTAACTTATAAAAAGATGTATCAAGTTGACACAACATTTATGTTATTTTTTTAATTTAACAGAAAATTCCGTGAAATACACAATATTTCTGTCAATTTATAATACATAATACGAAATCAATGGTTACGTTAAAATCTGTAACTCCAATTATACACATCTATTTTTTTCGATGCAGTTCTACGTCCAATTTATTTTAGTTGCATTTCTTGTATTCAATTCTGTTACATAAAAAAAAAATTTAGTTTAATCTCTTTCCTCAGTGTACATAATAACAATAACTTAGTTAACAAAAGCTATACAACCAAATGTATAATTCGAATTTAAAAATGTCCAAAGTCAAGATTGTGTCAATAAAATTGAGTGTTGATTGCTGGGCAATTTGAGAAGTGTTTTAGGACACACTAATTGAAAAAAAAAAAAAAAAATCAAAGACGTTCATACGAAAATGCCCATTATGCATTGCCACAAAGCCAAACAAGCATAATTCCTGCCCCTAAATTAGTTCGACCTCGTTTCCAATATCTTGAAGGAGCCAAAACACAGTTTGGGACGCGGAACGAATATGCGGAAGAATTTCGCAGCTCTCGCCAAAGATTCCATGCTACGATATGTGCATATCCCGCAGAGAATTCACATGGTGTTTTATTTGCAGGATAGCTTTATCGTATCGAGCGCGAAGCTGGTGCGTATACTCTTGTGCACCGCTTTACAATCTCCCACGGGTAAAAACAAGCGCGATACCAGCAAAATCGATAAAGGATAGATATAAGGATAGAAAAAGAGAGAGAGAGAGAGAGAGAGAGAGAGAGAGAGAGAGAGAGAGAGAGAGAGAGAGAGAGAAACCCCAGTTCGGGGTATGCATGTATGCATATTTAAATTTACACGAGACATTCAGCTTCCACGATCGGCCAGTTTCACCGCGTGCTAACCGCGAGAAAATTCCTCGGCTCTCCGCACGTACATAGGAGAGCTCTGCTATATATTGCTGACCGAGAGGAGCTGCTCGCACGGTTTTTCCCATACGAATATGGAAATCCGTGCATACGGTGCGCAGACCGCGCGAGCCGGATGAAATGTATATATCCGAGGTGTGGAGGTAGACCGCGTGGATCTCACGTGCCCAACGTGCACAATCCCCATGAACGTTAACTATATAGAAACTATATGCTTGCATACACTTGCAGTTAAACGTTGTAGAAAAACATAGTCTTAGTATATGGGGCATTCCAAGTTAATTCACGTGGTCATCGGCCTGTGACCCTCTCGGGTTCAGTTGACGAATTTTTTTTGTCGCATATTTTGGTCCAAAAAAAGAGGACATTTTTAAAGTATTTTTTTTCACAACTTTTGAGAAAAAATAATTTCGACCAGTTTTAGAATTGCGATTTTTTTTCCATAAAATTTCGGACTAAAAACGAGTATTTGCATCGTAGTTCGAGAGCGGGTCGAGAATAATTTTTGTTTATTTTAAGAAAAAAAAAATGTTTCCCTAATTTTTGTTCTAATTGAAATAGCTTTTTTTCAATTTTATTTTAATTATTGAGCGAATTTGCAGCGTTTTACTCTCAGGATATGGGAATTTATTTTTTTACCAAGAAATTTTTTATTCTTCTTTTTTTTCCCTACAAGAAACCATTATTGAAATTTTTAAGTTTCAAAATATTGAAAAACATTTTTTTTCTTATATTTAAAAAAAAATTCGAAATTATTCTCGGCACGATGTCGAATTACGATGGATAGTTCTGGTCGCAATTTATTTTTAATTAAACTGGTTAATTAAATTAAAACTGGTCTAAATTTATTTTTACTAAAAAAATATGGAAAAAATATTAATATAGATAAAAATGTGCACAAAATAATATCCTCTTTTTTTGGACCGAAATATGCTGACAAAATGGTCCACTGAATCCGAGAGGGTCAGGCCGATGGCCAAGTGAATTGACTTGGAATGCCCCATATATAATGCAGGTATAGCATATGGGATACAGGTAAAGTCGGCCTGTTTCAATGTACATAAGTGCATCGACGAACGCTGCTTTGCCCAGCTTCGTGGAACGTGTATATTTTCTCTCTCCCCTTTACCCCGACTAACAAAGTATTATGCAATTATTCGCTGAGATCTGGTGCAGCGGTGGCTGCAGCGCGCGGCAAGTGGATCGGCCTGCCGATCGTGCATACGATTATTGAACGAACGAGCTCTGCTGGAGACGTGTGTGTTTTACAAGAAAAAAAAAAAAAGTGGTATGCACGGTTTCTACACGAATGTTAACCGCAACGTTTGTTAGTATTAATGCTTAGTAGGCACGAGAGGGTTTCGGGTAATCGGGGTCGAAACTTTATTATACAAAGAATGTCTTGAAATTATATACTGTTGGAGAACATGGTTTTTATTCTAATCAAATATCGAGTCTGAATCCAGATACTGGGGTTTTTTTTAGTTTTAATCGAAATGGATTTGATTAGATCAAATAAAATTTATTTTATTCATATATTATTTACTTTGATTTATTCAAATATAGACCCGATTTTCAATTTCAATAAATCGTTTTATCCAGAAAAAGGGTTAAATAAATCATTTTATAAAGGCCGGCTATTATATAATTTTTTTTTCAATTTTAAATTAAATTTTTTTTTTTAATGCCGGCCTAGTACGATTTACTTAACTCAACCATATTTTATTTAACTCAAATCAATTTTATTTTATTTAAATAATGATTTTTTTCAGGTTTTTTTTTCAATTTTGTTAGATTTTGATCAATGGAAAAGTGTTAGTTTGACAAAATTGAATTCTCCAAATTCTCCCATTAGCTGATCCTCATTGCCCCTTCCTTTTTTCGTACACAGGGACAGTACCTACCCGCACGTAATAAATTTACACGAGCAAAAGCAGGCCGCGTTGTATTAGCAATAAAACAGAGTAAACCGCAAGTATTCGTTGCAACGTACAAGTTGGTCCATTCTACGATACGTTAGGAGAGTAGCTATGCTTTTATAAACACACGTATCTCCTCGTTTCTACTTCCACTTTTACGTTACAATACATAAGCTAGTCTAACGTTTAAATACATACAACCAGCTTCTCCCTTTGCTTTCTCGCAGTTCACCTGCACAAGTGCACATATTATACTCCAGGGTATGTATGGTCAAGTAACTGTAGCATATATTTGTGGGACTTAAAGCGTATTACTATCGTGCTCAGTTTGTAAGGTTCTGGTATCTAGCGCGATAGAAAATGAAGCAACGAAGAAACAGGCAACCGAACACGTATGGCTGCACGTATGTACCAACGATCCCTCGATTCTTTTGCATAGTAGCCAGTATTTTCTACTCACTATATAATGTTTGTATGTTCTGCATTCAGGGAAAGCGATATAGCTGTTTGCTTCACCGACAGCTCTTGGATGTTTCTTGTAGTAAAACTTGTTGGATGGAGCAAGATGCAAGTATGCCAATGACTGTATATTTTCGTTAGCTTAAGATGCCAATAAGTGTGCATCTGTGGTATCTTAAAAAGCAAGAGAATTTGAATAAGTAGGATGGGGAACTCAGTTAAATCTATGTTTGTATCCAGCTTGAATATACAGTTGTTTCACAGTTATTTCTCAGCTGAAATCGACGATATATCCACTTCTGGATCAACTATCGAATCATCGTTGAAGTGCTTATTTAAAATGCACTCAAACTCAAGATTGAACTTGAACTTAAATTTAAGATTTTTCAATATACACTTGAAATTGAATTTGAGTTTATACTTAAGATGAAAATAGATTTAAAGATTTTGATTTGATTTGGGTTCAAAGTTAAGATCAAAATGAATAAAAAATTTGTGATTTAATTTAAATTCAAACTTGAGATCAAAATTGTGTAAAAGCTTGAGACTTAATTTGAATTCAAACTTAAGATCAAGATGAAGCAAAAACTTCTGATTTTTAATTTAAATTCAAACTTAAGATCAAAAGGAAGCAAACACTTCTGATTTTTAATTTAAATTCAAACTTAAGATCGAAATGAAGCAAAAACTTGAGAATAAATATGAATTCAAAATTAAGATCAACATGGTGCAAAAGTTTGATGCTTAATTTGAATTCAAACTTAAGATCAAAATGAAGCAAAAAATTGTGATTTAATTAAAATTCAAAGTTAAGATCAAAACAAAGCAAAAACTGGAGGAAAAAATTGAGATCAAACTTAAGATCAAATTCGCATTAAAATGAAAAAGAAAAATGGAAAAAGGTGCAAAATGCCAATAGCTGTATTTCTTGTTTCTTTTGTTTCGTTAGCTTACGATGCCAATAAATGTGTATCTTGCGCGGATCTTATAAAGCAGAAGTGCTTGGAATAAGTAGGTTGTGGATCTCAGTTAGTTCTCAGCTTGTATATATCCAGCAGCCTAGCCCGCGGTTCAGCATGCGGATATCTATCTCAGAGCGTGTATAGTTGCCCGAGGTGCACGAGGAGGCTCTGAGAGATGCATGCGAAGGAGTCTGCCGCCCGCACGCTCTATACGAAAGAAGAAAAAAAAAAGAGTAAAACGTCTAAAGCGCGCGCGCGTACATATACAGCCTCCTATAAAAGCCGGGTGTGGAGGATTGCGAATCGCAGATAGCGATACGGATATACAGTTTGGTGTATACCCGAGAGGCAAAAGCAGGATTACCTCTCGCGAAACGCTGATATACGTGTTGGGAATATACGTGCAATGTCGATTTTACTCCGAGATTGGTGAACTCCTGTAGCATCTGCGGTTACTCGGTTATATGCTGTAACATATATATTTTATATGTTGGACTGTCGAGTGTTGGAGTGGGAATTGATAAAATAGCTGGCTATTTGTCGGCGGTCTATGGCATAGTAGCGAGATCCCGCTTGGAATCATCTTTATTGGGGTATCAGGTGCCGGCAATCTATGCCCTGCTTCTTCTATCACCGACTACTTTGTTGCTGTACGAACAGAAACAGTAAATTCCGACAAAGCAATTCTATACCAACTCTTGACGCAACTCACGATTTCTACGATTTAATGATATGCATGTTCTAGTGAGCTTTGTTTTTTTTTAAATTCATTTGCACGAAGCTTAAGACAAAGAAAAACCGAATAAACTAGGAAAAAAATTTGTTGAAAATATTGTTTTTTTTGTTGGTTTATCAAGAAGCGAATGAAATAAAATACAATGTGGAGTAGAAAAATTCGAGAATTAGCTGGATTTTTTGGAAATATTGGCTTCTGACGATTTTTCTGACTTCAGTCCTGATGTCAACTTATTCTATACTACTTTATTGCTGTACGAGCAGAATCTGTAAACTCCTGTGATGCAATTCTATACCAACTCTTGATGCAACTCACGATTTCTACGATTTAATGATATGCATGTTCTAGCGAACTTTGTTTTTTAAAAATTTATTTGCACGAAGCTTAAGGCAAAGAAAAACCGAACAAATTAGGAAAAAATTTGTTGAAAATATTGTTTTTTTTTTGTGTATCAAGAAGCGAATCAAACAAAATACAATGTGGAGTAGAAAAATTCAAGAATTAGCTGGATTTTATTTGGAAATATTGGTTTCTGAAGATTTTTCTGACTTCAGTCCTGATCTCAACATATTGTATGCAAAACTCGAATATACTATTAGGCTCCAATCACAACCTCTTTGTATGATCCCCCGAACGTTAATTCGACTTTGAAGTAAGTTGAAAGTCAAATGAAATAATTAATCTACTATCAGTCAACTTTAAAATCATTATTAATGGAATTTGAATTTGATCTTAAGTCCAGGACCAACTAAAAAAAATCAAGCCAAACATGAGATCAACGTTAATTTCAAATGGGAATTCAGACTGGAGCTCGAATTTGCATTCAAACGTAAGAAGACAATTCAGATAACTTAGAATGTAATTCAATAAAAGAAACTCAAAAGTACACCAAAAGTTTTGATTATATTTTGAAAAATTAGACGGTCTATAGTCGGTTTAAGGTTGAAGTAATTTTATTGTTCATTTTAGAATTGGATTAACACCAGTTTAAAGTAGTTCAATGTGTCAAAAGTAATCGGATACGCTAAAATGTTTCATGCCAATTTTTCGGGTCTAACCAGTTGAATAAATTCGAGAAGCACCAATTGAAAAAGTAATGCATCTCCGACAATCTACAAGCAACTGTAAAATCCAACACGAGCGAAGGAAATTACGAGGTAAAGCTAGCACAAGTGGCGAGGCAGGTCACCCAGTGGCGTATGTTGTAGATATGAAAGCAGTAATATAGTAGAGGAGTGTTATCGAGTTGAGGGCGTGACATTTTTAGAGTGCAGCCTCTGGTAACGATTGGTCTGGAACGCAAGGATTTTCAAGAGTCTATACGGTTGGCCTAGAAAGACCATAACTTAAGGCTCGAGGAATACTCGGCTACTCGGCGATTTAGTGGAACTTCGTGCTGTACCGCAGAGCCCAGACGCCTAATTGCTAATTAGAGAGGTCGGCGCGAAGGTAATACTCACGAGCTACCAGCGGAGAGTACGTATTTTAGTATACGCCTGATCTTCATGCATTTGGCTGCAGCCGCGAGATTTACGTGCAGCCGGTGCAGCCTCCGTACGAACGCATCGAATGAGACCAGACCCGAAATAACAGGCGCCTCTTTTAATCCGCTTAATTAATATAAAGTAATGAATATAACGATATTTCATTAATATTTAATATCGATAATAACAACCATTAATAATCATATTACCATATATATAACCAATTATGTGAGACAGAATTTTTATTTTATTTTTTATTATTTAGTATTTTGCGCTTAATAATGTTTACACAAAATATGTTTCTTACGTAATTTGTATTCTCGTAATTAGGCAGTGTTTACTAATTGAGAGTGTACTTTCCCTGCATCTTTTTTTTAGATTTATTTCCAAAAGAATGTATGTATTCGCTTTTTTTTTAAAGTTTTTATATCTTGGAAGGGAAAACTCGCACATGAAAAGTACAAGGCAAAATCTTTATATTTTTAAGAAACTTCTTGATTCAATGATAGATTTGATTTTTTATTAAACAATATTCAGTTTATGATCAACATAATGAAATATAATTACTTGATAATACTTGTTATAACTTATTAAACCGTAATATTTATTGTTCGTATTAATAAAAATTGTATTTATTTTGAAAACATGTAAGTAAGGTCAGCGAACAGAAATATACGTTTTTTTTTACCATTGAGGACAGTAGAGTATGAAAGTTCGTATTCATGAATTCGTCGACGAAGAATCATTGAAGACGGTCGCGTCTTACACAGTTGAAGTCAAAGACGACGACAAGACGAAGAAGTGGAGGACTCGGTTTGCATTTAAAATCGGTTCAACATCCGCTCTCGCTCTCAGTGCATAAGAGAGCCTCTCTTCTGCTTCGAGTTTCTCGGCTCTCGACGACTGCGCTCGCGCCATAACACGTGAAGATTCACGTTGCCGGTGAGTATAGGGGAGAGAGAAGGGAAGCTTCGCTGTCCCTTTGGCATACGAAATTCCCTCGTGTTCTTAACTAGCTACGTCCATCTTTGGACGTACGTGCAAAAACGCGCTGTCTCTCTTTCTCTCTCTCGCCTTCTCCATATTTTTCATTCCTTCGTCTTTTATGTCCATTCCACTGGAGCGCGCAGTGCTTTTCAGATTTTTTTTTTTACATGAGCGTGTTTCCTCTCGCACGTTCTCGAACGCTCTTGCACGTTCTCGCACGCTCTCGCACGCTCTCGCACGCTCTCGCACGCTCTCGCACGCTCTCGCACGCTCTCGCACGCTCTCGCACGCTCTCGCACGCTCTCGCACGCTCTCGCACGCTCTCCCAAGCTCTGGCAAGCTCTCGCACGCTCTCCCAAGCGCTTGCACGCTCTCCCAAGCTCTCGCACGCTCTCGCAAGCTCTCGTACGCTCTCCCAAGCTCTCGCACGCTCTCCCAAGCTCTCGCACGCTCTCGCAAGCTCTCGCACGCTCTCCCAAGCTCTCGCACGCTCTCGCAAGCTCTCCCAAACTCTCGCACGCTCTCCCAAGCTCTCGCACGCTCTCGCAAGCTCCCGCAAGCTCTCGCAAGCTCTCGCAAGCTCTCGCAAGCTCTCGCAAGCTCTCGCAAGCTCTTGCAAGCTCTCGCACGCTCTGGCAAGATCTCACAAGCTCTCGAACGCACTTGCACGTTCTTGCCGTGCTCGCAGGCGGACAACGGCTCGCGTTGACCATACACGCGATATCTCGGCGGCGTATCTGCATCAATTACGCTCGCGTATAGGGCGGGCGCCCGCGCGGTGTGGGGCGAAAGGGCGGGGTTTTGTAATTTATAGTTTGCGAGAAACAATGAAGGCTTAAATGCAAAAGGCGCTGTGTGCGCGCACTTTGCATCGCTCCTGCAATGTGCTTGTATATATGCATGTTGTACATTGCCGATAGAGTATGCGCGCGAGATTGTCGGCAGGCATTTTCCAAAGATGGCACGCTCGAGTTTAAGAGCGATATGGCCTTTATCGGCAATATATCGGCATTGCATCCTCATCCCACTTCATTCTTTTCGTTTTTTTTTGTTTTTCTTTTCCTCTTCCTTTACATTTTGTTTGTGGTCAAGAATTTCTATAACTAATATTATTCATACAGGGAAAAAGCATAATTAAAATACATATGAAAAATGTATATTTAAGGAAATCCAATATATTTTCCAGAATGTATCTTAGTACATTGTTTGTTTTTTGGAAAATTTGTCTAAGATATGTAAAAAATATATTTAAAAAATATTGTTTAAACCGTCTTGAGAACTTTCTTTTTTTTTTCGTTGAATGGTCGATGCAATGCTGTTGGAATGAATCGTTCCTCCTTAAAGAGTGAAGTTTCTCGCGAGTAAATGACCATTCTCAAAGTGCGCGCCGCATATATGTTATGTACGCGTTTTAACGATCTCGACGCTATAAAAATTCCGCTGCGTGACATTAATGAACCCCTGTTATGTTATTTTAAGAGATATATAGTTGGGAAATTTCGTGCTCTCCTTGCCACGTGGCACTCCAGGACAATCTATTGTTTACGCAGCAATAAATATCGCGCAACGATCTTTTCTCGTGGTCAAGGCTTTTCCGCGCTTTGCGACTATTAATTGTTACGATTTTTTTTTCTTACTATTCAACGGAGCATTGCGGAGCAGTGATCGTTGTAACACACCAGGACACGCCATGACGCACTCTATTATCCTCGATGCGTTTTTTACTTTTATCTCTGTTAATTAACATTGTCGTGACTCGCGTCATTTATGTCCGCATGGTAAGTTGCAACAAAATACAATGTTGATAATACTATACGCTCAAACAGCAAAAAGTATGACAATTATAAAAGCATTATTACATATAAAAAAATGCCTTTTACAACAACGCTTTATGTTCCGCTTAATATTTCGTAATAATAACAATGGTAGTAATAATACCACTTCGATAAACTGAATTTAAGTTTCAATAGCAATTAATTTTTAATAATATGTAAAAAAACATGCATTGAAGACACATATACATGAAATTTTTTTATTTGTTTTAAAATGTTATAAAATAAGAAATGATCGATCAATATTACCTAAATTACTTTTATTTTTGTGGCACTTTTTAATTAATTTCAATGGAAAACCTTTTTTGTTTTGTTTTTAATAAAATATTTATAGCTTTTCTTACAAATGTGGTAGGATAACTAAAAAAAATTAATTTCAAATTATTTATGGGACAAATGAGCTAATAAAGTGAGAGAGAAAGTAATGATTATGAATTATTTCGTACCCACAAAATATTGTGGCTAATTATATTAAAAAACTAGTTTAAATTTTATTAATGATCATTGGAGAAGCACGAACTTTTTTTATTTTTGGCGCGTAATTGGTAATTTTTTTTAATGGACTTGATTACTTTACTTGCATTTTTAGTTAAAAAAAATATATATAGTATACACTTTTTATATATGGGGCATTCTAAGTCAATTCACGTGGTCATCGGCCTGACGCTCTCGGATTCAGTTGACGAATTTTTTTTACATATTTCGGTCCAAAGAAAGAGGATATTTTTTTCAGTTTCTTATCACTTGTTTTACTCCATAAAATAATGTTTTTTCATAAAATTTTAGTAAAAATAAATTTCGACCAGTTTAAAAATTCTGAATATATCTCCATAGAATCTAGGACTAAAAACAAGTATTTTTATATTTATTTATATTTATTTATATTTTTTAAGAAAAAAAAAATGTTTCCCTAATTTCTGTTCTAATTGAAATAGCTTTTTTCAATTTTATTTCAATTATTGTGCGAATTTTCAGCGTTTTACTCTTAAAATATGGGAAAATATTTTTTCACCATAATATGTTTTATTTTCATTTTTTTTCCTACAAGAAACCGTTATCAAAATTTTTAAGTTTCAAAATATGGGAAATTCTTTTATTCGTAAATAAAAGAAAAAATATAAATTATTCTGGACCCACTCTTGAACTACGATGGAAATACTTGTTTTTAGTCCTGGATTATATGAAGAGAAAAAAACAGAATTTTAAACCTGGTCGAAATTAATCTTTACTCAAAAGTAATGAAAAAAAAATATTTTAAAGGGACATTCAAAAATCTGAAAAAAAATATCCCCTTTTTTGGGCCAAAATATACCAAAAAAAGAAATACGTCAACTGAATCCGAGAGGGTCAGACCGATGGCCAAGTGAATTGATTTGGAATGCCTCATATACATATATATGATCGAAGTTAGTGCGAGCTCCGACTGTACTATATCCTGTAGAATCAGTACACACTCAGCGTGGGTGAATACGATCGTTAGGCTCCTTAGAGAGATATACAGACTGTCACGCATACGCTCCAAGTGTAAAAGTGGTATATCGATGATGTAAGAGTTCCGTGTTCTAGAGGAACGTATGTGTACTATAGACGTTACATACATGTATGTATACCTCAAACATATTACACTACAGGCGTACCTACAGATACGCCACGTTTGCCTAGGACATAGGATCTAGATGCCTATCGGCAGCGGCCGGTACAAGTCGATCGATAAATCCCATAAATCTACACAGTGTGTCTGCCTCCGAGGCCTGACGTCCTTGTGGTATCCCGGGGCTCACGAATACATCTGAACAAGCACATATATATCCACATACAGACATATAAGTATGGAATTACCTATATAAACATATATATATATACATATATATGTATTTAAACTCGCAACTCTTACTCACACTGCTTCTCCTCTTGCTTGGCTTTTTGCCTCCACTGACAGACTTATTCTCACCGCCACTAGGCTACCATACGGTATCGCCGTGTCTCTCATTGCTCCAATATACAGTACATACAACTATTACAGATCTTCGAACGGGAGAGTATAGGTACAGTGGAATCTCAACTGCATTACGTGCAATGAAATAGAAAAACAAGGATGTAAAGTAGAACTTTGCACACTGCTCCGTCATTTAATTTTTTTTTAATTTTACAAAGCTATCTCTATGCACTGCTAATGCATTTTAAGTGTGTTATTTTTAACACGTGCAAGATGGAACTTTTCAATGAACTTAAAGTGTATTAAAAAGTAGTACGATGTTAAGGATCGGGAATAACACACTTGGATTTACAGTGTGAGGATGTACGTTTATCTATTTTAGCTTCCTCATAGAAGGCGCTTTGTAAAAATTAAAAAACAATGAGAAAACAATGTGCAAAGTTCCACTTTGTATTCTTGTTTTAAGTAAATTAATAATGTGGAATTTAAAAAGAAACAAACAAAGCTTTGCTTATTTGCAAATCTTTTGTGGATTCCATTTAGTCCATTGAACTATTTTATTTTTTAGTGTAATGCGGAGACATTATCTGAAATGTATGAAGAATCAATCAGGTACGAGAAACAACCGGTTCCTCCTCTCTCCTGGCTCTGTTAATAGAGATGTGAATAGATGTGAAGCTACGCGATGTTCGACTGTAGCTAACGTAGCAGACGGTGATGTTGCTCCATCACCTAGATTCCCAATCGCGAGAATCTCATACACATAGGGCAGGGGGCAAACGAGCAACACACCTACTTTCGGTGCGTTAATCGACACCTTTATGGATGTATTACACATACAATCTCAATCAAAAGTTTTAATTTATTAGAATTTTAATATTTTGAGAAGAGAGGAGAGTATCTTTAAAAAATCAACCTCATCGATGTCACGAAGAACATTGATCTCGAATAAAAACAATAACAAAAATTCCGGAGAGGTTATCAATAGATTATTTTTCGAAAAATTTTCATCAAATTCGATAGAGGACCACATTTTTTATATGAAAAAACTTTCAATTATCCAAGCACATTTTTTTTTTTTCAAAATTTTCTTATAACAGCAGATGTTTTTTCTTTTTAAATAGACGAAAATTCGCAGTTTTGTAAAAATTAAAAAATATTGAGGAAGAAATGTGTAAAATTCTACTTTGCATCCTTTTTTTTGTCTTCAGGTTGTTCAGTCGTCTCAAAGCACGAAAGTGAAACCTTTGCTCGGTAATGTATGTGTAATGCATCCTTAATAGAACAGCATCCAATTCAGTAAAAGCGTTTTAATCTACGTATATAAGTGTAATAATGTTCAGAGGACTCGTGCCATGTCCCGGCGTCACGCGAAACTAATATAATGTGCGCTGGTAGGAGAGTTGCTGGCTATGTAACTCTAGCCACTGGTTCGGCAACAGGAGCCACGTGTTGGCACACCCTAAGAGTATATCTGTGACTATGCGCCAATATAAAGTCTTGTCTCGGGTATATATACAACGCGTTGCAGATAAGATGCAGTTACTATGTTACTTGTATATGTGTATATTGGACGACTTAGACTGAGCGATAAGAAGCTAATTTGGAAATTAACGAGAGGCGCGGCTTTGGCTCAAATCACGAGAGTCTTTGGAGGCTGGTAATAGACTCTCGTGTACTTTAGCGTTTAGTATTTTATATATATATATATATATATATATATACACGAGGCTGTCAACATCGTGACTACCAAGTTCCCACGTCTTAGCTTTTGTTCCAGGCTCTCGTTTGCATTGCAGATACTTTTTTTTTTCTAACGAAGAGACTGGGGGAGAGAAAATTGTTAATCTGTGATGCGAGCGATAGGGTAGTGAGCTGTGTTTTATTGGAGCATTGTTCCCGATGCCAAAAGCATCGAAGGTAAAAGGCTGTAAAAAGTGACATCAAGGCGAAGGTCTTTCCGAATGTTTGGTCCTTCGTGCTTCGATGATTTGAATTTGAACCATTCACTATTGGAGACTCCAAGATTCGAGCGATAGGGTTGTAAGCTGCGTTTTATTGGAGCATTGTTCCCGATGCCAAAAGCATCGAAGGTAAAAGGCTGAAAAAAGTGACATCCAGGCGAAGGCCTTTCCGAATATTTGGTCCTTCGTGCTTCGCTGATTTGAATTTGGACCATTCACTATTGGAGACTCCAAGGATTGAGACATGCAGACACGTTTGGTACTCGTCGGTTTTTTTTCTTCAAGGCAATGACGAAGTGCGTCTACTTCCTTCTCCTTCTCCAAAAGCTTATATAATTCAGATCATAATTGCAATATTTTCATTCCATGCGGAATTTGATTTCATGTGAAGATTGTGAAAATGGGTTTGACGCGACGTTTCAGTTGAGGAATTCTTTCCTCAATTCTTTCTCTTCCTCTCTGTGGAACATTGATGAACATACCTTCCTCGTAAAGGTAGCTTTGTAAAAATTCAAAAGTAATGAGGAAGCAATGTGCAAAGTTCTACTTTGCAGCTTTTTTTAAATGTGTGCCCTACTACAAGTTCAAATGGAAATTATGAACATCCACTATAGCATTATTCCTATTTTTCCAATCGTGAATGCCAATCGAGGCCTTTAACTCATGTCATTTTATCTTCTTCTTCCTCCTCTTCTTTTTCATCTTCTTTTTCATCATCATCATCATCATCATCATCATCATCATCATCATCTTACGGCACGAATGAAAAATGACAGACATATCATACCAAGAGCGCGTTGGATGCCCGTGGTCATCGCTTCGCGGTCGCGCGGTAGTCTCGCCCACACGAGAAGTATATCGCTCCCGGCTACGAGCAATATCATTCGAGAGGAGAGTGAATAGACGAGACTTAAGCACGCATATATACGCCAGGAGGCTGCGCTGGCATTGGGTACGCGTGGACGGTACGTCGTCGACGATGACGCGAACACGGCCGTGTGCTGCTCGGGGCTCGATTGACCCACTTCCGGGAGAACCGGATTCGTCTTTTTTCTTTTTCCTCCTTCGCGTCTTCTTCTTATTGTAGTTTCTTTAATATACAACATGCACAGGCATATTCTCGAGGCTTGAATAATCGACGCTTGAAAATCGATCGATGATCTTGTCGTCCATACGTAGCTCATAGATCACTTGATGCAAAGCGACGACGACGAACCTCGTCGATGGGTGCGATCGCATGCAGAAAAAAAAAGAAATAAACAAAAGTGACAGAAAACGTGTCTATAAATCCGGGACATGTCGATCAGCTTAGGGAATCTATTGCAGAGTCTTGGCGGACACAAACGTGCGTAGAAGACACACGTTAAGGCTTAGACATCACTCTTTTTTTTTACCCACGCTACGGGATCTCAGAGTTTTTAATTATCGCGGAATAATTGCGAATCCAGTAATCAAAGTATATCCTTCATGAATAATTATGATTATGCCAATGGTGTGTGTATCGCACTGTATTGGATAATATGCGGAGAGTATACGGTATAACTGCGCAATCCGCACGAGCGTGCCCACCAATTATCATCTTACCGCACGAATGTAGTCGATATATATGTGCGGAGCTGCTTAATTGATTTACGCTTCCTATGTTACCCATATTCCAACTACCGGTGCGGAGCTCGTAAAATTTGTCATGCTTCTTATTTTTCATTTATCTTAAAGTAAAAGGCGCGATGTTGCCGGACAATTTAAACGCAACTTGATCGATGTTATATTTCAATGTGCAGTGCATGACCCTGATGGAGAACTGGACTGACAGCGCTTGCAGTGACCAAATTAGGCGTCTTTGTGAATGAAGAAGAAAAAAAGTTGATAATGATAAGGTAACCGTTCAATTAGGAATTTATTCCTGCGATACTTGTATATGAAAATGCACTTTGTTGCACTGCTCAGAATGATTTATTACTCTTATAATAACTACTTTAATTACATTCACTTAATTTGCTTTACTTATATCACTCACGTGTCTCGTGATTACTTTTTTTTTATTAAGTCGACGAATAGCTGTCAACTTCGACTTGTAAATAGCTTCATTTCGTTTGAATGATTGGAGAAGCCGGAATGAGAAGAAAATTGCATAGACGCTTTTTTTCATGTTTTATGCAAATTGTTGGCTTCTTTTTTATCATGTTTGAATTTAAAAGCGTTTTTACGTTTATTTTAGTTGATCATTTTTCGTGCAAAGGAAGAAATGTTAATCATAAGTTGAGTGACCTTTTGATAAATTATACACAATTTTTTTTTTTAATCACACCTTCTGATTTATTTATCTATTTCGAGTCAGAAGAATTAACAAGAAATGTGATATATCATATCTATTTTCTTTGTGTTAAGCAAAATGTTGCACAATTTCTAAATTACCTTGTTTGCACCTTAAAAAACGTTTTCAAGTCTATTTCACCATTCCGCATGCAAAACAACCGTAGCAGTTTAATGCTCTGTCGTTTGGAATAAATTGGTCGTAGAATAACGACGATGACGAAGTTGATGTACCGGCAAAGCCCACAAACCTGAAGAGAGCGTCTAACGAGACCAACAAAACACTATAAAAACTTCAGGAATTCTCATTGAGCCTTTCAGTGCCTCTCCTGTTACTTTTTTAAGGCCTTAAGAGCCTCGAAGAGCGCTCAATCATAGTGGATGATTGAGGCACGGCGTCAACATAAGTCTCCCAATCACGAAGGACAACGTTAACGGGAGGCGAAACCTGTCAGCGTCACTTTTTGACTGAACCGAAAGCGCCATTTACTTTTATCTCTCTCATACTTTTGAAAAAAATGTTCATCCCTTAAGGCAAAATGGAGTCAAGAGTTTCGTCGAGTCTCTGCTGTGATTGGGTCAAGACGAAAAGTAGGATTAACGATACAGACATTGGCTATTAAAAGGAAAAATCAGGCTATCAGTAGGAAATATTTTTGTACCTAATTTTACAAAGTTTTGTGGATTAAGAGGTTCAGTTTTTCAAGAATTACGTGAAATTGTCCATCACAATGCAGTTAAGCTAATTTTTTTTTCTTCGCAAAACATAGTCCACGAATTGGCATCACAGATAGTTTAATCGTATCAACCGTTAAATAATTACAGCCGTTTATTTATGCAGATATTCTTTGCTGAATGAGAAACCGTTCGTATTTTTTAATCGATAATCATTAGACGTAATAGCGTTTCGATGTGAAGCATTTAAAAAGAAAACAAATTGAATTGATTATTATAAACATCTGGTTCAATTGGCCCCTTCAAGAATCAGTGCGACACATTAATGTCTTTAAAAAAATATGAATTATTCTTGAATCCCGAAAACAAAAAACTGTACTTGATTGAAATAAAACAAAAATTCTCATAATGTAATAGAAATCATCATCAATCCCTGTAGTTTATTGCAGAAAAGTTTGCCAGAAACGATTACAAAAATGTAGCACACACTGACTTGACTTGTGTGAAGCTCTATCGACCTCTTAAGTTGTAACTTCATATTGTCATAACTTTCATCACTTTCTGATCAATGTGTTTTTCATTACTGCACAATGTGCCAATCATTGTCGTTTTGATCTGCAACATACGACGCCACATATATCTCGGTTACTCTACGAAGATGATGTGAAAATAAAAGTGCAATGTAACGTTGTGAAAGTTTTCAAGGAGGGAGTCTATACATTGTCTACTCGTATTTATAGGCGAGCTAACGGTTCCATCCTCTCCGGGAGCAAGTATACACGTAAGCATCAACGGTCGACGTTGAATTTTTACTACATTACGTTACACAGATGTGTAGTTTCAGAAGCTCACGGGGAGGTTTTTTCTTTTTTTAACTATTTATTTACCCGGACGTCCATCAAGCCTCCGGGTGCTTTAGGTCATTATCTACCTCTGCGTATATTTAATACGGACCTACGTATTACCGATAGTTAAATAATTGTGTAAAGAGGACCACCAGTGGGACAGACAATATTCGTACGAGCATAGCTCGTCCAAGAGGAATGAAGACGTACAGTTATTTTCTCCTTCTTTAAGCTATATACGAGGTGCTCTTCACAGTCTTGTCAAAGCTATAATGAGAGTAACTCGACGCTCGAACGATCCAATTGATAACCGGGAAATTCTTAATGACTTACGTGTATAAGGCTGGTTATCTTCGAATGGCCTGAGGCAATGTTGCGCACGCTCAGAGAAATCGTGTACTGGAGTCTTGACAACTATTATGTGACAAGTATTTATTCCTAGTTCAAAGCGTGAACTTTTATGTTTATACTAACGATTTTCTTTTTTACTCTTACTTTGTACATTTATACTGTAATGCGGTGTTGAATTTTATATCACTGTGTAGTCCCAATAGATCCATTTCTATGATATAAAATTTAACACTGTATTTTTTTACTCTGAAATGGTAACTAATTCAATTGTGTAATAAGTTGTTATGGGCAATAATGAAAAAAAATTCGGGTTACTATTAAAAATGTTTGATCAGAGTTGTAAGAATCGCATTACTTCTGAACGCAGTCTATTTATGTTTATTCGTTCAAGAATCAATTCGATTTTTAATTTCAATTTTGAATTTTTTACAATATAGGTACGAAAATTTATAAAATATATATTATTAAAGAAAAAACCAGAACTATTTTTCTACGTAGATTCGAAATGCTATACAAAGAAAAATGATGGATTTCTTCGTTACGTTGATTTTTATAATAGTTTCAATACCTTTTTCAAAATCTTGTTCTTATATAAAATGTTATCATGCTTGCCCACCAATAAAGCAGGATATTTTATAAAGACGATAAATATCTAATTATTTCTTGAATAAATAAACAATCAGATTAATAGGAATATGAAAATTTTATTAAAAGAGAAATCGATAAAATTTTGCCTAGACAATATTCGAATAGTTCTTATATAGTTATCATCGATTTAAAATTGTTTATGCCACGTGGTGCGTGAAGTGCTTACTTCTCGCACAAGTGCGATAATATCCGAATGGTTATATAATGTCCGAATAGTTTTTATATCATTTTCATCGATTTAAAATTGATTACGCTTCGCGGTACGTGAAGTGCTTACTTCTCGCACGCTTCGCTTAGCTTGGCGTGCGAGAAGTATGCAATTCTCGCACTAGTGCGATAAACTTGTATACGAAACTCGAGAAACTTTTTATCAACTCGTGTGATTGCAACACTCTCGACTTCGTCTCATGCTGCAAACTCAAACTCGTGAAAAAAAGTTTGATCACACTAGTATCGTAATATACTATTATCGAAATTGCACCAGGTTCCGGTGGTTCAAAGTGATGATTTTAATCTCATGAAACTTGTCTTAAATTGCTCATTTACGAAGGGTTCGACTTTCTTACGTTCTGCGATATTTAATCATACACTGTGCATATAAGTTGCGTATATCTTCGTATCTATAATACTCCCAAGCAGACTCCGGAAATGTTTGGCTTGGCCGGCATATCGAGACTCTCTTTGGAAATTCTCGGCGTTGAGCTCACCGGGTCGAAAGGATCGCGCGGGTTCGCCTTAGCCGCACAGCCGGAGCTTCGGCTTTGCTGCAGTAATACAGCCAACGACTGCGACGACCCGTTGACTTCGCGAGGTCGATTTATCGCCGGTCCCGCTCCCAGTACTTCGTGCGGGCCCCTGCCCCCTCCCTCTCCGCTCATGAATATTTATCGTTCTCGGTACTCGAAAGATTTTGTTTATTTTCGCCTCGCGTACGCGCGTCTTTTCTCTGTAAGGCGCTCCAAGCGACAACTACGACCACGAGCTGATACGCGTGTGTTGTACGCAAAATCCCACAGGCAACGCGTATAAGAAGGAGAAACGAAGAAGAACCGGCGATAAAGATGACGAAAAAAATATTTTTAAAAAATTGGGGAAGCGAAACAGCAACTAAAACGTATCGAGGATGCAAAGAGGAAGAATAGTGCACAGCGTGTGATCTTACACGTGCGTTCACCATCCACCAGGCTTTGCGCCTTCATCCATTGCAGGGAAAGCGTCTTCGAGCAACTTCCTGCTATATAGAAGCTAAACGCTCATGCCTTCGCTATAAATCGCATTGCCATAGCAATATCGACTCTAGGCTCAAACACGAACGGCGAAATTATAAAATAAGTATTGATTAAGATTGTTGTCGCATTAAGTTGAATTGATGAGACATACTTTTTCTTTTACATCAAATATTGCCCGTTATAAAAGTAAGAATGTAGAGAAAAATTGGAAAATTTGAACAAGAATAAAAATGCCTTTTTTATTTCTTAAATCCGTATTTAAAAATCTCTAGAATTTTTTTGTTATAATGGCATTATGTATTTTTAAATAATAGAAAGTATCAGAAACTCATTCTTACATTTTCTATTTTAGTCTCATCTTTTTGAATGTACGATGTGTTTTTTTTTATTATATCTATAAATACGAAACTCTTTCTAAAATTTACATTCTGATCGACGGATTTATTAACACGATCAAAACACCGTTATGATCAATCGAACGCGCGGGATTCATGATTTTTTTTTTACCGATAACAAAAAATAAAACACGCTTTTTTTCCCCAGTTAAGTGTTTCGAACGTTAATACGGATGGCTGGAGCAGAGAAGTGACTTCTCAGCAGCCTTTGCAGGGACATCAAAGAATCGCCCCTCTCATGCGTTGTCCACGACGATCGAGAACAGATTTATCGCCACCGTGCTATCTTTTTATTTTTTTAAATTTTTTTTAATTTTTTTTTTCGCTTGCTCCATACTATCTCTCGGCTGTCACTGCTAATGACTCATTCTCCATCGCGGTTATATGCGACGCATGTATATATGAAGGAACGAGAGATACGTCGTTCGACGATGGAAATACAGTGTCCCGCGGAAATTGCCACCGAGATGCGAAACACGGCTACCGTTCTACCCGACTCGTTAGTCGCTAATTAATTAAAGAATTAACGGAACCTGTAACGACGGGGCTGCGGCGAAACAGGTGCTGGAAGACTCCTTGTGTGACTGTATAGAGCCGCACTGCACTCTGCCCATGGCGGTACTATCTGGGCCAAACGAGACCGCCCACACGAAGGACGAGAGCGCTCTCCACTCTCCTATACATGCTGATTGAAGATTGACAATTTTATCTGCAGCATCGGGGGCCGCGCGCGCTCATGGGAAAAATTATATTTAACAGGATATTCGACGTGTAATTAAATTACAACTTACATTAATTGAATTAATTAAGAGATGAAAGATTGTTTTTTTACACAGATTGGGATTATAAATAAGTGCGCTTTGCGGGCCGTTTCGTAATGAGTGAGAACATAGATTTTAAATTCTATGGTTAAAATGATTAAATTTGACAAATTTCACATAAGAAAAGTGTGTTTCATTTTTTTTAATAATTTTTTTTTAATAAAATAAAACATTCTATTAAAAAAATGAAACGTTTGCAATTTTTGCTGCCTCATTGAAATTTTTTTTTTTCGATATTTTCAGAATTTTTAGTTTCTCGAAAATTAAATAATTTCCGACGACAGGTTCAAACAGATGATCGGACATTTTGCATGTCAATGAATCAGAATCATCGAATGTTTTAACACTATCCAGAAATATTGCTTATCTTGATGATAAACAAATGGTCTCTTGGTTTTTTTTTGTGTACTTGTATTCGGATTTGATCATTTTTGTCTACTTAATTTTAAAAAACAGCGGGTACGTACAGATGCATGACATTCACTGTCGATTTATTTTAACAGATGAGAAATAATGAGTTTCTTTTTTTTTCTCCCGTGAAATCGATAGAGCGGAAGTTTAATATATATCGTCATAAAAATTGACTTGATTTTAACTGCCGCAACCTGAATTGTTGAAACTGGATAGGGCGATACATCGGCCACTCTCGAAATCGATATACATCGCTTCAGAGATTTATGTACGTCGTAGTACGACGGGAGTTTATGGCCTCGTTTATATTATACATTGTGCGGCATACATCGTGTGTTCGAAGGATGCTGAGTTCTTCCGAGAGAGAAACGAGATGCAAGGTGTCTTCGGTCAATGAGCGCATGGAGATGTCCAATGCACTGCTGCTCGAAATATCTTTTCGATTTCAATCGATCTTTTCGATACAGTCGTAACATATATTAAGTATTGGCGTTGAGACGCTACCGCGTCTCTTGATACTATAGTACCTTGGGCAAACAGCAGGGGCATTACGGAATTAAGTGAGATATGTAGTGTGTACTGAAGATCAATCGGAAACAACTGGAGCGGTTGAAATGTAAAGGACTTCTTTTTTGGATGAACTGCTTATCAAAGTCTTGAAATTTGTCTCTACAATAAAAAGGTTTAAGCAAAAGAATCAGTATATTTAAAAAAAAATTGTTCCTGGAGGAATTTTAATGATTTGGGGAAGAATTTTTTTTTTCAATTTCAAGTGTATATAGGGCATTCCATGGCTAATCGACAAGATTTTTTGCCTTTTGAGAATGTTGTAGGGCTAAACGATAAAGCACCCCCGAATTTTTTCCAGATTTTTTTTTGGAATTTTATTTCGTTTTTATAATCACCAAAAATTTGACATTTCGAAAACTACGTCGACGATTCGTTTACAATTTTTACAGTATATTCTTTATTCAAAAATAAAATGTTTTAGTTTACTCCGAAAATCGGCGTGATTAAAATTTAAAAAAAAACGAAAAAGATAAGTTTCACGATCTTGTCGATTTAGCCGTGGAATGTCCCATATATAGGAGACAAATCGCAAAAACATTAAGTTTGTCATAAACAAAAATTTGGCAAAAATCGTACTTTTCATATTTTTAATATTCGATGGCGATGTTTTTATGACAAGAAAAATAAAATTCTGATGATCAGCTCAACCAAAAAAAGACCATTTTTTTTGCTACTTAAGGCTGCTCAAATCAGTAAAAATAAAATGGCTTTTTGATTGAGACAACGTTTATCCTGGCAAAACATGAACAATTTATATTACGCAAAGGTGTTGAGTGAAATCATATAGAAATCTCATATGATCTTAAGATATGACGAAAAAAAAAAATCATAACGACATAGATTTACAGTTTCAAAGCATACGTTTCTTTCTCGGACAAGTGGAGGCAAACAGCGGGCGTATTTCCGATCGATCAAAAGCAACGGTGTCGGGCTAACCGATTTATCGTAGTACAACGTAGTCGAGTCTACTTGACTCGATGAAAATCAAATGGTCTTCGGTCGGCACCACGCCTATCGTGACTAGCGTTAAAAAAAAAAAAAAGGAATTACATTATGCAACCGAATTGGGCGAATACACAGCGTTCGATAGAACGAATTTCACAATTCTCGTGGCCATAATATACAGCCGCGGAATCACGATTTGGCCTAGAGCATTTCTCGTCGTTGTTGAATCAAAAATAGAATATGATCGATAACACAGCGGCACGTAACTGTGAAATTTATGGGGAGACACAAGTTAAGTTCGTAAAAAAAAGGGTAGGGTCACGATTTTCCTTTTCTCAACATTATAAGACCTCAAATGTTTTCGTGAACATTTTTTTTTCTCGATTTTTATGTAAATATAACTCCAAATGATATCTGAAACGTTGAGAAAAGTGGTATGGAAAAAAAGTCCGGGTTTGTGGCACGGGTAAAAAAAATGGAATCTTCATGAGAAACAATTTGGCTTAAATTTTGTGAGCTAAACGAGGCTTTACTGCCCTTCCATTAATACAAATTAAATTCGAATTCGATGTCTCGTACATATTTTGATGGAGTATGATTTTTTTTTTTTTTATGCAAAAAGACGTGAACATGCTAATTTGAGCAAATTTCAATCTATGAGACTAAAACTTTGACAGAAAGAGTATAGTTACGACCAAGATTGGTTGGTACTGCATTTGGTCACAATTGACAGACAAAGGTTTCAAAATTATGACATCTTTTTTAAAAAATGTATACTTGCACCATGAGGAAGCCAAAATTGATCGACATACTTCCTCATAGAGAGGACTTTGTGGCCAGGTGAAAAATAATGAAGAATCTATACGTGCTAGTTTCTACTTTGCAGCATTTAAAAAAAAAATCTATCAAAATCAAACTTTTGGCTGAGAATGTAATGCGTCATAAATTAAAAGTACGTTTTCCTGATATTACTTCTTTTTTTTATTTTTCGTGAGAGAAGCGTTTATTGAAACACATAATAAATTTGCGGAGGGCTTCTTCAATCTTCTCCGGTATCGGAGGATCTCGACGGTCAACACTTTCGCCAACGAGATGATAGCCCTCGCGGGGCGGCTTCGTGTTTAATCACGGCGACGAATTCATCCTCTCGTTGGCGACACGCCGCTGGTTGTATGAAAAACGAAAGAGAGACAGAGAGATAGAGACGCAGAGAGAGAGAGAGAGAGAGAAAGAGAGAGAGAACGATTCGGTAGCTCATCTTGTCGAATCACCAGACGCTTGTCATAAATCAAACGTCACAAAATTTTGGAATAAAATATGTGGTAAGACCCTTACTCTTCTGGAGTATTATGGAGTCGGGCGTCTTCGTCGTATACCGAAGAACCAAGCAGCAGAATAAAAGTCGGCCGACTAACGGTTAATACTTACTGCCGCGGGTATACACAGAGCCACGAAAATCCATTTCATGCTTCTTACGACACATGCAAGGCTCGAGGGGAGTTTCGGTGAGTCACATCTCTGCTGTGTGCTACGAGATGCTGCAGCTGATGATGATGCAGAGGCAGCAAAACGTTGGACCACAAATATTCGTGATTATACGACCTCATGAAGGACGCCTCTACCGTTTCTTCATTCTCGAGAGACAAAACAGAGGCTGTATATATAAAAACTCAATGTATTGCGAAAAAAAAGGTATCTGTGTTGGGAGCATCGACATAACAAAGCCAATTAAATATACTTTACATCCGTATTTCGTATTGCTTGATTTACAGTGTCGAATTTATGATTACGTAAGTTTTTATTTTTATTTCTTTTTTGCAGACGAAACATTAAATTTCGTAAAATTATCATTTTATAACCACACGATTATATCATCGGTAATTGACTAAATTAGGATGCTTCGTCAATTTTTAAGATGCTATAAAAATGTTAATAAACAAAAGTGTCGTTACCTGTTTGTGCGGAAAGAGTGAAAATAATTTCGTTGAGGCTTATGACTGAGAACAAGACTTGTTTGGCGATAAAAAATTAAGTGGTGCCTCAATGAAATTTTGTGTTTAGATTATTGACGCGCCTTTTTTTACCTTTAACGCCAAAGCCAGGTTTCTGTGAGAAATCGAATCGGAGACGAATTTTTATTTATTATTCTTCTTTAACGAAGTATTTTATAGAATTTTCAAAAATTCGTGGCTTAGTGCTGAATTTTATTAGAGACTGTTTTTTGTATTACTACTGTTTCAGATGCATTTTCCATTTTTTTTTAAAATTTGTTTCGATTTCAGAAATTTTCATTTTCAATTATTTTCATGAAATATACGACTGCAGTTGTCCAGTAAGTTTACAGAGGCACTTTTCGCAAAATTGAAAATTGAACAAAATTTGAAATAGGTATTTTTTGACTGCTCCACATGTGTGCCAAATTTCAGCTCGATTGATGAAGTCGTTATTGAGATTCTAAACCACTTTTTTCGATATTTTCAGACCATTTGTAGTATCGAAAAAAATGTTCACGAAATCAAAGCTTCCAATAGAAGGAAGCAAAAAAAAAAGCGAAATTCCAGAATACAATATCAATACATCATTAGTCCTCATATATACTGCATTGTGAAATGACTGGTAAAGGTATCGAGTGTCCTCAAGTTCCACGCTCCTAATAAAATGGGGCAAGGCGTGCGGGGAATATCGTCGACTCGGCATTACTCTGGTCTCTCTGGTCTCTCTGATCAGTTGTCTCGTGTAGCTGCCCTCGTCGAGCTATTGAAATGCGGTCGGCGCGATGCCAGAGCCCCAAGTAACGTGTCAGGTACATACCTACTGTACTGTGTTTGCTGCAGTATGTGTATATTCTTACGTACCAGCTAAGCTATATACATCATATATATATATATATATATATATATATATATGAAGCATGCATGCGCACGCGGGGCATAATACTAGCAGCGATATACTCGATGCCTTAAGCCTATTTACCAGACGTCGGACAGCGAGTAACGAAACGATTCTCTGGGTGCTGCTCGAGGTTGTTATAGGTACCGCAGTACCAGGCGGATAGGATAAGGCTGCGATGCTAACAGAGAACCAGAGGAGAGAACCTAGGCGAGCGGGTGTGTTGCGCAAGGCAGCGGCAGGAGCAGCAGCCAGCAACCAACAGCCAGCAGCAGCAGCAGCAGCAGCCCGCCTACATCGCCCGGAGCTCTCTGCATCACCAGCATCAGCAGTGCGCCCGGAGTCGTGAGCTCCCTTATAGTCTCACTATGTGTACTGGATGGCTAGGATGCTTGTTTCGTGATCGTTGAGCGCATAGCGCTCAACATATTCTCAAAGGTATTGTCTGTACCTCCTCCTCCGAGAGAGAGAGGGACTTGCATCCCGATTCGCGCATGTATACCTATCGTTAGGTAGTTATGGCGCATATATACACATTAAGCCCTGAAAGGTGTATGCAGTGTTTATATATATACATATATAAATTTCACTGAGCCGGGAGGCTATCAATCCTGTTGAATGAGAGAATATAAAGTGATGAAGAAGAAGTGGGTAATGGGTGTAGGTAGACATGACCTATTTTAGCATCGTGGGGGGTGCACTTAATGTGAGACTAAGCGAGATATACATTAGTTTGGTTTACCGTGAGGTAAGCTTTGGAAGTATTAAAGATACAATGTAATAGGTCTCGTTTGACGCAATTATTGGTGTATGCAATATTTGGGGTCTTAATGTCCTTTTTACTTTTCTTTTTTTTATCGAGGATGTTGCGCTAAGTGATTTGGGTTTTAGTGACTGTTAGGCTTAACAGAGATGCAATTAGCTAATGAGGTAATAAATTTATCGATGCATTTATGGACTTACGCGATGGAAGGTAAATATATGGTAATTACTGGAACCTATTTAATTGCACTTAAATATGATTTACATTGTATTTAGAAGTGAGGACAATTTTGTGAATTATCTTGTTGAGCTAATACCTAAATAATCTTTTGCGTGAGTACTATTAAAGAAAATCTATAGTTACTGCACAGATGAAATAATATTGTTTTGTCAAGTCGGAGTGATATCATTCGGTGAAAATAATTCAATAAAAAGTACCCCATCTGTTTGTAACTTTAAACAAAAAATTAAGAAAAAATTGACTTTTTTTTATCTTACATGTTTTCTACATAATTTGGATATGAAATATTTGTAATTTTAAATTGTTATGAATAAATATTATCTTGGTAATATGATAAATATTTTAACGTTCACGAAGAAGCAGGATTGCTAACATTTTTTTTTTCAAGAATGGCAACAATTATATTGAAAATGTACAACAAAAGTATAACAAATTTTTGGTATTTTTGTTTTGTAAAACTAAGAGTTACAAATTCTATCTTTTTCCAAAAAAAAAAAAAAAAAAAGTAGTAACTTTTGTGTGTTACAGAAAATGAAACCTATAAAGTTGTTAACCTGCTTGACAGAAGCACTACATCTTACAGAAGAAAACAAGATCTATGTAAAATCGTGAGGGTATAATAGAGTGTAAAATTTTATAGCAGTAAAACTTATTGCCTAGATGTAATTCTACACAATCTATTTTATTATGCCACTATAATAAGATGAACGAATATATGCATAGACATTAAAATTGTAACATTTACGCGAAGTAATTTCGAATAAGTCGTACAGCGATTTGCAAGTAGCAAATAAAATGCAAAAAGCAATAGCTGTTCATCTTCTGACTATAATCGGCATCTGTAGTTAGCTATGATTAATGTCATTGCAATATTATACTCAGCACGGAAATTATCTGTCCACTTCATTAAATTTCTTAACTATTAAAATTATTTTATTACGCTATCTTAGCTCTTGGGTGATTAACGAGATCTATAATCTATCGAACAGTAAACACATGACAAAGTCACTGATTTGCTGAAAGAAAAAAGGCTGCAAAGTAGAACTTTGCACATTGCTTCTTCGTTAATTTCGATTTTCTACAAAAGCCACCTCTATGAGGAAGCTTAGTTATCAATTTTAGCTTCCTCACAGAGGAAGCTTTGTGTAAAATTGTGAAGTACAACAAAGCGTTAATTTAAAAAAATATTCAATCTCACGTAAAATTCGAACTGCTTTACCGATCATCACCAAATTTAGTACGTAGCAGAGCTTAATATTCTTTTTCGTCTGTAGAAAATTTCAGTTAATCAGGTGAGATTTAACGTGAATTGGAGCAAAATGATATTTTTTTCGAAAAATTCAAAATCTCATAAATACTGAACCTATTTGTTGATTCACTCCAAATTCAATACCGATCCTCCTTCAACATAGCTTTATTTGTAAAAAATTATTTAGCTCGATAGCTTTAAATTTGCGAAAGCTAGAGAACATACAGACATTTTTCTAAAAATTCAAAATAGTATAAAAAATAATCTTGTTTGAATTTTTTTGAAAATGATCACAAACAAAAGGTCTCAATCTGCCCCACGTGTGTGCCAAATTGGCAACAGCCACTCACACACACATACATACATTTTTTCTAAACCATTTTTCTCGATGTTTTGGACCATTCTGAGTGCCCTGACATAAAAATTTCGAAAAAAAATGTTCACGAAAGCAATGCTTTCTCTACGAGGAAGCAAAAAAAAAACAACCAAAGTACTCTTTAAAATTTCAAAATATTGTTTATATAAAATAAGATAATCTGATTCTCAGTTGTGTATCTCTGATTATAAGATACAAAGTGAGTCCAATTATTTGATCACTGGGCTGTAACTTTTACGAAAGCACCATTGTAAAGAAATGATTTTATTTGACATAGTTAATTGTATGTGACTAGTACTGTCATAAGAGGTGGATTGAAAACGAGGCTAAGCTTATTGAAGGAAGGAAGAAGAAACGAATGCCTGACGATTCTAAAAAAAAAACAATAAAAAATATATCGAATGGACCATTTGTTAAGGTAGGCTCTGCCGTACTAGTACAGAGGGATAATACATCTATATAGGCATACGAAAAGCGCAGCGTCGTCCTCGAAGTCGTCGCCATTATGGTGTATAAATCGCTACAGGCGTTCTTCGAAACTGAACCGTATAGAGTTGGGATACCGCATAGCTAGCCCGGGGTCTCTAATCATTATCTCCAATCTTGTTTGCCGGGGCGAACGAGGCAAAAAGTAACAAAAAATCTAGGTCGTACTCGATCTTTTGCGCCGATGATGCTGTTGGTACTGCTGACACCCCGGGGACATATTCGCCTTCGAAAGATCGGCTTGGCGAACGTTGTGCGTCTCCGACCCCTTCCCTTCTTTACAGCCATTGACGACTCTGTTTCTTTCGTACGCTCGCTATGAGCGTGGGATTTCCGGCGATGTTCTTTCTCTAATACAGACATGGATAGGCTCTGGAGCCTCTCGAGTAACTCTTGAGGTCTACACTTAACATTGTGTGTATCGTTTTTTTTTTGGTGTTTTTGATGACTGCCTTCTGGTTGTAATCTTTTTGCCGTTTTGCACTTGAATGGCACATGAACTTTTTTAAGATATGCGGATGTCACAGTCACTGACCATGGTTACTATAAAGGATACCGCTATAAATGCTTTAATAGAATTTTTTTCCAGAGGATTGAACACTGTTTTTTTTTGTCCAGAATTAGGTATTTCTTTATGCCTGAGTAATTCATCATTGAAAGTCAAATAATTGGATTATTCAACAAACAAAAAAAAGATTGTTTTTGTGTAGAACATTGTATGGTTAATTGATTCAAAATTGTAAGTTTCCATTTACTTTGTGAAATGTACATTTGTGATAAAATTGTAATTTCATAATAATTACCTGCAGTACTTATAATATGACCTTTAAACGTTTTAACAAATGTATGAGAAAAGTGATGTTTAACGAAAAAATTGTGACTAATAATGACGGATTAAGATACTCTATTTCTTTTTAAATGTATTTTTCGGAATGCAGTTATCGGTGCTCTACACTTTTACACAGTTGCAGGAATGCAAAAGAAACGTTATTTAAATTCTAACTACAAATAGGTTTGACATACATTTAAAAAAAAATTACTAAACCGTAAAAATAACGTTGCAAAATCGTAGCGCTAGTTTCGGAAGTAACAAAAATCCTTTGTTACTTTGTCAACATTTCTGTTGTAGTTTGCACGCGAACAAAAATGTTTTTTTGTTGAGCTAACAAAAAAAGTGACAATAAATGCGTTTATGTGTTAGGTCGCAAAATATCTTGCTAAGATAATTTAAAATGTTTTGCTAACCTAAGAAATAAACACATTTGTCATCACTTATACAGTATTTTTTTTTTCTTATGAGAACAAACATTTTAGTTTCATTTTTACCGATATTTTTTTTTTTAAAGATAAAATTGAACTTTATTTCATCATGACGTCCAAGCTAATTAAACTATTTATGACAACGCATAAAGTTAGAGAAAAAAAAAATGTGAAATTTCTCAAGTCACTCGTTACAAATATTTCATGTCAGCCGCTTGGATATACATTTGCGTTAATGTTGCAAACGTCTGGGAACATCCAACGCGTTAATGCTTTAAAAAGATTTTGAATTTGGAACGCACCAGAAAAGCCGTAAACACTTTGGCCGCTATCCATGATTGCACGCGCCTATAATTCGTAATTGGCAAATAGCTATTTCGCGAACGAGATTCTCGGTACGAATAATAATAACGGCCGATTATCGAGAATCTCGTGTCTACGAGGTACGGGACATTCGCGCAGTGTTTCCATAGGTACTTATAAATAAAAGCGCGACTATATGTATACATATCCTGGTGCTTGTTTGGTGCTCGTTCGCATTGACCAGCATCTGCAGCAAAACGAGCATCGAGCACCCGCAACCATTTTCCAGTCAGGCTCTTTTACGACGCTTAGATAATCGTTGTGTACGGTCTTTCGTAACGCCGTAAAAATTCACGGCAGTTCCAGAGCTAATTTTATGTAGGAGGCTATTATATGCAGCATTGCTGGCGACGATGGTGGTGCAGGCGGCGGTGCTGACTGTTCGCAATGATCTCCTAGACTGAAAAGACGTTTTTCAACTCCCTGTCTCGGGCTTTCGAGGATATATTATATGAGGCAAAACACGTCAAGTCGGCCACCCCAATTTTTCATGTCAACAATACGTCCTCACATTTATTCAGGATGTTGGTCTGGTTGAAGAAGAAACGTAGGAATTTTTTCAGATTTTTTATTACATATTCCAGCTATTAAAAATTTCTGAAAATAAACATTGTTTATTTTTTAACGCCAATAGTACGGCTCACACAAAAAAATCATAACAACATGAAAATTTTGGATTTTCAGCGTACTTTCCAAGAACATTTTTTGTAAAATTCTCCGATTTTATTTTATGCTATTTTTCAATTAAATAAAGTTGCCACTCTTTTTCCTCCGAAACGTCATTTCCGATTTAGCTGAAATTTTCACATTTTCTTCTTTGAAATATTTAGAATCTTATGTGTAATTACTCTCTGCGTTCAGGAGGGTTGAAAATGTCTATGGAAAATATTCTAAAGCCCGCATTACATTTTTTTATTATGTAATTCTTGTTTTTTGTATTAGCTTACCGCGATGACTGATCGTTCGAAGACCTGTAACTTTGGTGCGAACTTGTCGTCCATCTCGACAATTTTTTTTAAGATTCTAGGGATTTCAACGAACAAAATGTGAAAATTTCAACTAAATCGAAAATGCCGTTTCGGAGGGGAAAAAGAGGCAACTTTATTTAATTGAAAAATAGCATAAAATGAAATCGGAGAATTTCACAAAAAATGTTGTTGGAAAGTACGCTGAAAATTCAAAATTTGATGTTGTTATGATTTTTTTTCTGCGAGCCGTAGTATTGGCGTTAAAAAATAAACAATGATTATTTTCAGCGATTTTCAATGGCTGGAATATGCAATAAAATAATCTGAAAAAATTCCTAAGTTTTTTCTACAACTAGACCAACATCCTGAAGAAATGTGAGGACGTTTTGGTGACATGAAAAATTGGGGTGGCCGACTTGACGTGTTTTGTCCCATATATAGATGAAAGAAGACATTTTGATGTATTTGTGCTTTTGATTCAATGGAACTTTATATATAAACACAAACGCGCACACCACGATGTTAAAAAATATATTTACTGAAAATTTACACTATAAAACCGAAAGCTTTTATTTATAAACTAGTACATTAAATTTAATATGGAAATTCCAATGTACAATTGAAGTACAGCATACGAAAATTTTGAAGATTTGGAAATATTGTACAAAAGTACTGTAATTATACATCATACGTGTAAATTGTATTTAATATGCCAGTTTTTGTGAGAAAAAATTACCAAACTTGGTACTATAATTTTTCCAAAGATTTTTATTAATCTCTTCAACGAGTAGTGTCTACTTTCGCACTCGTGAAATAAAGTTGTACAAGAAAACTCATGCGAGAAACTTTTTCACAACTCGTGCGATTGCAACACTCGTCTTCGGCTCGTGCTGCAAACTCAAACTCGTCAGGAAAAGTTTGATCGCACTCGTATCGTAATATACTAAATTATATACGCAAGATTTAAAAAATAAAAAGTTATATAGAAAAATTAAAAAAAAAGTATTTTTACACTTTTCGTAAAAGAAAATTGGTCGACAATCATCCACATTTTTTATTTTGTTAATTTGAGAAAGAAAAAATACAAAGGTAAAAAAAAAAGTTTGTCGCAAATTTGTATTTCATTTTACAGTATATGTTTATTATCATTTTCATATAGAAATTTATACAAAGTTCTAACGTAGTTTGTTTTATTATATTATGCAGACTTTTCTAGTTTTTACAGGCAAACATTATAAATCGTAATAATTTTAAAAAAATCATTAATGATATATTGTGAATGGAACGCGAATTTAGGTTACTCTTAATTCTTGCAAGAGGCTTACAAGTAAAAGTAAAAGTATGTGATTGATCTGAGTTGTGTGCAATAATCGTTGGCTGGCGCCCTGAAAGCGCCCGTGTTTGTCATCACGAGAATTCGCCCTTGGCAATCGATACGGTAATTGAGTCACACACGCGTGTACCTATATCGCATAAATTAAATCGTTAGCATTAGCTTTCTCACACACGATAAACCCTCGGCTCGATAATCGAAGGTATACGAATAAAATAGCCTCGTAAATGGGTGGCGGCGGGCGTTACAAGAGTAAGCAGTAAATTACCCAGTACGTTGAGCTCGTTATCGAATTGCAGTACGACATTTAACGACATCATCTCGCGTGTTTCTAAACGTGATAAAGTCTTAAATGATAAAATATTATTATTAAGTTGCAATATAACTACCTATCGAATATCGATCAAGTGTTCAACCAATGTATAATAAAATTAATTACAGCCTCTTGTGTTAATTAACAAGCTAGATAATCAGTCGCTTTTGTCGGAAGTTAATAACAATTTTATATCTATAAATAAATATACTCAGAATGTTACACAGTAGGAAGAAAAGGGTAGAAAGTAGTCTTCGATATTTGCGATATTTTTTTAGAGAAAAATGAAACATTTAAAATACATATCTTTCGTTTCAATTTATATTTTGTTATTACAAAATATAGCTGTTACAATGATAATACAAAATATAAAATTTTTGCATTATTTGCTTGATTAAGATTTATTAATCTTAATCAATCATAATGCAAACATTTTAAAGTCTTACGACGAATAGTAGAATTTCATTACAAACGAAATAATGGAGTCGCTTTAAAAAAAAGAAAATGTGTGCCACGCGGTGCGAGAAGTACCTACTTCTTGCAATAGTGAGATAATAGTATATTATGATACGAGTGCGATCAAACTTTTTCTGAGTGTTGCAATCGCACGAGCTGAGAAAAAGTTTCTCGCACGAGTTTTATATACAACTTTATCGCACTAGTGTGAGAAGTGCCACTTCTCGCACCGCGAGATTCGTATACAATTTTATACCACTCGCTGCGAGAAGTATGCGAGTAGGCACTTCTCGCACTAGTGCGATAAAGTTGTATACGAAACTCGTGCGAGAAATTTTTTCTCAACTCGTGTGATTGCAACACTCGTCTTCGACTCGTGCTGCAAATTCACACTGGTCAAGAAAAACTTTAATCGCACTCGTATTGTAATATACTATTGCATGATTAAAAAAGTGTCCAGCAGAATAAAGAAAAATACTTTCGTCAGTGAAATAGTTAACTTAAGATTTGAAAAAAAAAGAAAAAAACCTAAAATGCTGTAACCTCGAGGACTAACGTCTGCTTATATTCATACGCTGTTTATATATAAACCTAGGTGCGAGCTATTTCTTGTACCGGACGAATCGTTGCAGCGACACGCGAACCCGGTGAAAACTCTTTATGCATGACTCGTCCGGGACGAGTTAGACGTGCGTAGGATGCGCTTGGCATGCGCCTATGTTCTTAACGCACACACACACACACACACATGTCCCCGTACGCGAGAAATCGTGTGTTCACTCTGCTCTCCGACCAGCTTAACCCTCCTTTTACAGGATTATAACGCAGCTATATACGCTGTATTCCACAAAACAAAATAGAATAGATAAAATACGATGAAAATAAAGCAATAACGTGAACTCTTCTGCTCTACGCAGTTAGAATACTGCTTTGCTCGCGAAATATTGACGTTAAAGTGCCGGGGAGAGTACAGAATATCCCACAGAGGTGATGCTGGCAAAAGCAGACTGATGACTTCGCATAAATCGCTTTACACGTTGTATATTCCACTTTATGCCTAGATATTAAAGTTTAGAATATATATGAAGCATTCTCTGTCAACATAGCCACTTATTTTTTTTTCCAACTACCTCGGATAGTTTTTTTTATAATTTGTCAGATTTCATTACTGTTTGATAGGACTTCCTGCGATTTTTTTTTACGTTTTGTAATAAAAAAGCATTTAACAAACCAAATGTAGTAACATTTACTTATTTCAATGTTTTATTTATTTATTTTTTTCCATGTATAGTCGCTAATTACCAAAAATGTAGATACGACTCAAAATAAATTTAATTAAAAAAAAAACTTTTATACCGACACACTTTTCTTGTGGTCTATAATTTTCGAGAAACTTTTTGATTTAAAAAAAATGCTCCATATACAAAAATGTTGGATTTACAATTCTGAAAAAAAAAATCAGAAATAATTAAATATTAAGTGGTGGTAAAAAAAAAATCGGGTCAATTATGAAAAATATTCGAGAGAATAGAAAAAAAAAATTCTCAGAGCACAGAGAATTTTTAATGTATATATATATATGCATGCGTACTTGTAGTGTGCTGAGCCTGCATGAGACTATCGCGCGGCGTTATTGCGGTGCAGCACGTCTCTCGCGGCTGCTGCTGCTGCTGCTGCTGCTGCTACCTCTCCACACTGGGTCAGTATTGCAACGCGGCGGCAGTAGATACGGCGAGTCGTAGTCAGCCACCGAGCCGGCTCGGCTGGATCTACTACTATATATCCCATCCAGTAATGGGCCCGCGCGGTCCGGTTCTTCGGTCTCTCTACTCTCTTCGCTATAGACTCGCAAAGTCTTATAGCAGGCATCAAGCTATGTATATAGCTATACAATTGCTATAACGCTATATATATATATATATATACCTCGGGTGGTGTGTAGAGGCTAACAACCGCAAAATTTCTCTCGATTCGCGAGCACGCGCTAGATCACTCCAGCACGGTGGAAATGCGGTGCAAACCTGCCCTCGGGTATGCGGTTCACAAAACTCTAACAGATCCGCGAGAACCGACAAAGAGAGAGAGAGAGCGAGAGAGATACTCGATCTCGTTCGGCGTGAGCCCTGGACCATACTCGCGGGCTCGAAACAAATTAGGCTTGCCGCAAAATGCTCCAACAACTATATATGGGCATTTCCATATGAAATCGAAGTTATCTTAAGGCGTTTTCTTTTTTTTCCTCGATGTTAAAATAAATCCACTGGAAAATTGGAGAAACTGATAATGAAAGTTTTTATTCGTGAATATTTTAATTTAGAATAACGGTACAGTAAAATTATGGCACGGTGCGCTAAGAAGTTGGAGAATATGGAAATGTTAGAATGTAATTGTAAATAATTATAGATTTATTACAAATTTGGAATTATTCCATTAATACCGAATACACTCTATTCGCTTACTTATTAATTATATGAAATAATTATTCTTTAAGAATATATGACGATGCTCGTGAGAAATTGAAAATGTTATTAAAAATATTTTTAAACAATTATTTTTCTTTATTTTTAGTCAAAAGTCATCAGATATCTCCTTACCAATAAGGTTGAATGTAGTAAAAAAAATATGATTATGTAATCATTTATAGAATAAGCAAACGAATATAATGAGTTACAAAGGTAATGATATCGTTACAATTCTGCTTGTATATTAAATTAAATATTTCAATATCGCCTATATTCACTTGCGAATATCCTGACGAGGTGTTCTACCGATTTCTGACCCAAAATGGTATTTTTTTTTAGAGAAAGAACAGTATTCTAACATTTCATGAAATTGATTGTTTATAAGACTGTTCTGATTATGTAATAAAAATATCCGGAAAACCAAATTCATTTTTTTGTTAATAAATATTGAATTAAAAAGCTCACTGTCTTAATTCAGCGTTTATTTTATATTGTTTTGTAATATTTGCAAGCTAATTGAGAGATTTTTTTTTTTTGGCTTTGGCTCGGAACTTCCTTTATACACTGGAACTACCAGAGCCTTGGCTCTAATGCCAGTTGTCTTGGAGTGTAAATATATATAGGCTGGTATACTTAATCCGATTCTCCTAGAGGTCCTGACCGTAGACCGCAAAGCGCGACACAATAAAAGCTCTCTGGCCATTAGGTATCTCGTGACTCTCGTTGACACTATCGAAAGAGTTCGTCGAACTGAGAGCCTGAGCGTGCGCCTCTAAGCGCACTGGCGCACGATCTCGATTCTACTTGCGCAACAGTTCGTGAACGCTCTCGCACTCGCACAGCTATGCTGGAAATGCTTGGAGGATCTCCGAGAAATCGGTCGCACAGTCAAGTACGTTTTTGTCTCACCGGTGGAAGTACATGTTTTTTTTTTAAATTTTTTAGTAATCATTTTAGTAATCATCAATTTTATAAATTTAAGGGTTTTTTTTGGAAGTGTATATTTTGTACATTCTTTTTAATGAATCAAAGTGGAAATCTTTAAAATATTTTTTTGCTGAATATATCTTAATGATAAACAAATTTTTTCTGTGAAAAGAAACTCGAAAATTGGTAAAAAGTCTTGAAATAAAAAACTGCATAATTACGATTTTTTTAAATTTGCTGTAAGTAGGTTTTTTTACGTTGATTTTTATTTGCGTTGTTTTTTTTTTTTTAGTTTGAAAATAAAAACATGGAAAATAAATTGTAGTCGATCAAGATTGCACCACAAATACTATGTAAACAAAAATTCTCAAGTATTCCAAAATTTTCACCGTAACTTGATATTTGCATGCAGCTCGAGAGATTCTCGCGCAGCTTTCCGGTTAATGACCGGAAACTGAATAACGCGACCGCGAGAATTATGATAATTCTGGCACGGCGCCACACGAATTATCGTACAAAGCAGTGTGTGTTCTAGATTTCATACGCAGAAAAGTATAACAATGTGATATTTAATAATAGTAATTGCTGCTATACTGCGATGGCGTTACTAATGGAATTCCGTTGCTTCAGTGCGTTTAGTAATACCTAGATATACTGTACGCCTCTAAATTTTTTTTCAAATTTTTTTACGTCATTTTTTTCATGTTTTTTTTTTTTTTAATTTTCATGTAATCAAAAAATCATTTTTTTAATCAGCAACGGAAATTATTATTAAAAAATCCATGCAATCAACAGTTTGTTAGGATTTTCTTAACTCACATATTTTTTAAAAATCCCCAAATCCAAATACAATAAGTAGATTTATTTTATTTTAATATAATCTGTCTGTAGTATTCTAAGCATCGACTGACATTTATTTAAATTCTTTTCATATTTTCTTTGTTAAATATTCGTCGACTCTAATTGGTTAATCAACTTTAATTAAACTGATACGATCGAGTAAATATTTATAAAGCCAGGCAAATGCGAGATTTGAATTAGGCTTCGTTTCCCGCGCTTACAATAGCGTTTATTCGCATCATGAGTTGTGTTCGCAAGGAATAAAATAATGTCTGATTATCTCTTTTTAAATTAAAAAAAAATGGCCATCGTCCCTCAAAGTGTTGTAAAATTTTAGCTACTGTGCCAATAGTTCGCTTCGCTTAACGTGCGAAAAGTAGGAACTTCTCGCACTAGTACGATAATAGTACATTACGATGCGAGGGCGAAAAAGTGTGTCGCACGAGTATTGTACGAAATTTTATTCCACAAGTTGCGAAAATGGGGGTTTTGCGCACGCGGGTCGTGCGGAAAAGCAGCCATTCTCGCACCGAGTGAAATAATAGTATATTACGATACGTGTGCGATAAAAGTATATTACGAAACTTGTGCGATAAATTATATCTCAACTCGTGTGATTGCAACACTCACTTTTGCCTCGTGCTGCAAACTCACACTCGTTCAAAAAAAAGTTTTATGCCGCGCTAAGCGAAGCGAAGAGTGTGAGAAGTAGGCACTTCTCGCACTAGTGCGATAAAGTTGTATACAAAATTCGTGCGAGAAACTTTTTCTCAACTCGTGTGATTTACTTCGTACCTTTGATAAACCTTTCTGTACCAAGAAGCCAACATTGATCTACAATACTTCCTCGCAGAGGAAAATTTGTAAAAATCAAAGAAGGATTTGTAAAAATCAAAAATATAATGATGAAGCAATGTTCAAAGTTCTATTTTGCATTCTTTTTTATACCCAAACCTGGAATTTTCCTACATGATCAAAACACGACTATGAACAATCAATCGTATGTGATTTTCGAAATAATTTTATTTTACCGGATTTAAAAAAAAAATGAAATCAGTGGGAGCCTCACCTTAAACCTTTTTACAATTTATGTATATTATGGTGCATATGTGCGTTTTTCCCGCAGTGATAGAATGGCGAAACATTATGGGAATAATAGCTTGATCAGATATAAATGCTCGAAGGCCCACAGAGGGGTACGTCTATCCTGCTCGTAGTCCGCAGCGAAACTTTATTTCTTGTCGTTGTGGCGAGTAGTACTAGTGCTCAAGTATAGCACGCAAAGTACAGTGCGAAAGGTATACCTTACGAGTACACGACGACGACAACGACGACGACGACGACGACGACGGCGACGAGGACACGTTACTGGTGCTACAGGCGCTGGTGAAATAAGAGAAATGGGACGCTACAGCTACCAGCCGCGTGAGGTATCTCGCGGCCAAGCACCGTAGAAAGCACGACGCACATGGATCTTAAACCTCGTATATACACCGCCGAGACTCTATATACGAGCACTTAGATTCCGTCGTTGCGGACAGGATTCCGTAATAGATTACTGAATATCGGGCGCTATACGAGACCAACAACGTACAATGGGATTTAAATGAAATTCAGGAGAGAGAGAAAATAGTAAATAGTTCCTGATTTATGATCTTTTACGGAAAATTAGCATTTGATTTTCATAAACATATGAATTTAAAGCAGGAACATAAAATTCTTGCAGGTTTTACGTTTTTCAAATATTTCAAACTTTATGCTTTTTAATTTATTTATTTATTCTAATAATTTATGGGAGAATATTGTACATTTTTTAACAAAATTGTATTAGAGAAAGATAAAATAATGATCAACGTTTTATCGATAATAAACAAAACAAATTTGTTCCATAAAATGCATTAAAAATGGAACTAAAATTAAAGTAATGTAGCGAATAATGCGCCATTATTTTGCCTATTTTTCGTATCACCCATTACGTTTATTTCTGTAGCAATTTTGAAGGAATTTACATGAACGTTTCTACAATTTTTTTTTTAATAAAAATTAAGACTTTACACTTTCGTAATGAAATGAATTTGATGTATTTTAATGATATACATATTATTGGTTTTTCCATAAACATTTATTTAAAAAAAACTGACAAAAAGTCATGGAGATAGTAATTCGTCATTCTTTCCCATTTATAATATTTGTAATTCAATCTGTGTGATAATTTTTTAAAAATGTAGCAATGGTTACTTTTTTTCATCTTTGTATAGAAATTAATTTGAAGCCATCAATCTTCTTTTAGATTTCACATTATCAAATATTTCAAACTCTATATATTTTAAATGATTTTAAACGCAAATGATAATTTTTCGGAAAATATAGTTTAGTCGACAAACGTTCGAAATATTTTATTTTCAGTAATTCGCAAAAACATCGCAACATTGAATTGCAAGTAAAAACGGTAAAATAAATAAAAATAAAATAAAATAAAATAAAATAAAATAGAAAGCATAGAGTGGTAACGGTCAGAATGGCATTCTTTTAAACCGTTAAAGGAAACTGATTTCTCACACAGGCATATCGAGAAATGGAAGCATTTGGGTGAATCGAATGATCCACATCCTGTGAGATCCCACTCTGTTCCTTAAATTCCTTGGAATTTGCAGATCTCGGCACGAACAAGAGTTCCAACGTTTGTAACGGTTCTCGTTTCCTTCCATCTCTCTTTTCACTGCCAAGCTGATTCTTTCCGCTTGTTGTTTTTTTTTTTTTCTTTTTTTTTTATTCTCTCCTTCAGCGTTGTCGCTTCTTCCTCTTCTTTTATACGTCACGAGCTTCGGTCCCAGCAGCTCGCCATCAACTCTCTTCCACCTCTATTTCTCGTCGACATTCGTGTTACTTGGCTTCGTTTTCGTGGCAACGAGTTACTATAAAGTGTTCAAAGCACTTACCAGAGAGACTTATGCCGTGCATGTATGTGTATATAGTAATCGTACACGCAGTATCTACTCTACAGTTGCTTTTGCGGCCATACCGGAGATGTAGAAAATGACAGGAAGTCGGTCGATATGCCGGGTTCTGTGCCCCATGAACGCGGCCAAAACAAAGGAAACCTACCAAACTACCAAAGAGCCGAAGATAAGCATCATCTTCGCGTCTCTCGAGGCTGCCGTCACAGCGTGGGATCTCGGCGGTACACCGAACATAAAGTATTATATAGTATATCCCATACCGCACAATAACTTGAGAGTCGGGCCAACGGGAGAGAGAGAGAAAGAGTGCTGGAACCTTCAACTGCACAGGATTACCCAAGGGGCGTCATGAGCCAACAGTAAATATCGGTTTCCGATGATCGATCGATTATTATTTTAAATTGATCGATTTTAATGCTTGTCCCAGATAAAATTATAATCTCCCTCTTCAATAAACTTTATCTGCGAGATTCATTAAAGGCCTCCGATAGTACCTTTATTGTCACCGAGAAAGACTTTTTGGATACACAGTAAAAAAAATAATTTTGAAAAATTGAATTGCTAGTTTTCATAAGAAATTTGTGCATTTTTTAAATTCGGTTTTTTTGTTGTTGTGAAGATAAGAAAAATTGTATTGTAAAATGAAATAAATTTTGTTAAACGAAGAAAAGTTTTGATAAACAATCTAAAATTGACATACTTTTAGAAAAATAGCTTGACATCAGGGTGGACGACAGACTGATTGTGAATAATTGATCAAAGAATTATGATATAATTCTTTTTTGTGAGCGGAAAAGGTGAACAATTTTGAAAGAAAATGTTCTTCATATTAGAATTGCCAATGTTTATTACGTCGTGTGGCGCTAATGGTTTAGTCTGGAACACCAACAGGATGCCTATATAGCGTGATCCTCCGAGAAAACTGGGGCCACTGACCGTAACAAAGTTGGCCGATAAATTGTCTTGCGTAACGCACTCCTGTTTATCTAGTTGGTCATATCTGGTTTTCTCGTTTATCGGTCTTTCCAAGTATTCCGAATTCTTCTACATTTCTATGACTGGAATGTATATAGGCGCACCAAAGTTGATCCGAAAAGTAGACGTGAACCAGACTTCGATGAAAAAAAAAGCAAAGATAAATACTAAACCAAGATAGCACGAGGATGGCAATTTGCAGAAAGGTGTTACAAACCAGACGCAATGTATGGCTCAAGAAATACTTCCGCATGATAAGACTGATTTCATTTAATTAATATTGTCTCGATATTATTTTGCAGACCTAACGTAACAGTGTTATTAAGAAAATTAAAATGCTGTTTTTCTTAAATTACATTTCAATCTACTCTTCATTTACAGTTTTGTTTAATTTTTCATATGTTACTTTTTTTTAAATATTCAGTGATATTTTTAAAGCGTCTGACAAACAGAATTGTGACCATTCAATTACGTTCAAACTCTATTTGTTTAATTATTCCATGAACAATCTAATATTCCTTTTTTCACCAGCAAAACTGTCAATAATGTTTTAATACATTTTTGCAGTATAATCAAAAATCATTTATGCCACGCGGTGCGAGAAGTTCCTACTTCTCGCACTCGTGAAATAATAGTATATTACGATACAAGTGCGATCAATTCGTGTGATTGCAACACTCGCCTTCGCCTGGTCCTGCAAACTCACACTCGTCAAGGAAAAGTCTCTCGTACGAGTTTCGTATACAACTTTATCGCACTAGTGCGAGAAGTGCCTACTTCTCGCACCGCGTGACATAAAGTTGCATACGAAACTCGTGCGAGAAACTTGTTCTCAACTTGTGTGATTGCAACACTCGCCTTCAGCTGGTCCTGCAAACTCACAGTCGTCGGAAAAACTTTGTTCGCACTCGTGTCAAAATATACTATTATTAAACACTAAAGTGAAGTAAGTTGGAAATTAATGTGATGATTTGAAGTTTGTTGATAAGCAGAATAAATAAGAAGTACATCATTGAGGAGTCTTTAGCTTCGTCAGACGTTTCCTGCATCCCCTTGAAGCCTCTCAGTGCATCGTCGAGCCACCGATGTTACAAGCTGCACCTATAGGCGGATTAGCGTCTAATATTTCTCTCGAGATCTCGGCTTGGGAGCCGAGAGAGCTCTCCCTCAGCATAAGCCATCCGACACACACGGGTAAGACAGGTTCTCTCGTCGCTCGGATCTCTCTCTACACGCCGTGTAGCCGAACCGCACACTCCGCAAGGATGTAATACCCAACAGCCCGTGTGTCTTTATACAAAACCGGGACTGCTGGTGCGCCGGCTAGGATACTCTGACATTTGCCAGGTTGATAGCTGGAGTGGTTCACCTATAGCCAAAGCAAATGTGTGTACAGATATACTAACGTGCAACAACCAATACATCTGTATATAGTATATCCAATATACCTGTGAACAGATATTGACTGCTATATGTTGTTGCTTGTGGCTGTGCGATAGCACAGGCTAACGTACTTACGCGTTCGCGCCGAACCGCATGAGAGGCAACTCTCAGTCTCTCAGCTGGCCCTCCAACAGGTTATAATTCTACTATCTTGCACGAGTCTTTATGGCGTGGGTGCTTCGTATACGCTACTTCCTTGGAGATCTCGCTATATATAGGGTATTCCATATAAACCGAAATCTATTTTCATTAACACTACCGTCATTAATACATTCATTTCATTTGTTTCTTGTTAAAATATCAAATTCTTTGTTGAATTCGATGGAAAATTTCATTTTACAATAATAAAATCGAATAATGAGTTATTTGATTTTACTGCAATTTGATGAAAAATGAGAAAATGTATTTTATTACAAAAATTCTGTCAAATTTATTAAACTTTACAAAAAAATCTTATTATTATTATTATTAACAATCAATTTTCTCATCTCAAAGTGCTCAAATCCTAATAAAATAAAACTTCTTTTTGAGATTTTGCGTGTGATACGGCACGATAATTTTTTTAATATTACATTTTAATGTAATATTTAAACAAATATGAACAAAATTATGAAAGTACAGTCGCTTATTAGTCTCTTTCAAGGTGTTTATTGCAAAATTTGCATTTTTTGTTTATGAAAAGATTTAAAAAAAAAATCAAACGTTTTGGATAAATGTCAGTCCTGTCACAAACATCATCATCAAAGGCTTTCTGCTGTCGACATGTTAAAAATTTGGCGTTAATGCAAAAAATGTACAATTTTTTATTAATGTCGGTCCTTTTACGTAATTCTGTTATTTTTTAAAATTTCTGTGATAAGAAACAAAAAGTTCAATGCATCCTCAAAGGTGTCTGAAAATTGGAGTTAAGGATTATTTCGATTATCAATAGCCTTCGGTTTCTATTGAATAAAACGATGCGTCAACTCGAAAGTAGCTTCACTCTGTATGGAATGCCCCTTATGCAGTGTATAAAATGGCTGAAGCATTCGGTAAGAGACGTAAAGGATGCGTCAGAGAGCTAGGCCATTATAGCTGTGAAATCCTGTGACAGGAAGATACACAGGAGGCGAGGCCACGGCCCCCAGGATATAAACAACGGCGTACCCACCGTAGCCTTTATTTATTATTTATTTATTTTATTTTATTTTATTTTTTCAAGCTACTATGAATGCCTAACAGGATTAGCGTGGGCTGGTTAGCAACAGTTAGCACACAATGCTTCTGACCTATCGAAACTACCGAACAACCAACATATACATAATATACGATTATTTTATTTTTATGATCGCTCATTGATCGCCGAGAAGATTGAAACCAGACCCTAGTCTCTAAACATTGAGGAAACTCTGCGTTGTATAGACACGCATACCGGTGTGACTCTACGACGATACTACAAAAATAGCCTATTATAATACATCCTCTCGTATACGACAATAAAGTATATACACCGCAAAGGAGAGGCATTTCTTTTTCGTGTTTAAAATTGGATATTGTGGTCATCTTGCTTCGGTCCGAAAACCCGGATGACCAGTTTGCGGATATATCAATTTTTGTTTTCACTTTTTGCCTAGTTTCCTTTTTTGTTTTATTTCGATGGTGTTTTTTTTCTTTTTTTAGTCACAACAACTGTGAAATAACTGGTAGAATGCGAGAGAGATTTGAGGGACATTGGGAATTCATGGTTCTAGGGTTTAGATTGTCATTATTGTCATTATTATTATTTTCATTTTTTTTTTCCGTTAGGATGACACGAAAGTGCAGGATAAATTTTTTTGTGCCACAACGAAAATTCATTATCAATACCGAAAGCGACTGTTTCACTGGGAAAGCAAAAATACGAGTTTGCCGTTAATACGGTATCCGATTTACGCATCGCATACTCCGCTCTCGAGAGTTTCGCGGATCCCGCCGCTTCGATGAAATCGATCGCATACGATACAAGCCTCTATACAGACATATATGCATACTATATGAGATGTAATGTGTATTTGCGAGTTGCAATATATCGTCAGCGCGAAGCAACATATATTTCGATCGTATGCCTGGATACCTATGCAAATTGCTTGGTATACCTTTTTTCTTTTTCTTTTTCTTGCTGCCATCTTGCGGCATAGCAGGAGTATAATAATCGAAGCGAGACGACCACCTACTCTCGTATCTACAAACCCAGTAATGTGCGGATAGTTTAAATAAATTTAGCGTTAAATTAACGACGTTCAACGTTCTTTTGAAATATCGGAAAAAAATGGCCATCTAGCGGTGGCCGTCTGGTGGTCGAACTTGAAACTAAAAGACAGCTACGCTACAGAATTTGTTATTATGTGCAAATGAATTATTCCTTTTCAATTTCTTTATTTATTTATTTTAAGTAGGAAGAATGAAAATAGTAAAAATATGGTAATAAAGTAAACTTAGGATTGCGTAAATGTTTAGCTTGTTTAATCGACAAGATATTCATTTCAATCAACTAAAATACTTAATTCGCCATCATGGATTTTGGTGGTTTTCGTGACTGTTTTACGGTCAGTACGAACGACATTATTTAGTAGGTATTAATTGCGCTAAACTTTTATCAAGTTTAAATTAATTCATGTACGATTGCTATATACTACGAAAAAAAAGTGAAATTTATTTACCTATTTACGGCATATTAACTACAAGGAAAGCACTCGTAAAATCTCATTTTCGCTCTAGAATAAGAATTTACGTACACAATTTGCTGTAACGCTTCAGTATGAAATCAAAAAGTGGTAAAACTTGGCAGATGATTACGCTGCCTTTTGTTCATTAAGGAGAGTAATGCATTTTTAAATATTTTTATTGAGTAATCAGCGAGTCTCTGGAAATTTGCGAGCAGGATCGCAGCACTCTTTCCGCTCTGTCTTGCACATGGTCAATTTCTAAACTGGGCTCTGACTGGATTAAAGTTGCGGAAGGGATATTTAACAAAAATAAAAAATTGAAAGTAAATCAATTTTGTCGATAGTTTTTATGAAAAACATAAGAATTTATGGTTTCTTCAAAAAGCCTCAAGCCTATCCGAACAAAATCCGCTACACAAGGATTTAAAAAAAAATTTTATTCTTAGATATATCTCGGAAGATAATTCATTGGAATGAATTAAATTTTACAAAAATTCCAAATGAAAAAAAAAGTCCTAAAAAGAGTATGCAAATCTGGTGATAATTTCAAAAGGCACTACAGCCTCTAATTAAGCGTTGGCTAAACATTTTCTACCACACAAGATAATTTAGTCTTCAATCCGGAGTACCTGAATTATCGTATCTAAAGCAACGATGATTTTTTCTTTTCCTAACTAGGCAAATGCAAATCTTGATATTTCAATCGTCTGTTTTATAAAGTGCAGAGTACATCGTAGATTGTCCCTTTTGCAGCTGCAGCTGCAGTAGCAACATCAGCAGCGCAGTTTTGGTATGACCCCGATACGGACGCAGAACCACAGAAAATTGCGTAGCAGTGGCAGAGTGTAGAACAGCACAGCGGCAGAACCGATAACCACGTATATATACCCGTGTGTGTCTATCAGCTATCGCGTACCTGTTACCACTATATGATTCCGATGCTAATTAATGCCGCGCATCACGGTCGCGGACTTGTGGACATCAGGAATTTAAGCCAATTAGAATATTTCTGCCGATGGGTGCACGCAACCCAATATCACCCGCGTTATATTTTCTATTTCTATATCGAAACTCATCGGGTCTCGTGTTTATAATAACACTTGAGAAATGTATTTTTACTTATCTCTGTGCAATCATCGAAACAATTTTTCAACGTTTTGATATCATCTGTAAATACCAGTTTCGAAAAAACAAAAAATTCAACGTAATTAAAGATCCAACGTGGCAAAGGCATTTGGACTTTTGATCAGTGTTCCATTTGGTGGCATCCAAAATTCACAAAAGCGTTTAAGTCAAAAGTGATATCCAAAATTGTATTTCATTCATCAATTTTTAAGCAAAGTGTCTTTCAAATTTTTCAAATATGGACATTGAACAGAGGATTTGATTTTTGACACCGAATTTTTCGCATTGTATGTGATTTTACCGTTAAACATGCGTTGGGCGCACATTTACAGGTATAATTATGCTGAAGAGTCGAGGCAATCTCATTTGCGTTTGGGTTTCTTGAATGTCAAAGGTCGATGATGATGATGATGGCGATGATTTCATGGATTACCAATGAGAAAATAGGAAATTTCTCTTGTAGACACGAAACTCGTTAAATACCAATTACACGCTAAAATTCGACAACACCGTTGAGCAAGTCTATTCAACTGTACATATCAACGGATATAGCAAGAGACGCAATTAGCGTATTTTCGTTCGGCTCGAAAATACTCTGACAAATGTGATTTTAATGTTAATCAAAAGTGAAATTGTGTGGAGTCGTTTGCATAATGCAATTTTACCGTTTTCTACAACGATCCAAGTTCCGGTCTACTCGCTATACGATATATTATGAATATAAATAAGAATCTCAAAACGTGAACAGTATGCTTCACTCTATCTATCAAGTTACGCTATATGATTTATCATTGTACATTGACGAGAGCGCAGCGTCAATACATCATCAACGATCCGTCAACTGCGCTTGACTTTAATTGATTTCCGACAGAAATCAATCTGTTTCTTGGTGGTGCAGTATTGACTGAATGTATTTATGTACCGTTAAACCAACCAAAGCTAGAGGCAGTCCGTTTAATTTTTGGCCCCTCTGTCACCTTCGAACCTTTGTGACCTTCGATTTAATGAAAAAAATAAATAATTGTAGATTTAACAAGTCAGACTTGATTGACGAGTCAGTTCTACTAAAGCATTATTATAATGTGATGATTTTAGAATAGGTAGGGAAACAATATTTATTGTTTATAAAAAAAATAAATATTCGATTACTCTTACCAAAAAGTCAATCAAACAAACTTATGCATAAATTACAGTTGAACATTATAAAGAAACTTCCAAATCTTTTAATTTTTATACAAATTACCAAAAATCAGTTTGTAGAGAAAACGTTGATGCCAAGAGTCCAACAACTTCTGTTTCTGCTATTGCGGATAAGGTGTTAGGATAAAAAATCGCTGTAAACGAACTCTCGCTCTGTTTTAACAGTCATTAGGTATTAGGCTTGCAACACGTAATCATATATACGTACAGAGCCGTGAAGAATGAAAGAAAAGAAGCTACATTGCTATGTCCCGACACAGACCCTGGATATATTATTTTCCACTTTCACGGAGGCCACTGTGGCAATTACGCCCCTCGTAGGTTCAACGAAAGAGAGAAAGAGGAACAGATAGACAGAGAGAGAAAAAGAGAGACTAGCACCAATGGCAGGATCAACAGTGATTGAACTCGTATTCCATTTCATGTAACTAAAGTCTCTGTTCGGCCAATACAGGGTTTAGCGTGTTGGCAGCCGGAATTACGCAATTCTATTTGCAGTGTGACTGACTGGTCTATAGATACATTCTGTTGGATTTGAGTCTCCAGGACGATGCAACGCAAACGCCTTTGTTCTTGATGATCACGTTTTCTGTGCCGCTTGGCCGCAGCTGTGCTGTATACAAACGCTCAATGTTCTTGACTCTTCGATTTTACTGGATTACTTACTCGCTCACCTTCATCTTTCTTTCAAATGGAAGATCTTTATTTTCACTGAGTCCGTGAGAGAGCTAATTTATATTGTGTGGCAACCACACGAGAGATGCGCGCGCGTTAACCTTTCATTATGGTCAAGGCCCCGAAGATGAATCGACGCGGGATTCTCTCTTTCTCTCTCTCTCTCTTGTGTCTTAGTGTGGAACGGTTCCGGTTCCTGGTGAGCGATCATCAACAGAACCAGGTCTCTAAGGATCCCTACCGTGCGCCTCTTTAGATACGCCCTCCTTACTAAAACCGAAGAGAGGCCTTCGGTAAATAAAGACTTCGACGACGGGGTCGACGACTGGTCCAGTTTTTAAGGGAGTTTGGCGTCAGATGTGGTCAACGATTTTAGCTTCTTGTTTCCTCATAGTAGATGCATTTTTTTTTTTAGTCATATTTGTTCAAGATTTCATCGCTGAACATTACTTGATGTATGTAGAAAATTTGGGCGCGTCAGCTCAAATTTTGCAGAAATTATTGCAATAATGTGTATTTTTAGAAAAATTTCAACGTATCTTAAAGAGATACATGCTCCGACAATTTCAACATTTTGAAACCTACTTGATAGAAATCATAGAAATGAGATAAGCTCCTGAAACTCGAAGCTGGTTTTTTTTTTCAGGAGTGCCGAAAAACCCAAAATCAAGGTCCGGTTAGCTTTGGACGACGAAATTCCCACGGATATATGAGTATAGAGAATTCTCGGCGAAACATTTTTGCATCTCAGTGATGGTCGTAAATCAATATTCAACCGAAATGTTGATGAGTTAATGTATGTAAAAACAAATAAAAACCGTTTGTGACATCCTAATTTAATTATTAATTGATAAAAAAAACATCGTTTCGGTCGAACAAAATATATATTTTTGGACCTTGTGACTGTATAACAACTTTGGCCTTCCAGTCAATAATAGGCTTTAAACTTTTGCAACGAGCATTTACAAAACCTGTTTTTCGACAAGGACTACCAAATACTGGCATAAAAATTATGCGTTAAAATGTCATTTTGGCATCTGGAATTAACATATAAGCTTGGATTTCCTGTTGTACAACACGAATAACACAGCCTTTCGTAATGATCATACTATCCATTATTTTTGTATTACAGTAAATTATTTTCTTATTTTATTCATAGGAATTAATTCATAAATCCATATTTCTGAAAACCGTTTAAGTGATTAAAATTGATTCTCAGAATATCACAAAACTGATTCACGTGATCCAATGCTCTGGATCATATGCGCTGTTTAAATTACAAATACAAATTGGTAATGCACGATGATTCATCGCAGAGATGAGTATAAAGCATCATCGCTTCCTTGGGAACCACGTGTACTTTGTAGTTCCGGCTTCTCATGGCCCACAACATGCATGCAGGATTTTTCTTCTATACACAATATTATTATTTTTTTTTACTACTATTATTTATTCCGAGATATTGCGCCGTTTGTATCACGTACGTTGGATGGAATTTAAAGCGGAGCGAACGATCGATCATCACTCGTGCAAGTTAGAGTTATTATGTGAGGCATCAGAGAAAAATTTTTTTTGCCGCTTTTGCACGTGTTGTTCGCCTTCTCGACAAAGGAGATTTAAACCAGAGATGATATTTATTTTTAGCTATGATTCAACGGGAATGGTTTCACTTTTTTTTCCTGATCTTTGCAATTACTATCTTTTTGTTATTCGTCATTTTGTTCTGGTGTATTTTCGAAGAGCGTTGATTCAAATTCAGTTATTAAGGAAAATTACAGAGTATGCATGAGGTGTGTGTGTGTGTATATATGGTTTGTGTGTAATCCACGAATAAAATACCACGGTTTTATTCTCTAGCAGGGAGGGCTGTGGCATTGATTGTGAAAGTGGCACATCGAGTCACGCTCGAGACTCGTGGAGCCCCCCGTGGAAAAATCAAAACTAGCGATCTGTGGGATCAACGTACTCGGTGGTCTGCACCATAGTCTCACAATAGTAGAGATCGGGGCTAGTTGAATCATATTTTCCTTTTGATTTCAAACATAAAGAAAAATGTAATTTTTAAAAACGCAATTTTCTTTTTTTAGTGCGATTCATAAGCTACATTATCGGTACATTATTATTAATAATTATTAAACGCTACCGAGGGCAAGAAGTCATTTATGGAAGTTAAAAAAAATGCATAAAATCTTTGGGATATAAATATCGCATTTCGTATAATAATAATAATAAGTTATTTAAGAGGCATTTATCACTCGAAATTACATTTTTTTTTGTACATTCTCCCCTACACACACAATCATTGCATTTATAATAACTTATAAATGTCAGTTGACAATTAACCTATACTACAAATAAGCAAGTTGATTATGTTTTTTTTTAAATAGTTAATTATTTTAAAGTAGTTATTAGAAAATTTGTTTTAAATGTGTTCACATTCATTTTATACATTAAACTCATACTAAAAATATGTGTATATATTTTTTTATTGAAGAAATATATACTTTCGCGTTTACTCGTCCAATGTATGTTTCATAAAATTTGGATTGATATTTATATTGATATCAACTTGACTATTTACTTGAATTATATTCAATATACACAATTACTTGCCGATAATATATTCAGTAGAAAAATTATTATAATTTTCAACATGCTTAAAAAAAAAAAAAAATTCTGTGGAGGTTTTGTTGCAATTTAAAAAATGGTACTTTCCAAAGCAAAAATCGATATTTCATATACAACCCTTTAAATTATTCTCGCCCATGACGGCAGCTTTACGAAAAATTTCACATTTTTATACTGCAACCGCGAATTTACAAACAGACTTGACACTACTGACCCAACTAGCCCCAATCTTCCCAACGTCCCAGACCGCGTTATGAATCTCATAAGTTATGTTTTATGTTTCATTTTTTTTCCTCCTCTTCTGTATTTCATCAACTTATCTAGGTTGCTGTTCTAAGTCGTTTGTCGTGTCAGAAACCGAAACTTTGATATATATGTCACGATTTATCTTATATATGCTTCGCATACTTGGCGGGTTTAACCGGTAGAGGCCAATGCTGCTGCGAGATTCGAGACTGAGTGACACTACTCTAGACAAGTCAGAAAAGTCGAGAGTGGTATATACTATATACCAGTGCCCGTTGGAGTCTCGTTATTAGGAATGCCACGTGCGTCACGTTTCTCTAACGGTTCACCAAGAGCTTACAATTCTCTGATATGCCTACAGCTGGTGAAACCGCGAGGTGCTTAATTTACGTAGTTTTTCAAAATTATCCAGTCATTCCGGCAGTTATACCAAATTTGGGGATTATTCTTCAATTTTAGACTTCAATTTCGTGGTATTAACGATTACTTTGATGAGGTTCTTTGGCATAATCCATTTTAATTTTTGTATAGAAAACATATCTCAATAACAGAAACTTGTTTTCTTTAATTAAAGAATTAAAGATTCGTCACACCAAGAAAATAACTGTAAATTTAACTATAAAATTTATTTCTAGGCTAATCGATAAGATTCATCGAATATTCTTTACAAATTTTGATGATCATAAATTTGTCGTTTTCATCTGATAAACCGGAAGCAATATGGTGATGTCAAACTATCGATTAATCCGTTAAAAGTATATGGAGACTTTTTCGACTCAATCAATATTTTTGTACAGTAAATTTCATCGATGAAACTTTGCTTGTTCATGATTTATAACGTTGAGAGAAACTTTTGGTATTTTATAAATATAAATATCTTTATTATTTAACAAATTACTTAGTTATTGTAACTATTTAATAGTTGGAAAAAAAGTTACTTTAACGTTGAGAAAAATGTGTGGTCTCCTGTATTATGCAGTTATTGGTGACAATTGAATTTTTGTAGCTGGCAGAACAATAAATAATAGCACCACTATTTGTAAAGTAAAAATAATAATATTCTATATTTTACTATTAAACAAATTTCTAAGTAAACTATGAACATTTTGTTTGCCACATGATTTCTTTGGGTGCAATTTTATAAATAATTAAAAATCGTAAGGCATCGTGTAATGAAATTTAAAAAAAAATGTAATAATTGTACTAACTTTAGTTCAATTCATAAATGATTGCCCTACGTATTACATAAAGGCACCACTATTTGATTATTTTTTCTGTGTGACAAAAATAGCCACTTCTATTTGCCACATGATTTCCTTGAGTGCAATCATAAGAAATAACAATGAAATGCATATCTTGAAAATGTTCTTCACATTTTCAGTGCACTTAAATTTTTTAACAATTTTGCAGATGCAAAAATAGTCAAAAATCATAAAACATGTGTGTTGAAATCAAACAAATAATTGTAATAATTACACTAATCTTATTGTTAGTAAAAAATTGAAAAAAAGATTACCATTTTTTTTTCAAGGAAGCAAAATTTTTTATGAGAAATTTGAGAAAAAAATCTACGATCTGCTATATGATGCAGATATTTTGATGAAAACAATGTTTTTATGGTCACGACAACAATAAATAGTCGCATGACTAATTAAATAATGGCACCACCATTTTTGTAATAGAACAGACAATATTCTGGATTTTAATATATATCATTTTTCGAAGTCATCAAAACAGTGACTTGTATTAGCCACGTAATTTTTTTTTATTTTAGGAAACCTATAAAAGCCAAACCTTGTAGAACAATTAAAAAAAAAAAAAAACCTCTTGCAGATACAAAAATATTTTGTAATCATAAATCGCGTGCGTTGAAATTAAACAGCAAAAATTAGTATCAATAATCGTACTGACCTTAGAAGAAATAAAAAATCACGTCTTTCGAAAAAAGCGTATCGATCCGTGTCGAAGTGTCGTGCAATGTAGAACAACGTAACGTAAATCAATCCAGAGAGCACACTTCCTTTTATTCCTCCTCTTTTCCGATATTTCGTATCCAGATGCACAGTCGAATATCTCTTCCGTGATGTGTATTAGCAGAATACTCGCTAATAATATTTCAATCTCAATAAAAACGCGCTCGCGACCACAAAACAATGTTTAACGAAACAAAACAAACAAAAAAAACAAAAAATGAACACACGAGACTCCTCTACAGTATAATATAGTAATACTATACAGCGACTCTGATATTTGCATCAGGGTAAATGAGGAAGAGGCTGTGAGCGTAGTATTTTAAACGACGGCATGGTAAATAATATCACTTGGCTTTCAGCATCGTTCTCGTTGTGTTGTTGTCACATAACACTAGCATCGTCAGGCACATACACAGGTGTTCTCTCTATATTATATATATATATATATATAGAAGAAACTCGGTGAGAATGCGTGAGAGAGAGAGAGAGAGAGAGAGAGAGAGAGAAAGACTTACACAGAAGGGAGAGAAGAAAAAAGAAATGAAGAGACGTGAGAAACGAGAACTCGTGTGCGTGAAACGTTGTATTATTTATTTCTCTGTGTACGTTATTTTAAGCCGGCCCCTGTGTCCTCGTGTCTCTCAACTCGCCTCGCCTATACGACCGAGCATCGAGCTCACTGACCACCAGTGTTTCAACTTGAATGCACGCTCACTCTGAAAATTTCACATATTTTCTTTCGAACTCAACGATAAATGCAATCATTTGACTATATTTGAAGGAGTATTCGTGGAGACAAAAATCCTAAGCGTTGAATTTTGTCTTTTGCTTTAAATTCATTTGATGCAATAAATTAAATTGCTAAAATTACGAATTTTAGGATACGAAACATCAATGTTTGCGTTTCAGTTGTTTCAATCACTTTGTATATCTCAATTTTTCTTTAAAATTCATAAATGCTTGAATTCAAAATTGTGAGGTTTCAATTTTTAATAAAGTGTCGTGTTGTCCTGCGTTTAAAAGTTGCACTTTGAATCTCAACTTTTCATCAAAATTATCATTTTTTTCGAATTTTTCGAGTCAAAACATCGTGTTGTCCTGCGTTTCAATTTGCACTTTGATTTTAACACCTTTTAGTTAAACAAATTTATGCAATTTATTCGTTGCTTGAGACAGAATTATTGAAAAATCATCGTTGTTGAAAATCCTTTGATAATAAAATCCAAGGTGGACTACTGTGAGTTTCCAAGCGCCACGTATCCGCGTATCCGCACATGCGGCTACGGACTGCTACCAGATGTTGACACCGACGCGGCATTCGCTCATGCCCTCACGACCCGGACGTCAAAGCAACCAACCTCAACGCACTATCCCCGTCAAAATTTCTTTTTCGAAAAACCCGCGTTTCTCCTCGTTTCTTCCTTTAACCAGATGTTCAACAACAAAAAAAACCAACAAAATTCACTTATTCAAGTACAACAAATGTCTTTTTTTATACTGTCATCTGGTGGATCACGTGCACTGATTATAGAGCACCTGTCACCTCAATAATTTCTTTTATATCCAAAAAAAGAAAACTTTATGCACTTTTAAACATTACACGAGTATTCTTCATCTTTAAAATATTTTCTCGAATTTCGTCTGCACCTTGATAATACTTTTTTTTCTCATATCTTCCTTGATTATTTTTTTTTTTAAACAATCTTTATCACTTTTAGTTTAAAATCACGCGCGTTTTTGTAATCCGTTTTTTCATAGCTTTCGTTTTGTTTTATTCTTACTTTTTATAGAATTTTGAATTAAATTTATTCATATATATATATATATTTGTATATATAAATATTAAGCGTTCATATAGATTTGATCACGCAAAAATCTTGACGTTATATTTTGTGATAATATTAGACTTTGCGGCAAGGGCTCAGCGATCCGTATCGTCGGCCGGCTTGCGCTCGAGTGTCCGCCCGCAACACTGCCCGTTCCGTAAGAAACAAAGTCGAAGTCCTCTCGTGGTCTCGGACGGTGCGGTGTGAGGTGCTGCGCGCTGTCCCGCAGCTCGAGAGAGTCGAGTAGAGTTGGTCGCAGTGGTAGCACCGGTGTGTGTGTGGAGCCAGAGCGGAGCGGAGAGCCACACCGCTCTCCGGTTGAATCTCCCTCGTAGTCTCTTGTATCCCTGATGGCTTTAGTAGTTGCTGGCTCCTCGTTGACTCTGCTACTGCTGCTGGTTTACGCGGTTAGCGTAGGTATTCACATTTTAAATGTAAGAAAAAAATTGGTAAAAAATTATTTGTTTGAATTTTGTTTTTTTTGCTTTTCGTTAAGAGAGATTTTAGGAGAACAAAAAAAACCATCAATTTGGCTTCGAATTTCACTGGCTTAATGTGGCTGGGAGAACCTATAGCGCGGGGAACCGGCTTCGACGAGATTACGGTATAGCTGCTGACTTTTGCTGCCTTACTGGTTGGTAAAGCGAAACAAAAGTGGTTTCAGTTATTGGCCGTTTTATATATCCATTGGCAAGACATACTGCAGTGCAGTATGTTGGATAGAACAAGACGCGGGTTTTCCAATAGTTGCATGTGGTATGTTTAATATGTGCGGCTAATCACTGTCCTGTTTATTGGTAGTATGCATGGCTGAAAAAAAAAAAGATTATAGTTTTTGTATTATTTATGTCTGGGTGGGATTACTCCTGAGTAGACTGGGATGAGTAATGATGGAATAAAATTGTGTTCAATAGCACTGAAATATCAAGAAAATATTATTGAAATACATTGTCAGAATATTTTTTACATCTATTATAACAATATTGATGAAATTTTTTTTTCAAACAGATAAATCATCATTTTTTTCTATTCAAATATTCCATCATGTTATCATTGTAATTAAACGATGACAAAAAAGTTTTTAAAAAATTCCGATTTGTAAAAAATTAGTATTCGAGCGCTTTTAAGTTTCCTGATGTGAAGTGTATTTATATTTTTATTTGTTATAACTTTTGCATTCTATACCGCAACAAAGCTCTATCGTTGAATTCGATTTTTTCAAACATTAAGCCTAGAAACGAAATTTAAAACAATGAGCCTCATCGTCGTCAGCGTTCATCGTGCACCCAAACATGTGGTCTTGCATTTAAGAATAAAGAAACCTGTAAATCTCGAAGCCCTACAAAATTTATTACCCGAGATAAGAAAGCACGATTTATACAGAAACGACTTCAGAAAGTTTTACGTACAAAACTGGTCATTGATTTCCCAATCTGATGTCCCCGAATTAGTTTATTACCTGTAGTATATCAGAAGATAAAAATTCACGGTAATACATTTCTTCTTTTTTTTTCTCGTAACGGACTCAATAAATAAAATTTCTTACCCACCCACTAAAAGTCAACCACAACTGAAAAGAAAGAAGATCATTACCATCATTACAAAATGATGGTAATGAAACAAACAAAATTGTATTCAAAGCATACCATAATCGCCTGGTTTTGTACCATCCTAATACAAGTCCAAATTTTGTTCAGCGATTATTAACATAGCAACCGCAAACAGCTTCTGATGACTCGTATTCGTGACATTTCCCAAGCCACCAGAAGTCACCAGGTAATAACCAAGTAAATTTTGTGTTCAGGAGGCAAAACTACAATCTCTCTCTCTCTCTCTCGCTCATTTTCTCTCCCTCTCTCTCCTTACCATAAAATACACCTATACACCATCGCCACAATTTCAATCGGTGTGAGTGTATATATATATATATATATCTTATGTACGGACGAGTGAGCATACACCGTGAAGCGGACACCGCGAGTCTTTGAGCCAGGAGCAGCCATACAGCCGAGTCTCCGGAGTCAAGCCAAGCGAGCCGCAGAGCGAGCCAAAAGCCACGGTACACACGCTGGGTAGACATCGTGGCTGTGTTGAGGAGGTTGCTGTAGGTAGGTAGGTATGTATTTCGCCTCGGGCTACTCCAGGTATAGCGGTACATCCATCCCTCTTACGTCTCTTCGCCCCCCTCACGCTCTTCGGGCGGCGCGTTTTCTTCCACCACTTTGCTTTCGTTGTGTTGGTCGTATTGCCGCAGTGGCGTCCCGTTCCCCTCTCCCAGCGCTCCTTCCTCTCCTCTCCACCTCCTCCTTGATATTCCTTTGCCTCCTTGCTTGTCTCTCTTTCCATGTCTGTGTATATGCGACCAGATACAGCGACACAACGACAGGCAGCGCCACTATACACGAGAGTGCTTATGCACCCACCGCATCCCAGTAGACGCCATTTTTCCCCACCGGCTATATGCTCCGCTACGACGCGTTCTTCTACTTCTTTGCCTGCCCCCCCCCCCCCCCCCCCCACCACTTATTTAGCAGTTTGAGGGGCGGGAGGGCGCCACACAACGGTCATTATAATGGGGAAGCGCAGGTATATATATGCCCTTCCCCTGTGGCTTCCAATGCCGCTACATCTCGCTTCACTTCACCAGTTGTAAAGAGCATCACCAACCACTTCCTTGGCTTCCCTCCTTGATCACACCACCGACCACTTCACCGACACTTTATTTTTTTTTAAATGCACGAAGAGGCGGCCGCACCGACACCTCATCGTTACTCCTTCTCTTATTCTTCATTTTCTTACTTATTTTTTTGGAAATATTATCATTATTGTACTGTCAATACACACTACGACTGTAGTCTTTGTGATTGACCGGCATTTCGTCTATACTTGTTTTTTTTTTTCTCCTGGGTATTTATTATTCAATCTCATAGCTGGTGCTCTTATGTCGCTTTGTATAAACGCAGGATCTACTGTAAGGTCCAAGGACGTTCTGGCTTCTTAGTCTGTACGATGGAAGTTTGGACGTTTGAATTCACTCGTTCGGGGGACACCGGAGGCGCCGATGCGTAACGGAGTGTAACGTACTATGTACGGGCTGCGGAGTGACTACGACGCCGGAACAAGCGACGCTGCCTTATTGTTTTGCGGTAAGGAGACACAATGGTGGAGGACCCGCTTGTGCAGGAGACTTCGGTATATTTTAAGCGCGAAATGATGATTATGTGGCTATGCAGGAGACTTCAATGCTTGGGAATGAGACGAGGAAGGTTTTGCCTGTCCGCGGGATTTCAATACTCCGAGAGTCGGATCTTACAAACGTATCGCCTGTGCAAGAGATTTCAATAGTCTGAGAGACGAAACTCCAGGAATATCGCTTGTGCAGGAGATTTCGATACTCCAATAGCCGAATCTTCAGGCATATCACTTGTGCAGGAGATTTCATTACAGTAAGAGTCGAAATTTCGGATATATCGCTTGCGTAGGAGATTTCAGTACTTCATATCACATGTCGTATGTACTGGAGACTTCAATACACTTAAAACGAGTATATCTGGATGAGATCTCGATGCCTGCGGTAAGGTAAGATTTCAGTATCGAATCTGGAACCAGTAGCCAAACAGGCAATTTTTTTTGTTGCTTTTCCTCAGGAATCGATGTTTTATAGGCCTGAAATCTTAAAATTTTGATTGCAACCTTGTCATGCCTATATTCTTTATTATTTAATAAGAAAAAAATACAATCTTTTGTCTATCCATATAACTGCGGACTATTTAAAGTACCATTAATACAAAACTGTCCACAAAAGTGACTAGGTTGCTGGTTTGTTTCTGGAACCTTTGCCTCACAGCCGAAATACATATTCCAGTCGAAAGAGCGCAAGATTCCCGAACAAAACAGATGAAATCTTTCGTCGTTCAAATGAAATTGTGCAACGTTTTATGACAATGCAATTCATTGTTACAAGATAGCAAACTCTCTTCGTGCCTTGACCTGTTTTATCTGGGGATCTTTCAATAGTTCACGGCAATTGGTTTAAATGATGAAGTTGAATGATGATTACAGTTTTCGAGCTACAGAATGCTCAACAATCATTATTGTAACCCGGTCTGGATTGCTATCCAGCAAAGATGATCCACCCTATTGTGATTGACCTCTGAAACGCGTTGAAGCGATGCAAAGATGCCAGTAACTATAGTCACTGACCTTTTCTTGAAGGGCTAGTCACTGTACCGTTCACAGCAGCTATATGCCCATCCTTAGTCGACCTACATTTGTGCAGGTCTTCCTTCTATGCAGTCCTACCAAGATCGGTCTTTCATCAAGATACAACTCCATTTTAATCCAGTTTATCGAAACTCGTTCGCGTACGATGATTAATATATGCAGGTTTAATGGAATATGACCTGGAGACTAAAAAATTCAGGCCATACAATTTCTATTTTTATGTTTACCAGAAATACTGTATTTAAAAAAGTCACCGCAAAATTTTGCGTGCGCAGGATTGTTCAGTTACATCGAATGCTCAGTTATTTTTTAAGCTTGTTAGAAGTCTATCAGGACTTCAATTACAAGCTTCTGTAATCAATGATCTACTTGTCGAGTTAGTTATCATTATTCTTATTTTCGAAATAAGTTGCACGATTGATGCCACGGCTTTATCAAAACGGAGATTTCAGCTATCAAGATTTACAGCTTATATGTCTAACTGGATAGCTATTAGTTGATATAATCTCATGAAGACTCCATAAAACTCCTTTTAGTTATTTTCCTTCATCTTCATTGGTTCCACCAGTTCCACTGTCTTGAGCTAAATGTTTTTCATCATCATTTTCTTTGCTACAGATTATCCATCAAATTGTTTTTGCTACAGATTATCGATTAAATTCTTTTTTACTTGTCTACTTTGTGTGATCAGTTTACGAACACGTATTTACATAAATCAGACAATCACTTGTAGGAAAATAAAAGACAATAAATAACAATAATTTATCGTGGCGATGCTATATCGACTTATTCGATAAACTTGCGGTTTTCGGAGACCTGACTCCGGAGTGCCTTGGCGATCCTCTCTCTCTCCCTTTGCCTCACCCGTCCCAATCTCCATCAAGAGTATCGAATCCCCGGGTACAACGTTCTACCTGGCTCGATATCACTGTATCCTTCTCCCGAAGTCACGCATCCCTCGCTGAGCACCAACAAAAAAATTGAGGTCACTGCTCGCTCTTCTCAACGAGACGTCCTTCTCACGTCTCTCAAATGCTTTTTATATAATATGTATTTTTAGCATAATTAGGATGCTTTTATTCAGAACAGTGTTGCCAGACACTTTAATTTTTCACTTGGCTTCGTTCGACTTGTTTTGGGTCTCAAATAGCCTTAGGTATCCCTGATGGAATGATGCGAATGGAACGTGACCCCAATAAACTCAGGGATACGTTGAAGTAAAGTTAATAAGACTTAAAAATTGTATTCAAATAAATTACACAACAAACTAGGTCCATTTATGAACAAAATGTTATTATAAATAAGATATTAGACATTGAATAATTTAACAACAAACGTTAGTATCAATGAATACCTCATTATTTTGTATCGTCGATAAAACTTCCTCTATTAGGAACCCAAAATTGATCTACTTCTTCACAGAAGATAGATGTTGATTTTGTAATAGAATAATGAGGAATACAATTAGCAAGCTTCTACTTTACAGACGTGTTTATCATGTGCTAAATCACTGCAAAATAAAGTGTATATTAAGTATCGGGTACTCCATGACATGACTCTTCTAAATTTAACGCCCTAAGCAAACAGATGGGTTAACTGGGAAATCCTTCGGGTTACCGTGTCTCTGGGTCTCCGTATTTCTCTTTCATTCCCGTTCTGTCGCTTCCGTGAACGTCTTTCCGAACGTCTTCGCTTTCTTTTCCCTCCTGGTTGCAGCGCCAGTATATAAAGATCTGGCTCGAGGGGGGTACATGCACCATGTAGTACACCGCACGGAGTGCTCAGTGCTCCGCAAGTTTTTCCAACCGTCCAAGCAGCATGCTCGAACGACGAGACGAAGAATGCGCAGCGAGAGTCACGTGCGTGCGCGAGAGGATTGCTCATCTTTTCCCGTTTTACTCGCGTCACTTGAGATGCTGCGGTACTTACTACTGGTATGTACTCTCTCGTTGATTCCTCTTAGAGCCTCTCGCTCGCCTTCTTTCCACCATATCTCCTCCCCCTTATTATTCTTTTATTTCACGAGAACGACGTTCCTCGATTAAGTTGCAAACAGCTCCTCGCATGGAGCGGCGCCGAGCTGTTCTCTCTCGCGTGTCCAACCAGCTCTCGCTCGCGTCAACGTCACTCAGTCATGTGACATGACACGCGCGTGTCCGAGAGGCTCTCTCACTCTCTCGAGTGTGAAGTACATCTCGCGCTCTAAGGGAATATCAAATTCGCAATATGTACTCGTAGATGCATTGATGCTATATAAATTTAACTACATGATCTTGTCTAAACGGTGAAATAGAATTACTATAGTGTTTCTTGGATATTGTGCACAATAATTTGTTTTAAATGTTAAACCTATTGAGCTTCTGCATGTGAAGTATTCTATGTGAATTTGACAATTTCCGAATTTCATTTGATTTCTTACGTTTTTTTAAATTCCAAACTTTTAGAAGCTGTTTTATATCAGCTTCACAAAATATATTGGCAAATAATTTTATGAAGCTGATAGAATTAGTTTTTCTGTCAAAAATGTTATTATAGTTGTCATTCCTTGGAATAAATTTGTCTTTGATAAATGAATTATCGTGATTTCAGGATAGTTGACACGCACTATTATCATAAATGTTGACCATTACGCCATAAGCTATTTATTTAAAATAATATTCTCAATGTTATACTATATATTTATAGTTCCAGTATCTAGTGTAGTCGCAAAAATTCTATGCTCTCAGAATATTTATTCCAGGAGTGCGTATAAATATTATGCTATTCGGTATACTTCTAGTACAGAGTATTCTATATGCCATGTACTCTACGTTGTAGTTGATCATTAATGGGTGGTCAAAGATTTTCTCGTTGGCATCCACTCTCTAGTATCGAGTTGTTCCTTTCTTGCGAATTATCTTTATCGCACCCTGGCCTACACGCGCCAATAAGTCCTCCTCTAACGTTGCCATTGGCGTTTGTGCGCTTCGCAGTGAACCGGTGCACTCTCATCATCACAACCAACCGGAGTAATTGCCGGTGGAGCGTTCGCACCGCGCGTTGCTGTTCAATCCGATCGGACGTCTTCGAAACTCGTGACTGTCGTCGTAAATCAAGACGCAAATCTCGCTCGTCTCTCTCTAGCAGATACTAGATATCTATATAAATATTATATATATATATGTATATAAAATAAAACAGGTATGTGCTTTCCAGGAAGAGAAGACCGATAGCCCGAGGTGCTTTTGCCTCTTGGGTGCATTAACAAAAATGCTTAATTGCATAGCACGTATATGTAATCATATGAAATTAATCCCTCAAATAAAATCCGTATAAAACGAATTTAATCAACATCTACTTCACGTAATAGCGATCTTTCGAGAGCCGAGAGCCGCCATACCAAATCCATAATTTGTAAATTCATTTATATCACATAAAAATTAATAGAACTAACGACACATTAAAACTTCTCGGTGAACTGTCGAGAAACAAAAAAACGTTCCACCGTACACTCTTGTTTCGTAATTGTTTCGTAAATCTCGGCACGCTAAAAGTCATTCCCATATTTTGAAGTTGTCTGGACATATTATGAAATGAATTTAATCAAAATCTACTTCATGCATCACTGAAAAAAAAGGCTTGGTTTTATATGTGTCAGATGATTAATTGGTTAGAGTAACCAAGTCATTGGCTATCACAATCAAGTATAATTGGTTGTTAACCAAAAATACTCGGTTGTGCTAATCAAGCGATTTTAATCAAAATGTGGTTCATGTAACAGAGCAATCATTCGTGCACCGACATGCTCCCAACCACAACAGTCGATAAATTACAAATTAATTTAGATGAGATTTAATAAAACTAGAAATAAACATTTCTCTGTAAAGTGTGTTGAGAAAAAAAATAAGAGCACCACGCGTGCCCTTGTTTCGTAATTGTGCCGAAATCTTAGGCAAGCTAAAAACCTTCTCATATTTCGAAGTTGCCTAGGCATCGCAGAGTGTCGTCGTGTTATGAAGCGGAGCGACGGGACTCCACTTCGTGAAGCCTGCACTCCGCTATATAGTAATACAATGTCTATGTATGTGATCCTACGTGATACTTGGTGGTCGTAGTGGGTGCAGCGGAGCGAGAAATTCCGTGCTAGGGGCCCCCCGAAGCAGCGGAGGGTTCCGGTGCTCCGACGAGGCTTAGCAGAGTGCATATATATGTATGTATATATATATTTATATATATATTTATGTAGTATATAACACCGGTAGAACAGGTGAGTCGGCCGTTGCCGCAGTGGATACAGGTCTATCCTCTACACTCGTGTGTGTACCTACATGTAGCTAACATCACTGCTCAGTAACAGAGTTTCGTCCGGAATCATTAGTCATAGTGCTTGGCAATCTAAGCCAACGAGAAATACATATTTATTGACCTTTCTTTCAGATTCTGGACAAATATGAAAAATTATTTTCTAAAATCGGAGTGCAAATTTTTGATACAAAAAAAAAAAATATTTTGTCAAATAAGTTGAGGAATGTGTTTGTTACTTAAGGTAATGCTGGGAGTAGGTTAATAGACGATTTCTTAATTTCGACTCTGCATTGAGTGTAATATTAATATAAATGCTTCGACCTGCACTCGAATTTAGGATCGAAATGAATGAGCAATTAAAATAATTTGGGGTCACGTCCGTGTTGATATTTGCCTTCAGCATGAGCTTATCAAAAAAATAATTGTTCATTTTTTACGATTTTTTTTTTAACAGAAAAAAATGAGAAAAAATTGTGGGTACTCGGGTGGGATTATCAAATTTATGAGTTACTGGCCCTTCTTTCAGATTCCTCACGATACTTTTGTGAATTTGTCGAATTTACAATTTGTTTCGTTAAGCTAGATAAGTGACAGATGAAAAATTGCAATATTTTGCGAATTTGTGAAACTTGATTTTTTAAAAAATCACTTTGTCGAATTTACATAGCTTCTTTGTGAAAAATACAGAAAAAAAATGTTTTCCAAAATGAAAATACACATTTTTTTTTTGTAAAAAAAAAATTTCCAGATAAAAGTGCCCACACAAAGTGTTACGAGTAATTATAAAGGCATATAAAATGTTCACTTTGCAATTTATATTGAATTCATATTGCCAACAGACCATCGATCGAGGTACTTCAGTCCTTAAGCTATACGATTTTACGATGTTACGATTCTTCGGAAAATTTAGTGAAATCGTGAATGTCGCCATCAAAAAGCGTTGCTTCTGAAAAATTGTCTGAACCGGTCCAAAGTATCCTCAATCCAAAGTGTCCTCGTAAGCCGTGACGGCTCTTCTAAAAATAGTGTGAAATGTTGAGTAATGTCCTTAAAATTAGTCAGCATTACAAACCTTCTGAAAATCGTCTGTAAGGATATTTCCTAAAAAAAATCATCTATCCAACTACTCCACGAGATAATTCCGCACAATCCAGTGAGGCCACGAAATTGGCTTATTACTTCATTTTATAAAGTAAAAAAAAAGAAAAAAAAAAAACAAACAATCATGAATGACTAAAAAATGTATATGAAAAGTTTACAAAACTTTGTAGTTTCGTTTTTACAGTGTATAGTCCCTATTGACACTGCCAAGTCACTGAGCTGTGGCCAATATCTGTATATAAAAACAGTGTACAATCGGTACGTTGGAGTGAGTTGGGGCTTGCCAGGCTGGTTCTACCCGCGTGAAAGAGCCAATCGGCACGTGAGACCTACATACGCCCTCCTTCTTGTCTCGCAGCAGCCGCAGCAACCAAGCCAGAGGAACATCCGCCAGTTCTCCGTCCACCTGAGTTCCGGTACCGTTACGCCGTAGTGAGTTTGAGTCGTGATGGAACTCTGGTCGAGCTGGTTGTATGGTTAACGAGTCGACCGAGGCAAAAGAGTCCTCGGGTATATTTATATATATATATGTAGCTATACGAAGGTGCACTGTAGGGATATATCTGTGGTAAATATCTACAGTTGCATTCATGGATGTGTGAGTATAGACGAAGGAGGAAAAGAGAGGTGGTAAAAGGTAGGTAGATAGGTAGGTGGGTTGGTAGGTATCCCGCAGCATCAGCGGCTAGCGCTTGCGCCAGCCGCATAACCAACGTCCCAAAGATCGTGCTTAAGAGATATATATATATATATATATATATATATATATTTCGTTCTTTTTTTTCAAATTTAACTCCGCTTCGCTTACCCGACGTAGTCATAACTCGGTTCTGGATACTCGAATTCAACTTCGTCTAGCTCTAATCTTCTGACCACTTCTTTCCTCATCTGTCTTGTTGCCTCAGTGGATTTACTATATTATATATACTACATGTTCGAATTCCGCTGTACCGACGAAGACCGCGACGCCTTCAACTTCTTCAACTTCTTTCCCGCGTTCCAAGACTGTATGTTGAGCTGCTGCTTTTTTTTTTTTTTTTTGTTATTGGGCTACTCATTTTTATACCGTGGCTATTTCTTCATGGCATGACCAACATACTTAGATTACGTGGGTTACACTTAGGGAAATCGTGCGGCTGGCCTGGAAACTATTAATCCTGAACTATGAATTATTAGTTGCGAGTCTTCTTTTTCTTTTTTTTTCTTTTACCTATCTTACCCATTTTTTTTTAACGGTAAGTATTTAGGTTTAATTGGTTGCAGTATTAGTGCAACGATTTCTCTGAGTGTATATAATATCTCGAAATCCGTTTGGTATACACGAGGATGCTTGTTCGTGTTTCATGCATGCGGTATATAGCAAGGTTTTATGGTGGTATGCATATTCAATACACCCACTCGCTGATGGAATTTCACTGATGCCCCGCATCGCGCATATGTAGGTTTATTCGGCTAAAGACTTATTTATTCGATGTTGTACAGTGGGGATTCTTTTTTATATGCGTTAACGCAACCTCAAGCACTAGTTTGAACATTATAGTGGGTGGAATCAAATTCTGTTAGATATTTTGTCAGTGACATATATTGATTTCGTTAGGACGCTTATAATAGTTCATGTTTATGGATAAAATGATTTTTTAAAAGATAATTGGACAGTAATAAACGTGATTTCCACAATTGCAATCTTGTCGTAAAATTTATTGGCCACTGAGCGAAAAAAGAGATCAACAGATAGTGGTGAACGATAATGGAAGTCTACATACTGTTTTAAACAGGTCAATTGATTTATAATTATAATCATATGATTAAAGTTTATTCAAGAATCGGAAAATATTTTAAAAACCCAAAAAGATTCTTCAACTGATCATTATGAATACCGTTATCGCTGGACAACTACAATTAATCGTAAAAGAGACAAATTTAAAAAGAATAATAGTGGTGCATTAAGAAAATACCGTAATTTTGAATTCCTGTAATTTCTTTAACTGTTTACTTTTAGGATTAATTGCAGGTTCTTGCGTTCGCGTTATTCGTACTAATTAAGAATCTTTCTGGTTTTCTCGTGGTTTAAGATTATTCTGAAAGCCTGAATTGAATTGAAAATCATGAAAAAATTCTTTTTTTAATTATTTAGTCACATACAATTTAATAGTGTTACAATAACCTTACTCTCAGATTTTTTTAAATTCATTGTTAACACTGAAAAAAAGATCCAAAAGATTACCCAATTTTCATCTGGTATCACTGGAACAACCACTTAATGTAAGCTTATTTATGATCACGTCACTTGTTTCTTCCTCTTCAACATCGTTATCGCCGTCTTCCTTATCGTCGTTTGTTTCGTTCACCTTCGTTCACGGTGAGATTCAATGTGACAGTATGACTCGTCCGCAATTTCCACGCTGTGAACTCAACTCTCCATATGAGAGCGAGAGCGTAGTGACTCTTCTCACTATATGTATGGGGCATTCCAAGTCGGTTCACGTGGTCATCGGTCTGATCCTCTTGGATTCAGTTGACGAATTTTTTTTTTCGCATATTTTCATCCAAAAAAAGAGGATATTTTTTTTGCAGACTTTTATCAGTTGTTTTACCCTATAAAATAATTCTTTCCCATAAGTTTTGATTAAAAATAAATATCGACCAGTTTTAAAATTCTGGTTTTTTTCCATAAAATCTAGGACTAAAAGCAAGTATTTTCACTGTAGTTTGAGAGTGAGCCGAGAATAATTTATATTTCTTTTTATTTTAAGAAAAAAAAAATGTTCCCTAATTTTTGTTCTAATTCAAATAGCTTTTTTAAATTTTATTTTAATAAATCTTTTTTTACCATGACATGTTTTATTTTTCTTTGTTTTCCTACAAGAAACCATTATTGAAATTTTTGAGTTTCAAAATACGGAATTTTTTTTTCTTACATAAAAAAAAATATACATTATTCTCCGCCCGTTTTCGAATTACGACGAAAATACTTGATTTTAGTCCGAGATTTCATTGCAAAGACTTCAGAATTTTAAACCTGGTCGAAATTCATTTTTACTCAAAAGTTATGGAAAAAAAATATTTCATAGGGTAAAACAAGTGATAAAAGTCTGAAAACTATATCCTCTTTTGGATGGACAAGTGAATTGACTTGGAATGCCCCATATATATATATATATATATATATATATATATATAGTATATAGGGCATCACAAACATCACAAAAACCTCACAAACATATTAGTTAACATTTCTTTCGTGCAAATGACTTCTTTTTCTAATAAAAAAATTTTCAATCAAGAACTGCCGATTATAAAAATGTAAGAAAAATCACAGGTGTTTTTTTTGTGATAACAATATAAAAAAAAATATATTGGAGAAATTAAAGTGTATGTTGAAAGATCCGATTGCATGGAATACTCACACAATCAAGATGAATTGTAAAAGTGCGTATATATGCAACTACTCGTTCCTCTCGATTTATCCTCGTCCGGTTTCACTCGCGACCGCGGCAGTAGAGCAAAAGTCCGAAGAGGGTCCACGAGCTCTCGCAGGCCGATATAGCCTCGGAGCGACATCTCCTCTACCTGCTTCGATGATTCGTTTCGCGATGTCTACGAGGAATATGGGTTGAAACAGTTTTAAAAATGCTTTGCCGGCGGAAGAGATGAGAGATGACGTGGAGCTTCGTCGCCCGTGGTCTTTTATTGTAGAGTCGAGGCCAGGAGAAATTCACAGAGAAGAAGTCGAAGACGAGAAAAAGATGTTGATGAAGAAGTAGACGAACCAGGAAATTGGTACACTGACGACGAAGCGTCGAGCCGCTTAAAAACCCTCCAGCGGCATTTAATCGTCGAATACTTTATCCTTTTCTATACAAAATATTTTTATTTTTCTCTTGTATTCGATGAGTGACGCAGACATTGACATACACTCGTCGTGACTTAGCAAATTCAAACGATAAGGAACTCAACAACACATGGGTTAACATCTTAACTTTGGATTTATTAATTCCAGGTTCTTCATTAATACATTTTAAATATTATATTTTCAGTTTATTGGTGCAATTCAATTATAAATGTCATAATAAAATTGATATTTGTGCATCAGGAAACAGTTTTCCAGTGAAGAAGTAACAGAAGCCGGAGAGATTTAAAAATACAGGGAATTGTCGTTTAAATAATAATAATAATAATAATAATAATAATAATAAGAAAAAAATGAAAACTTGGATCCAACGATTTAAGGCAATGAAATTTTCTTTTTATTAATCTAACTTTTTACTAATTTATTTTATAATAATGCAAATTTAATGAAACTTCTTTAAGTCAAATTTAGGCCAGATTGTCGAAAGCCATTATCAAGATATTGGAGATTCAATTTTTTTGGAGTGGACCTCGAAAATCTAAAGAGACAGGTACTTAAAAAAAAATGTATTGCCCAATCTACCCCAAAATTCATGATTTTTCTCACAAATTTTAGGAGACTGTTTCACCATGTAAATGTGAACGATTGCCGATAAAAAAAATACGTGACTCTGAGATTTTCGAGCTCTACAACATATATATCAGAGTAAACAAGATTGGGGTTGAATACTCGGGAATGTTTCCTTGTAATGTACGCAGACCTCACACGGAAATGTGATCGTCGCAATGTATATAAGCATATGCTTGTGTCCCTGCTTACTTATATCCTCGCCCGACTGATAAAACTTAAAAAAAAAAAGAAAAAAAAAATACGGAATGTTTTATCGCGATGTTGTGCGTGTATTAAAGTAACTCCCAGCCTGTATATTTCGTTTGTGATGAGGGCGATAATAGGGAGTCTTTCTGTGCAAGTACGTACACATATATATGGGGCATTCCAAGTCAATTCACTTGGGACATCGGCCAGACCCTCTCGGATTCAGTTGACGAATTTGTTGCTTGGCATATTTTGGTCCAAAAAAGGAGGATATTTTTTGTTTTATCATCTGTTTTATGAGCCTTTAAAATAATTTTTCTCCATAACTTTCGGGTAAAAATTAATTTCCACCGGGTTTAAAATTCTGATTTTTTTTCCATTAAATCTGAGACTAAAAACAAGTATTTCCAACATAGTTCGAGAATAATTTCTATTGCTTTTTTTAATGAAAGAAAAAAAAAATTCCATATTTTGAAACTGAAAAATTTCAATAATGGTTTCTTGTAAGAAAATAAAAATAAAAATAAAACATGTCATGGTAAAAAAAAATTACCCCATATTTTGAGAGTAAATCGCTGAAAATTTGCCCAATAATTAAAATAAAATTGAAAAAAGCTGTTTCAATTGAAACAAACATTAGGGACATCTTTTTTTTTTTAATTAGAAAAAAATATATAAATTAATCTCGACCCACTCTCGAACTACGATGGAAATACTTGTTTTTAGTCCAAGACTTTTTGGAAAAAAATTCCGTATATTAAAATTGTTCGAAATTTATTTTTACTCAAAAATTATGGAAAACAATTATTTTATAGAATAAAACAAGTGACACAAAACTAAAAAAAAATATCCTCTTTTTTGGACCGAAATGTGGCAAAAAAGAATTCGTCAACTGAATCCGAGAGGGTCAGGCCAATGACCACGTGAATTGACTTGGAATGCCCTATATGTATATTGTATACACGAGATATATGCACATACAGCTATGAGAACGCGACGAAAGAGTTTGAGACTCGATATACTGGCAGTGCTCGCTGCTTGGGAGGAGATTGGTCGCGCGATAATTTCATCTCCGCGCGCGAGGACTCGATCCGCTCGGCGGTCCGAACTCGCGCGGCCCATAAATCGAGCGACACGCGTTGCGAAACGAAACTTAATGAATGTGCACGATGGGCGAGCTCAACCGATAGTATTGTACCTGTTTTGTATTAGCTGCGCCAGAGCTATTCACCGTGTATCAGTGTATTGCCATTCGTAATACATAGTAATGTAGGTGCTTGCATGTATATACAGTAAAATAGCTGCTAGTCTAATTGATAGCGCGCACGACGTGCTAGCGCGCGTTACAAGCGAGAGAGCTAAATGGCGCGATGGAATGGAGGCCCTTTTGAGCTGGAGTTACCTATACAGAGGCTAATAGTTGCACTGATGCTGAACTGATCTTCTTCAGAAGTCTCGGTAATAAGTATGCAGGTCGAATTCACCGTTAGGACAATTCAGAACGTCTGTTATGTAACGCACGAAATGTTTTGCTTATGTTTAGCTTTGAGAGTCCACGGAATACCAGAAGATGTTTTTTTTTCTTTACGAAAGACGACTTTGGATAAATGTAATTTGTAATCTTGGCAATTTCAGTTTATTGCCGCTGCCAGAGGGAGAGAGAAAGAGAGAGAGCTTTGATTAGTCAATTTAATTAGTACATTATGATATTGTGGCGACTGTATTACATTTTAAAGTTATTCTTGGACTCGTAAATTTGTGAAAAATGAAAATCGGATGGAATTGTGCTGCCTTTTCATTATTTCTGCGATTTTCGATTTAATCGTTGGTTCAGATTATTCTTTGTGTGTGCTACGAAATATGTAATAAAAAATTGTATGTCTGTTTTAATGATAAACGAGAGAGGATGAAAAGTAGAACTATGCACGATGCTTTGTTATTTTTCTTTTAATTTTTAGTAAACGACCTCTGTGAGAAAGTAAGTTTATTAATGTTGGTGATCAACATTGACGAAATTTTGTAAGGATACAAAAATAATGAGGAAACAATGTGGGAAGTTCTATTTTGCATTCTTGTTTTATGTCAATTTAATTGTATGTTATTATATTTATGTACAGGGGGTCTCGCAACTATGTGATGACATTTATATATTCAAATAAGAAAAATCGTGCTGAACAAAAAAGTCTACGGTCAACATTTTCTACCACCGAAATTGACCAAGTTATTAGCAATTAGAGTTAGCCAATCACAGACCGTTAGTGTCCGCCCGCAAACTCGAATTCCGCGCGGACACTGACGGTCGAAGATGCCTAGGCAGTATCAGCAACGGAAAATTATGAGCTGGACTCTAGTTTTTCGTCCTACTGAACACGGTGGTCGACTCAGATTTTCCGATAACCCTCTGCAAAGAGCCTAGAAAGTTAGTCGATTCAAAAGTTCGCCGACTGACTTTTGGTCATCTCCGGTCCCGCACTTGCGTGAAAATAAAATGTTACAGCGTAATCGGAATCAACTCAAGAAAATACATGTCAAGAAGCGGATCAAATGTATTCTTCTAAATTTTTTTTTTTTCACCAAAAAAAAAGCAAGGCGTTTTCAACCGTTAGTGCCCACTCGGAAACTCGAATTCCGCGCGGACACTGACGGTGGTACATATTTCCACCTTTCCCCTAAGCGCAATCTTTATAAAATAGAACGTTATTCCCAAAAGGAACAAACTTAGCGATTTACTCTTTGTTTTTTCTTTTTTTTCGTTTTTTTTTTTTCGAGCTTTGGAATTTACTTTGTATAGCCGACAATCGTTCACGAGTTTCTTTGACTCGAAGTCAAAGAAACTGCAGCGTCACGTGTCGAGTAACATAGTACGGTACACAGAGCACACGCCTTTTTGTATTATTCTTCTCTCTTCTCGTTCTTTCCCTTTGCATATTTTTTGTCTTGATTTTTTTTTTCTTTTTTTAGCGAGCATATGCACGAGGAACGAACAACGGCCCTGAAGGACGACGAGAGGCAAGGCCGCTCAAGTGCAACGCTCAAGGTACAATAAAAAAGGATCTTACGGTATATACCCGCATAGCACAGCAAAGTCACACACACTCACACACACATACATACATATATATATTTATGTATACATATATATGTAGTAAACTATCGCAACCGCGTGCTCGCCCGCGACTTTTAGATTGGAGCGCTTATGCCTGTGGGCTTTGGTCCCTCTCTCTCTTTTCATACATCTATCCGTTTCTCGCTTGAGGACAATTTATGCTCGTGGCTAAAGCGCGCGAGAAGTCTCACCAGAGCGATCTTCCCTGTCTCTCAATGATCGTGGTCTGACGATCTTGCCACCTTGCAATTACGCCGTCACTCTTGCATACATTGTACATATATATATATATTTATAAATATGAGCTCCACATATTATATACGCTGATATATATAATATGTGGAGCTAAGAGCCACAGAGTCGAAATAAGACAGCTCCACTTCCCTTTTGCCACTTATTTCTTAATGTTCTTTTCTTTTTTGTTTTTTTTTTTTTTTTCTTTCGTTGGCCTCTCATTTTTCTTTTTCTCCATCGCGACGATCGAACACCGTTCGGCGACGCGGGACCAGCTACCGTTCGCTCCTCCGTTCCATCCTTCATTCCGTTTCGATCTACTTCGAGAGATCTCCTCCCGTGATCGCTACCGGTCTTCAAGTCTGTCGCGCGCTCTCTCCCCACTCGACTTCACATCATGCGGAAGTTAATTAAACGCCTACAAAAACTGGCCAACGGTCTACCGTCACCAGCAGATTTTTTTTTCTCTTTTTTTTTCTTTTTCTTTTGACTCTTCGACTCCCACTTGAATATCCATCATTGGCAGATCGGTTTTACTCTGGTTGAACTAATGGAGGAGGTACAGTCTTGCTGCTGTATTCAATGACTGCTCCAGTGGCCTTTGTATTAGCGAATTATGTGAATGATGAAAGGAGACACGAGAACGACAAGTAGTGTTTTTCTTTCGCTTGACTAGAATTATACAGTTAAATACATATATGTAAAGTCATAGTCTAAGGTTTTGAATTCACAAAGCCCTGTTGTGTTCATTTGACTACTTTGCTTCCTCATAAAGGAAGCTTTGTTTTCGTGAACATTGTTCTTTTTCGTGATTTTCATGTCTGGACACTCAGAATGGTCGAAAACGTCGAGAAAAGTGGTTTCGAAAAAATGTATTTATGTATTTGTGTGGCCGGCATGCAAAATTCATATTTAGATACCTAAAGAACGAGTTTATCAATCTAGGCGTCGAGCAGGTAGACGCCTTTGTTTGTGATCATTTAAAAAAAAAATTCAAACATAAGCTTATTTTTCATTCAATTTTGAATTTTTAGAAAATATCTGTATGTTCTCTATCTTTCGCAAATTTGTAGCTGTCGAGCTAAATATTTTTGTACAAATAAGGATATGTTAATGGAGGATCGGTATACTGAGAAAAAAAAAAGTTTGACTGAACTAAATCGGCGTACACCCTCGTTCAAACAAATGTTTCATTAGTATTAACAAATGTTTAGTTTTTTTAATAATCATTAGAGTCAGCTGACTAAAATATGTTTGCGGTAACCAAAATATTTGTTATACCAATTAAAGGTTCGTTTGAACGAGGGTGTACGTCGATTTAGTCCAGTCAAACATTTTGTTTTCTCACTGTATTGAATTTGGAATAAATCGAAAAATAGATTCGGTTTTTATGAGATTTTGAATTTTTCGAAAAAAAAATTGTTTTTCTCTAACTCACGTCAAATTTGAGCAAATGAACTGAAGTTTTCTACAGGTGAAAAACAATATTAAGCGCTGTTACTGTTACCAAATTTCGTGATGATCGGTAAAGCAGTTCGAACTTTATGTGAGTTTAAATTTTTCAAAAAAGTAACGTTTTGTTATAACTCACGAATTTTATACAAAGCTCCTTCTATGAAAAAGCCAAAATTGATAAATAAGTTTCCTCATGGAGGTGGCTTTGTGAAAAATCGAAATTAACGAGGCAGCAATGTGCAAAGTTCTACTTCAAAAAAGAACAAATTGTACGTTTCCAGTTTTTCGAAAAAAGTACAACAATATGTGTTAAAAATTTGTATTTTTTTCAGCAAGTATTTTGCAACAATACTTGTGTATCTTCGATAAATTTATGTGTATCAATTTACTAACTGAAGAAATAAAATTCGAAAGATGCAACCCATCGTTTGCATTTAAAGAAAAATATTTTTTACTGTGTAGTTTGCCTATCATTTGCAATTACTAATTATGATTGCAACCATACCGGACTAATCCATTCACTGACAATAAAAGAAAAATTAGTCACATCAATAATGAAATCCAGTATTTACAGGTTGTCAAATAAATGTTCAGTACAACATTTTTCCCTCATCTTAAACACGTGATGATTTGTACTGACAAAAATTAACAAAAAATATTGTGTACATTTGTGATTGAAAAGCTGTTGTTAATTGTAGAAAAAAATGTTACTTTCGCTTTTACTGTATGCTTATCGCGCAACATCTAAGTGCAAATATTTACTATTTGAATTGGATGCGGTAATCAATTTACGAGTTGACGCAAAACGAATAGTGGAAAGATTTACATTCCATTAGAAGATTTACAATTTCCATGAGATTTACAATTTACATCAAATCTGAATGCTTGTTACAAGCAATCCTTTATTTTCATGTTTTTTGCAAAATATCTCAATAAATTAAAAGTGAGGCTTTGGGTAGTTACACATTCGATCTGTTTTGAACACACTGTTCTCATCAGCATCCGCTGCATCCTTTGGCTCATGCAAAATAAGATGTGCAAGTATGATGGTCCTCTTTTCCATCTGCTCCTCCTCCTGTTTGTCGTGAGCGCATATAAATCAGCAAGAATTCGTGTCACGTTCGAAGCATATAGCCGTGGCATGAAAATGCACGTATAGCTACACACTGAAGTTGCCGTTTATAGTGCACGTATGTATATAAGGTTCAACTGACAGGAGGGCGATAAAAATGATCTTGACATGTACATGACGATCGCATCTGCTCATTCGGCTCTGCTCGACTGTTGAGCTGAATTGCCATCGGGCTTAACTCGATCCCTCGAGTGCTCCTCTCGTCGTGGGAACGCTAATAACTTTTATCGTGTGTGTTTTATCTTATAGGACGTGAAACTCAATGCTTCTGACTCTCCCAGGTGAATCGATTTTTATATTTCTTTTTCTTTCTTTCTTTCTTTCTTTCTTAAGTACACTGAAAATCTTGCTGGCTCGTATTGAGAGTCTCCAAACTGTCGTCTCATAAATAAGGAATTTATTATCACAGTGAATACATTTTTTGTCCGAAACTCGCAGATTCTCCAAGCTGACTCAATCTATAGTCTGTATTTTGTATAACTTTTTTATATAGCAGTTGTTCTGTCAGTGATACGTGAAGAAAATTTTATAGTGCATTCAATGAAATAATGGAGCCTTGACATTACTATGAAGTGATAATTTTATTAATTCGTGTGACTGTTTTTTAATACTTACATTGGATTCAATATTTTATGCCACTTGGTGCGAGAAGTACCTACTTTATCGCACTAGTGTGAGAAGTACCTACTTTATCGCACTAGTGCGATAAAGTTGTATACGAAGATCGTACGAGAAACTTTTTCTCAACTCGTCTAATTGCAGCACTCGCCTTCGGCTCGTGCTATAAACTCACGCTCGTCAAAAAAAGTTTGATCATACTCATATCGTAATACAGTATTATTTCACTCGTTGCGTAAAGTACAGTTTATGCTTCGCGTTCGTAAACCCTCTCTGTCAATATTAAGCATTAAGAATAAGTCTATGATTTTTTTATCCGCCGATGGAAACCCCAAAACCTTTACATATGGGGTATTCTACGTCTAATCGACAGGGTCCTGACGTTCCTATTTACTTTTCCTTTTGGGATGTTGTAGGCCAATACAAAAAATCACTTCAGAATTTTTTTTTCAAATTTCATCGAAAATGTTTGTTTCTATAATCGCCCATAATTTGACTTCTCAACAATTATATATAATTACTAATTATAATTACCTAATTTATTTACAGTAAATTCTTTGTTCAATAATGAAATGTTTGAACCCTGTCTCGAAGATAGGCGTGATATAAAAACAATCTTCACCATATTTTGATAACTGCTACCAAAGAGTATACCCCGATTTCTCCGAGTGCGTTAAGTTAAAAAAAAAAATAGTGACACTTGAAATTGCGACTGTGGATGTGCAGCTCTTCTCGATAAGCCAGTTTCGCCTCCACACTCTTGGAAAGCTGATGAATTATTTTCTGAATGAGCTGAAATTCTCGCGACACATATATGCTCCATAACTACACACTACCAGCGCCTATACAATATATGACTTGTAGTGCGTGTGCTGTACATGAGCAAGTAGTTACATATCCGTGACATTTTAAACGGACGATCGAGCCATTTTTACACTGGTGTCCCGTGTTTTTACGTTTATGGTACCGCCATGTCAGCGATGTCAGCACCAGCAGCATATCACCAACAGTCAGGAGATGAGTGCAAGAGTAAAGAGAGTGCACATCCTGCTTCTGGGTTAACGGGGTGGTGTGCATATTGCTGAAACGTAGCAGGCGCTTTTTCCCGGCATCTTTATGAAATAGGGATTAGGTTTTCGGTCACTTACAGCGAGGAAGTTAAACGTCACATTGAATGTTTGGACTATAATTGAAAATAAGAATAGATATGCGGTGATGCATATATAAACGAATTATTATAATTCAATTGATTACATCATTTAAATGATATTGGAAATTATTTAATTATTTTGAAATTTATTTTGATAAATGAAAACTGTGTGAAAATTGAAAGTTCCTTTTGTTATTACAGTATTTTACAGGCGGGATTGTTTGATATACATAATTAATTTTTTTGCTTCCTCATAGAGGAAGCTTTGTTTTCATGAAATTTTTTTTTCGAGGTTTTCATGTCAGTATACGCAGAATTGTCCAAAAAGTCGAGAAAAGTAGTTTAGAAAAAATGTCCGTATGTTTGTGTGTGTGTGTATGTGATAGAGGGGCTAAAATTCATATTGCCGTAACTCGGGAACGATTCAAGCGAATCATCATCAAATTTTTGTGCCGTATAAAGTACGGTCAAGTGTCTCACTGGTATGCATTTATAAAAATCGTTTGAAGCATTTTGATTTTATGGAATTTTTTAGATTTTGAAAAATGTCTGTGAACACTCTAACTCGAACAAATGGCCAGCTATCGGACTGAAACTTGACACAAAACTTTATAGGGGTGGTGCGACGTTTGGTATCGAATTTGGTCGAAATCGATAAAGTCCTTCAAATTTTATAGAAATTCGCATTTTCGTAATTTATTTGAAAACACTATAATTGGAGGAAGTTTCAAGTAATTGATTTAAAATTTTCTATAATACTTAAACAGAGGCTGTCAATGTTTGTTACTAAATTTAGACAAAATCTATAAAGTACTTAAAATTTTATAGAAATTTCCATTTTTGTAATTTTTTTTTGAAAATGCTATAACACGAAAACGGAATAAGCGAGTGATCTAAAATTTTGTTTAAAAAGAGTGTTTCAATGTTAGATACTGAATTTGGGCAAAATCGATAAAGTAGTTAAGATTTTATAGAAATTTACATTTTCATAATTTTTTTTTTCAAAACAATTGCAAAGTCGAACCTTGCGCATACGAACATTGCCTGATAATTTTTTTTGATCCGCCATCCACAAAGCTTCCTCGATGAAGAAGCCAAAAGTAAACAACGAACTTTATCATAGAGGAGAGTTTGTGACAGGTCAAAAAATGAGAAAGCAATGTGCTTCGACTTTGCAACCTTTTTTTTACATACAATTTTGAGTTAATTCGATATGACTCGCCCGATTAATTTTTTTGTTTAATAGATCTTACCTGTTCATCCTAGAATATTAAATTAACTTTTGTTACCTAGCTGAATTGACTTTTGCTATGTTTCTCATTATCAAAATCAACCTACTGCTGCTTCTGTTCGTTTATAAAATCGCCAAACTCAGCAGCTTCTATTCAATCATAGGAATGCCTTGGACAGCGCACACCTCCACGTTATGGGCTCGCGGTCTCTCGCGCGCCTTCGCTCTTCCCGGTTTTCTAGAGCGTGGGCGCGCGAAACCTCATCCGTGTCGTGTCCCAAGCAGAGTCCTCATAGCTGCTGTTGGCCGCCGCGTACGAGCATTAAGCATATACACGTTTGTTACGCGTGTATAATATAATGTTAAAAAAATAAATATACCGGTGAATCACGTGAAATCACGTAGAAAAATCTTAAAAGCAACATCACACATCATTGTCCGTGTATTCTACAATAAAACATAAATAGTTTGGCGAGATTTGTGTGATGGCATCACGAAATCTCCTTTTTGAATTATATTTCACTGGAAGCATATATCCACGTGATGCTCATATGTGAAAGAGAACTCGTATATATATATAGTGTGCCTCGTTATGTAAGCATATATGCACCTATTTGGAAATTCTCCCGTTACAAACGCACACACTATATATACGCAGACAATTTTATGAAAACTCGTTTCGAAAATGCGCTCGCTAAGACGCTCGGCTAACGGGTCTTTAGATAAACTAGGTATATATGCTAAGTAACCTCGGAGTTATTATATATCTATTAATAAATTTCGAATTAGGAAATTGAGACACGTGTCGCAGAGGGACCAACACGTTAAATTAAAAAAAAAAATCCACGAATTATCGTTCGCGTGTCAGCGCCGAGATGCACAATTTTCTGTGTTTCGCTCTTTTCTCATCCACTCTGCTTCTCTAGTATGTAATGAGAAACAAAGTATGTTTCAATGCTTGAAATATATGAGGCAAAACACGTCAAGTCGGCCACCCTAATTCTTCATATCAACAAAATGTCCTCACATTTATTCGGGATGTTGGTCTGGTTGAAGAAAAAACGTAGGAATTTTTTCAGATTTTTTAATGCATATTCTAGATATTAAAAATTTCTGATAATAATCATTGTTTATTTTTTAACGCCAATACTACGGCTCAGACAAAAAAATCATAATAACATCAAATTTGGATTTTTCAGCGTACTTTCCAACAACATTTTTTGTAAAATTCTCCGACTTTATTTTATGCTATTTTTCAATTAAATAAAGTTGCCACTTTATTCCCTCCGAAACGGCATTTTCGATTTAGCTTAAATTTTCACATTTTGTCCTTGGAAATATCTAGAATCTTAGAAAAAATGGAGCATCGTGGTAATCTAATGTGTAATTGCTATTTGCGTTCAGGAGGGCTGAGAATGTCTATGGAAAATATTCTAAAGCCCGCATTACATTTTTTTATTATGTAATTCTTGTTTTTTTTATATTAGATTACCGCGATGTTTGATCGTTCGAAGAGCTGTAACTCTGGAGCGAAATTGCGGCCCATCTCACCAATTTTTTCTAAGCTTCTAAGCATATCAACGAACAAAATGTGAAAATTTCAACTAAATCGGAAATGCCGTTTCGGAGGGGGAAAGAGTGGAAACTTTATTTAATTGAAAAATAGCATAAAATGAAATCGGAGAATTTTATAAAAAATGTTGTTGGAAAGTACGCTGAAAATCCAAAATTTGATGTCGCTATGCTTTTTTTTTGCGAGCCGTAGTATTGGCTTTAAAAAATAAACAATGATTATTTTCAGCGATTTTCAATGGCTGGAATATGCAGTAAAAAAATCTGAAAAAATTCCTACGTTTTTTCTTCAACTAGACCAACATCCGAAAGAAATGTGAGGACGTTTTGTTGACATAAAAAATTGGGGTGGCCGACTTGACATATTAAACTTTTTTTGTGTTAACTGATATATATATATATATAGTTTTTATTTTGCAACACTTATCTGCAGGTTTTATACAAAAATGGTTTAAACCTGTTTATTTATTTATTTCAAAAATAATGAAGTTCCTATTTAATTTCGAGAAATTTTTTGTTTAAAACACACGAAAGTATATTTCAGAAAGCTAAAAGTCATTTGATAATTATGAAAATAAAATTGCAATTTTTTTTTTTTATATGTTATAAAAACGTTTTGAAAATCTCAGATGATTTGGCACTTTGCGAAAATAACAAAAGGTCCATTTTTTGGTCTTGGCACAAAAAAAAAAAAAAGATCGTACTTTTGCATTTTCTTCAAAGTTAAAAGATTTTGAACTTTTTTTTTTTATAAACAGTGTATGTTATTGTCATAAAATTAATTAAATCATAAATGTTCATTGCAAATGAGTAATGAGGGCCTGCAACTCCAGGTGTATATCGGTGATAACGTGTGCGAGCTTCCGTGAAGGTAAAGACTGGTAGCTGGAGGGCATCTCTCATATAGTTGCTGGTACACATTTATGAGCACAGGCAAAGCAACTATTCCTGCCAGTATATCACCTATCTCTGCTGATATACTACTCCAAGAATTCACAAAATGATTAATGCAGTGTAATCCCTTTTCATGTATATCTGTGTGTCTCGAATCCACCATCAGAGAAGTGGTGTGCTTGAAAAAGGAAATAAAAAAAAAAAAGCACTGACTAGATGCACACATACGCGCTAACTTTCTAATGCCTAGACTAATATTTTAATGCCCTGATGATGGTTCTCGAGGGAGAAGTTGTAGCACCATCTACCAATATCAACGGTATATATACATATATATATATGGGGCATTCCAAGTAAATTCACGTGGTCATCGGCCTGACCCTCTCGTTGACTAATTTTTTTTCACATATTTCGGAACAAAAAATTCAGTTGACTAATTTTTTTTTGCATATTTCGGTCCAAAAAAAGAGGATATTTTTTTTCAGATTTTTATCACTTGTTTTACCCTATAAAATCAATTTTTTCCATAATTTTTCTAGTACAAATAAATTTCGACCAGTTTTAAAATTCTGAATTTTTTTCCACAAAATCTAGAAGTAAAAAAAGGTATTTCCATCGTACTTCGAGAGTTGGCCGGGAATAATTTATTATTATTTTTTTTATTTTAAGAAAAAAAAAAAAATGTTCCCTAATTTTTGTTCTAATTGAAATATTTTTTTCCAATTTTATCTGAATTATCGGACGAATTTTCAGCGTTTTATTCTCAAAATGTGGGAAACTTTTTTTTACCATGACATGTTTTATTTTTCTTTTTTTCCTATAAGAAATCATTATTGAAATTTGTAAGTTTCAAAATATGGAAAAAATTTCTTTTCTTAAATAAAAAAAAATATAAATTATTCTCGGTCCTCTCTCGAACTACGATGGAAATACTTGTTTTTAGTTCTAGATTTTAGAGAAAAAATTTCAGAATTTTAAACCTAGTCGAAATGAATTTTTATTCAAAAGTTGCTGGGAAGAAATTATTTTAAAGGGTAAAAAAACTGATAAAGATCCGAAAAAAAATATCCTCTTTTTTTGGACCATAATATGCCAAAAACAAATTTGTCAACTGAATCGGAGAAAGTCAGGCCGATGGCCAAGTGAATTGACTTGGAATGCCCCATGTATAAACGCATCTAACATATATAGCTATATACATATACTATATGCATTGGTTTCGCCGTCCTGATCTTGTAACGAAGTACCTATCGTACAACGTCCTCGGATAAATTATAGACTCAGGGAGCCTTTAAATATTTAGAGAAACATTTAAAAATGAAAAAAAAAAAAAAAGAAATTTAAATAAAGCCCGCAGAGAAGTTGAATCCATCTTCAACTCAGTCTGTCGAGTGTCTCTCTTGGTGATATAAATATATATTATAAAAAGGTATATAACACGATATGTAACCTTAGAGGGACACATTTTCAAATTCGAAATCGGACACAACACGCCACCTCGTATAACGTTATCTGAGTCTGGCTCAAACTTTTACCGATATATTAGATATGTAGGTTGGATAGGGCCCGCGTCACTTTTGAATTTCGAATATGTATATATATTATATATATGTATATATGCATATACATATGTTTGTGTGTATCTGTATATATTGTATATATTGTAAGTAAGTATATTACACGAGACAGGAGGACTAGAAAGTTTGATGCGATGAAACTTGCGCGGGCGCGATCGGTATCTTGAGCACTCGCGCGCACGCGCGCGCGCTCGCGGGCGCCGCTAATAATAACAATTTTGTCAAAACGAATAGGGTGGTAATTGGGACGATCGGCAGATCGGCGGGCGAGCTTGAAAAGGGGGAGGAGGAGTTTCTAAACGACGATAAATGCCTCAGTCAATTTTCTCGATGGCTTGGGTAACGGCCTCTCTCATCACGATCGCCGAACCGTTTTATCTATATAGGTACTATACATATACAGCAGCTCCCTTTATACACAACACACATATATATGGGGCATTCCAAGTCAATTCACTAGAGGGCCTGACCCTCTCGGATTCAGTTGACGATTTTTTTGCCATGTTTTGGTCCAAAAAAGAGGATTTTTTTCAGATTTTTATCACTTGATTTACCCTTCAAAATAATTTTTTTCCATAACTTTTGAGTAAAAATTAATTTCGACTAGGTTTAAAATTCTGAAATTTTTTCCATAAAGTCTAGGACTAAAAACAAGTATTTCCATAGTAATTCGAGAGTAGGCCGAGAATAATTTCATTTTTTTCTAATTTAAGAGAAAAAAAATTTTCCACGTTTTGAAACTTAAGAATTTCAATAATGGTTTGTTGTAGGAAAAAAAAGTATAACATGTCATGGTAAAAAAAAAATGCCCATATTTTGAGAGTAAAACGCTGAAAATTCGTCCAATAATTAAAATAAAATTGAAAAAAGCTATTTCAATTAGAACAAAAATTAGGGAACATGTTTTTTTTTCTTAAAATAAAAAGAAAAATATATAAATTATTCTCGGCCCACTTTCCAACTACGATGGAAATACTTGTTTTTAGTTCTAGATTTTATGGAAAAAAATTCAGAATTTTAAAACTATTCAAAATTTATTTCGCCAAAAAAATGTTGTAAAAACATTATTATATAGGCTAAAACAAGTGATAAAAATGTGAACAAAAAAATCCTCTTTTTTTTTGCACCGAAATATGCCCAAAAAAATTCGTCAACTGAATTCGAGAGGATCAAGCCGATGGCCAAGTGAATAGGCTTGAAACGCCCCATATATACTTTATATATATATATATAGATCGAAGTGTGCTGCCGATGATGGTGCCGATACACGCGCCGATTCGCGGATGAACGCCTCCGTGATAGTTCGAAGAAATTCTCGATCGATTTCAAGAGGCCGTTGATCAATTCGAGTTCTCGAGGGAAATTATTTCCAAATAATTTTTATTTTAATTAAAGTAGTCTCAGTCTTTGAAGTACACTTTGCAAGGTTTGTGTATTCTGCAAGTAAATTGTTTTTCTATTGCGCTACGATGTATCCTTAAGCAGGTTGAAGAGCGCTTCACAGTAGTGAAACCGAGTACAATTTATCTGACGTTTATTTTGAGTTGAATCGTTTTTGTGAAGTTTAAGGAAGGAGTCTGAATCGAAACACTAAAGAACGGCGTATTTTTGGAAATTTTTTTTTTTATGGTACAGCTACAATATTTTATATTCCAATTTGAAGATTTTTGTACATGATCAAAACAGTTTCCAAACACCATTTTTTTTGTCCAGAAAAGAAACTAAAAAAAAATATAGTGAAGCCCTCTTTCGGTATATCGTTGTTTTTAAAACGCGTTACAAATTCGTCTCGTACATCAATAATTGAGTACCAAAATCTGTTTAAAAGTAAAACTTTTCACTGAAAGAAAGTGACAAAATCAGTGAAGCCTCCACACGTGTTCAGGTCACATATATATAAAATAAGCACACTACAGACGTCCTTCGTCACACCTTGTGTTCCAATAGTCCTTCGATTTAAATCTCGCCGATAGAGTGCGTCAAAAGCACGCAGCCATCTCCGTGTGTGAGAATATATATGTGGGATGGTCTTTGAACTTTGAAGGCCGTTAGATTAGAAACATAAAACCAGTCTCGATGGTACGCATATATACACTAGTTATATATACTTAAAGCGCGTGTGTGGAGCACGTGTAAACGCGTGAGCGTCGAACACGCGGCTTGGCGTCGTAAGTACATAGAGAGCTAATAATGTATAAGGTGCAATATAAGTGCGAAGCGTGGTTCATGTAACGGCCTGGGCTCACAAATCCGACGACATATGTATAAGATGCGCGAGACCGACTTGTGTATATCTAATACTTATGGAATTCTATACAGTGTATGGCATGTATGAAGAGTCAAAGACCGCCACTCACCGGGTGGCTCACCTATTAGACGTCAATACCACACAAAACATTATATGTGTGTGTGTGTGTGTGTGTGTGTGGCGGAAGGCTATCACTTTCAAATTTCCCTGACCTGCCGCAAAAAATATATGCTTCTCAATACATCCAATGACTCTCATTTGTAGAATTCGGCACCGTTGTTCTCTATTTAACAAATACCACATTATAATCACGATCGAAGTTTATATTTAAAAAATTTAGATCTTAAGAGAACAGAATTGTGACCATTTTTCGAATTTAATTCATTTTCTTAATCGTCCCGCAAATTAATATTTAGTTTGAATATTTTTTTTTACATATCCTACCTTATTAATAGGAAAAGATTTATTGAAAAATAAAAGTCATGAAAAGAAAAGTATTTCTTTCTCCATTACACTTTGATTTTCAATTTATTTATAAAATGGCGAAAATGAGGAAACAAGGTTCGACTTTGGAACTTTTCTTTTTGTATTCGAAAAACGCGTCAATTAATTTTTATCTCCCCCCCTCCCCCCGGGTAAAAAAAACTTTCAAAAGCATGAAAAAAAAAAATTATTTTAAAAAACACCCGACTGCAGACATTGACTTTCATTTAAAAAAATATATTGAAAAAAAATGACTCCCGTAAACAAAAATATTGAAAAAATAATAAAATAATTCCTAATACACTTTAATCTCAAGATGGACTCCATCAAATGCAGTTTTTAATGTTATAAATGTAGTCGGGAGGCGTATCATTTTAAACAAAGTCCAAAGGGTTTTTATAATCACATACTTCCCTTGTGATACGCCTCTTGACTATATTTATAACATTTATAATACTGAAAACTGCATTCGAGGGAGTTCGTCTTGAGATTAAAGTGTATTGGGAATTATTTCACTATTTTAAAAATATTTTTTTAATTTGAGTCAATTTTTCCAGTCCGGTGTATTTTACATTTTGAAATTTTTTTTTGCTCAGTTGATAAATTGGCGTAGAAATCTGATTGTTTGTAAAAAAATGTTAAACAGAACCATTTATTTTTCGAATACTTTTATCGAAAACAAGCTTTGCTTTGATCAACTTGCAATGTCAGAGGTCATTTATTTAAAACTGTAGGAGATTGCTGATCTAAAAAAAAAATTGAAAAGTATAAAACTCTCTAAAATATGAACTCTTTGTTGGATTCTCACTAAATTCGGTATCAAACATCGACATTGTTTAATTTTTATACAAAATTTTGATTGACAAACTGAGAGTCTTTCATATAAAAATATATTTAAAACAGATTTTACAAAAAAACAAAATAATTACATACTAAAAACAAGGGATTCGTAAAGTAATTTTTGTTTAATTATCAAAAATCAGAAATGCGCCCAAAAGTCGGTCCATTTAGAAATCCGAGAAAAATTTCTCTCTCTACATCCATGAACGCATACCGTTGTTATGAGCCAATCAAATACCTCGAGGTCCACAAGTATATCGGATTTCAACAGATTAAATAACCCATATGTAACTCGGTCTGGGCCATATTCCCCACTTTTACGTTACTCGTTAATGCGTGGCATTAGCCAAGTACAAAGTTACCGTAACTACAGTTGATTGCAGAGTGTTAGTTATATGACTCCATTAAGAATTCGAGTTAATCGTATTTTTCACAATCATCTTTGAAACCCTCGTGTCCTGCCACGTTTCCGTAACATTTGAACAAATAAACTGCGTATCCTTCTTTTTGCAACAGCAACTATTCGGCTGTATCACAGTTAGTTTGTTTAAAATGGCTTATCGTCCCTCATCGGTCGCTTCCGCGCGAGAGATCTAAGCAAACGAATTAGCGAGTGTGTCCGTGCACGATCTCGCTCGATCTCCCCATTCGAGTTTTTAGATTCAACTGTTCGATTGTTCGTACCAGTTCGTGCTCGATATCTGGTGTACGGTGTGACTCTCGTGAAGCAGCAACAGCAACAGCAACAGCAGCACCTTCACAATGAGCCTCGTTGTCGTCTACTGGCAAAGGAGATACACTCCTGTAAATACACTTCTTTAAGAGAGATACGTAGCCCCCGCCATTTATCGCGACCGCTTACCATTTAAGACACGCTAAATGTCTGCAACCAATGTGGAGTACGATCGCACGATTCACGACAAAGAATCGGGATTAGAAGCTTTTGAAATGGCCCCTCAGTTCGCGTGTTCATTTATTAGGAGATCTTTCTCTCTCCTCAGGAAAAGTTCTGAATCGTTTCACCAGATGCGGAGCCGTTCTTCTGCAGCTTGTCCTGTCTTTTACATTCACAAGGCGTGGCTGAGCAAGCACAAAAGGGTTTCAATAAAAATGCCACATCTTAATGGTTCACCGGGCAAACACAAGTTGTCTCTATCCGGCGGCAGAACTTCTCTGTGACTCGATACTCGCGATTATTATACCAGCAGCAAACATCAGCATCAACAAATCCACAAGGGTATTCAATGAAAATGTATGAGCCAGACGTGTTTTACCAACTTCCTCTCTTTTCCAATTAGCGCGATCTCGCGGCTCTGATCCCTCTTTTTGATCCACACAATACAAAATACAAGTTCCCGATGATCATGACTCCCTCTGTTGAACAGTGTCCCCTCGTGTACAATTTCCGCGCAACTCTCACACAGGAGATATACAATGTCATCCTCGTTGCCTTTTGTAAAGTCGAAAGTATATCTCTTATGGTCCAACGAATAAACACAGAGGCATTCTGCACGACATTTATCCAAGCGTTTGAAACGACGATACAAGAAAAAAAGATCCATTTAACAGTTCTCCGCAACTATCTGGGGCGCTGAAGAATTTTCTAATGCCAAGCCATATCGAAGTCGCAGTTTTGCTCCAACGACTTACTCAAAAGAAAAAAGAAGAAAGAAAAGAAAAAAAAAAGTAACGAAACAGCAACAAAAATGGCTTAGACAGGCAATAACTAAGAATCCTTATGACCATAAGCAAAAATTGAAGTGGAGAGCGCGTTCGCATTCTCGTTCGCCGGTTGTGGATGACAGTGGAATAGAAAGCGATGATTCTGCTGTGTACCAACAAGCTCGATTTGCTCTTTTGCCCCTTTGGACCAATTAGCCGGACGTCCTGACGCTATTATCTACACTATATATATATATATATATTATATACTTATATGTACCTATATGTACGCCAATATATAGCCTAGCAGCCCTGATCTTTCTCTGCCAATGTCATCGGTCCACCCGTGAGCCAGTCATTATTACCTACGTATACAGTACTGTCTACTATATATATTTTCTCTCGTCGTCGTCCTCCGCCGATGAAATTCCATTAATGCTGTCATTAAGCTCCGACGACTCTGAGAGATCGTTGAAGATCTCCTACCGGTGGTGAAGTCGTGATGACCGGATCGGTTCGATCGTTCCTCCGTCATATCTGCTCACCGTATACACGCTTTTCTCTTCTCATCTTTTCTCGTCTTTCTCGCAATCTCATTCTCGTAGACGGCGACCCGTTACCTTCGACTCAGTTTCGAACATACGATAGGTGAGCTTTAGGTGTGTCCGTCTATACGAGTGTGTCTTATGTATACGCTTCCTTCGGAGTGTGAGTGCCAGTGAAAGAATCGATGCTGCCTCGATAAAACCCATTGTAGATTGGTTGCATCTGGATGAGTTCGTGCCACGCAGATTACAGATATGGATCTTCATGGTAGGCGCATGCCTTGGTGCTCTCCCGGTGCATCAACTGAAACGGACCTTTAAAACGTATTAGCCACATCTTAGAAACGTGCAGGTGCTTCGGGCCCATTGACAGTTACATATTTTACTTATTTTCTACTTGCTGATAGATACTTATATATGTACATATATATTTATAGATTGAGAGAGAGAGATGGCAGCATATACGGTATGGATCTCATGATATTCATTAGTGGCTTCTAATTGGTAAAAAAAGGGAAGATGTATTGATAATAAGTGAAGAACTATTGCGCTCGAAACGATTGCAGATTAGTTGAAAGGAACCTTACCAAGTCGTGATGCTTTTTTTTATTTTTTGCTTTCTTTATTTTTATTCGCCCTGTCGATTTTCTATTTCTGTTATAGGCTTGAATAGAGAACTGCGTGCTGCACCTTAGTGGAACCACTAGCCGAGGGCATGGATAACTCGTACGATATATAACTCTCGTATCTTCAATGAGAGATAACGCGCCGTACACGCGAAGCCCTATAGCCATAAGGATGCAGGCACACACACACACATACACACTGTTTACCAGCTTCCGGTACCGGTAGTCCACGCGTAAGATCGTCCACCTGTTGCTATCTTGGCGCGCGAGCCAATTCACATTTAATCCAGCCTCGAAGCTTTATTATCGGCGAAAACGTAATTCACGAGTCGAGAAGATATTACATTAATCCTCGTGGATGTTATTAGTTTAGTTATTGGTCACGCTACAGTGAGGAAGGAGAACCAACGCCTGGAGCATCTGTGTATCGCGTGGTACTATTTTTTTTTTTTAACGACCTTTTATTGGCGTCCGATAAAATGAATGTTTGCTATGGAAATGTTTCTAAACGCTCATTAATTGTATTCTTACATGTATACTGAAAGCTGCAAAGAAAAATTTTAACGCGAATGCTTTTAAAATATTGTAGAAATATTTCTTTGAGTATGATAATGTTTCCAGATATTAGATAGCAATATTGTTAGGAGACCCTTCATTAGACAAAACTGAGATCAAAACCTACGAACAAATCGATTCCCACTTGATTGATCATTGACATGCAACGCATAATAAAAACCAACGTTTACAAAATTTCAAAATCAATGCGGCAATAAATTCGCAAAAAAACTAAAAATACCTTAAAAAGCTATTCATCAAAATTCGTATAAACATAGATTATCCCCCAACATACAGCCTTCCTGATAATTCTTTTCGTTTATCCACAATGAATAAGCAACTGATCAGCAGCAAATCACATTTTTTTAAATCACTCAAATATATGATAATTCGCCTTTCGGCCCACAGATGGCCACATCACCGAATATTTCTCACAAACGAAACGGTGGCAATAATCACATAAAACCGGTAGGCTTGCCATTCAGTAATGACTTGATAAATTAAAGCAATCCATGCATGATACTTGTTTTTCACTTTTCGCACATAAAGCAACCTCCATATAATAATGCAATAAAAAGTGAAAGACAAATAACCGTTGCAATTGGTCGCAAATGAAGTGACCAAAAGTCGTAAAGCTTTTTGCGCATTTAAACCTAACATATTTTGACACGAATATCTTTCCAGAGGGTCAAAGATTCGTTTCTTGCGAAGAACACACCGCGCACAAATCTGTCTTTCGTTTGTTTCTTCTTCTTTTTTTCTTCTTCTTTAATCTTATTTTTCTCGTTCTCGAGACCTACTTAAGAGAGTATATACGGCGTGCGAGGGCCGCTCCTCTTCTTCGTTGGCGGTGCAAACGGCTCACGAACCACCGGGATATAGTACTCGTGGACGTGTATCTCCGCTCGTCCTCGGCTGTAATTGATTGTACGAGCTATGGTGCACCAGCATGCAGGGACTCTTCCAGCAGAAGCCAGCAGCATTGCAGTGGGTCTCCCTTGAAACTCCATTTATTTATTGCTATCTAAGTGCATCGGCTGGACTCGACACACGCCCGAGCAAAGATGTACCGTTAACGTTTATGTGAATAAACATATACGTGTATATGCATATACTATATTTATATAGTGAGAAGGGAAGAGCAAAAAGCTTTTTAAACGCGATTACGAGTGACCAAAGCTATCAGTGTAGGTCTCCAGCTACATAATTTCAATTCACGATTACCATAATTAAGAGAAATACACGCTAATTGATTGGCGCTTCTGGATTTCTTCACTTTGAGTTCGGTTTTTACTAATTGATTCGATGGAAGGAATCTGCTTCACGCTCCAGAGAAGTAATATTAATTATGTAAAGAAAAGAAATATATGACTATTATAGATAACTATAGCTTTGATACTTACATATGTCGTGTAAAATTTCCACGATCACGAAGGCCGTCTACCTTTAACTCGATAACCGGGTGCAACCACTTTTGCCCCCCACGTAATACCACTTGTGCCTTGATCCCTCCCACGAAACTCTGTTTTAAAAGTCGATGACTTGAATATATTCTCTCTAACGCTTTGCTCTGCCTCGTCAGATTATTATTATTTTCTTAAACCAATTTAATTCCATTAATCCTCTACCACGAAACACTGTTCACACTCGATGACTTGAATATTCTCTTCAGTGCCTTTTGCTGCCTCGAGAAATTAATTTTCTTTTTTTTTGTCCTATTAAAATCGCATTCTCAGCGTGAATGCGTCAACGAAAAAAAAAAACGTTGGAAAAACTAGCTGCATTCTTTCTAAATCATTAATCAAACGAAAATTATTGTTTAAAAGAAATAATTACATAAAATGCGTATAAATCATTATGTGTTATTAAATATAATTTGTATATACTTCTGATACGTCGTATTTCATAAGAATTCGTTTTATTAATATAAGTGGATGAAGAAATACGTTTGAAACCAATACTGTAATATTTATTTTGAAAGAAAAAAAAAGTGTTGAGAAATAGCAGCAATAAGTATACATGAAAAAAAATTAACCTAGCCGATGACAGCTATCATAAAATTCCCACAGTGTTTAATTTAATGTGCAAATCATAATACGCGTATATACATTTTATGATGTGTTTGCTCTTGGCGGTATTCGACAAATATATACGTGTATCGAATCGAGGAATTTAAGTCTCGCCGATCGATTCGTATCAATCTCGATAGTTTTTTCTTATTTTTCTTTTTCTTTTTTCTACAGTTCTATATAACGATTTGACTTCTTTTTCATCTCGGAGTTCTCTCGCGCTTACGGTGGAACTGGAATCGCGATATTCCGGGCATTAAACGCTCAGCGCACTCGTGCACGCAGCTCTCGAAACGGGTTTTCTCGTTTCTGGTCTCGAACGCAGGATCTCGACGATGAAATTATAATCCGCGCAAGGTGTTGCGAAACCTCTCGCTTTTGCTGCACACACCAGCTGCGAATAATGCTTAAAAAAAAAAAAAAAAAAAGCGGAAGGAAAAGTGTAAGAGCGAGTGAGAGCAATAGATATAGGAAGAGAGGAAAAAATGAGACGAAGGAGCGAGATCCGCTCGCTTATAACTCGTAGGAGATTCTCCTGGATGGCGAGGTGAGACTGGAGAACTACGAAGTATAGTAGACACGATGGACACGCTTCCGGGAGAAAAGATGAACGAGTCAGACCGGACAGCTATTTAGATACGAACATTGTTGAAACTTTATCCGATGCCGTTCGACACTCCTCCAGGCTGGCTTCATTGAAATGCTGTGACCATGCACCACTTTTTTTTCTTTAATTTTTATAATTTCGTATTTTGGTTTCTCATAGAGGAAGCGTTGTTTTCGTAAAATTTTTTTTTTTCCCGAGATTTTCATGTCAGCATACTCAGAAGGGTCTAAGATGTGGAGAAAAATGGTTTAGAAAATGTGTCCGGATGTATGTGTGTGTGTATGTGTGATAGAGGGGCAAACAATCATATTGCCATAACTCGGGAATTACTCAACCGAATCATCTCAGATTTTTGTGCCGTATACAATACGGTCAAGTGTCTCATGGGTATACATTTTATAAGAATCGACTGAAGAATTTTGGTTTTATGAAATTTTTAATATTTTGAATAATGTCTGTGAACACTATAAGTCGGACAAATTTCCAGCTTTCGGGCTGAAACTTGGCACAAAACTTCATCGGGTTGGTGCGTCGTTTGATATTCAATTTGGGCTAAATCGATGAAGTAGTTCAAATTTTATAGAAATTCGCATTTTCGTTTTTTTTTTTTTCAAAACATTTGCAAAGTCGGATCTTGGCACATAAGAACCGTGTTCATAATTTTTTTTGATCCGCCATCCACTAAGCTTCCTCCATGAGGAAGTCAAAACTAAACATCGTACTTTGTCATAGAGCAGATTTTGTGACAGGCCACAAAAATGAGGAAGGTTCGACTTAGCAACCTTTTTTTTTATTAGGTAGAAAATTTGAAATTTTAATATGTGGTAAGGGTAAGTCAATAAATATTCATTTTAAAATGAAAACATCGTAAATCAAACCTGACATAAATTGAGTGCAACTTAGTTTCAACTAATACAAAAAAATTCAAAAGATCAAAATCCACATTCTTCGTTCATGACATTATATAATGTGTAATAATTTGTCATCCGGAGATTCAGAAAAAAAAACTCACAAGAATAAAACCACAAAGAGCGTCATTTAATTTCTATATCTCGAGTAGTTAAGATACAGAAAAGCCTCTTTGTGTGTATATGTATTGTATTACTTATAATAACATCGGAAGTCTTTTAATTCTCGACGTGTGCCTGGTTTCAGCATGTAGTCATATACGGGTGTGCTGTGAGAATGATTGAGAGCCCGGATATTCCGCGTTGGTCATGTCTCATTGCGATACGGCAGCATCTTCATGAACCTTTTTGAATTCTCTTATGTGTTGCCAAAAAAGACACACTCATCGGATTACATGCAAGTCCCATTAAACCCGAGAGTCTCTTGTACCGGAGTGCGACAGCGGAGGAAGAAAAGCGCGCCGAGAGGTACCAAAAATGATTATTCGGTGAATTCGTCATCAAAGTTATCGCTTTGGTTCGCGCATTGAGGTTTGCACGTGTCGCTCTGAGGCGAAGGGTTCATCAGCATTGATCCTGTGACGTTTTCGAAAGTTTTTGCTCGGCTCTTTTCAACAACACACGACTTTTATTGCAGGAGCCTGATGGACCTGCTTGCTGCTGCTGTTCCTCTTAAAAAGCAGTAGGCCGTTCAAGTTATTTTCGAAAAGTCACGAAGATCAGTCAAGCGAGTTGCCCAGAGCGGCGAGAGCTCCGCGAGAAATCGATCTTCGGATCAGTTTGATAGGATCTCCGGAGGGCTCATCGTTATTGGTGCGTGTACACACACGCGTGCGTATACAATGACAGCTTTTGCTTCGGCTTTGCATTTTTTACCTGATGCGGAAACTGATGAGTTGAGCGATTTTTTTTATTTTGCAAAAACTTCCTCACTGTATCGTCGACCTAAATTTCAAAGTGCCGGGATGTCCTGATTTTTTAATCAATATTATTGCTTTAAGGAAGTCGATTTTTTCACGTTTTTTGCTTTCTCATAGAGGAAGTTTTGTTTTCGTGAAATTATTTTTTTCGAAATTTTCATTTCAGTATACTCAGGATGGTCCAAAACGCCGAGAAAAGTGATTTGTACGAAATATCTGTTTGTGTGTGTGTACGTGCAAATTGCCTTGTAGCACGATAAGTGTCGCAATTTTTTAATGTATTTTCTTCAAATTTGGTACGCAAGTGGGCTGTCATACAACAACTTTTAAGATTGTAGTTGACGCGAATCGATTGAAAAATTCAAATTTTACAGCATTTTGAATATTTTGAAAAAATCGTTTTCACGCAATAACTTTTGTAAATTACGATATATCAGGCTGAAATTTTCAACACAAACGAACTTACAGAGAACCATGATTGATGTCAAGTTTGGCGAGAATCGATAGAATAGTTCAAATTTTATTGCAATTTTTTTTTTTTAAATGTCCGTAAACACTTCTACTTTTCTAAATTCTTGGATGACCGGCTGCAATTTATCACGTGATTTTACAATTATTGAGTATCGAAGACGAATTTATTTTAAGGAACGGTCGCTATGTTGATAAATTTTTATTTTATTCCAAAAAAAGCAAAACATTGCTGTCGCGAAAAAAAAAATGTCAATTTTTTTAGGCAGATTTCAATCCAATTTGGCACACATGTGGATTGTTTTAGAACTAGATCTGGGTATACATTTTACGCAAATCGGTTGAGCGGTACAGATTTTATCACGTTTTTTAATTTTTGAAAAATGTCGTTCGAGAATTCACTCGTTCAAATTGCGAGATATCGGCCTTAAATTTGTTTTACTTCTAGACCATGATAAAACAAGGTTTTAATTCAAATTTGCCACAAATCGGTCGAGTAGTTCGCATTTTATAACATTTTTTATTTTTTGAAAAATCTCGTTTGTGCACTAGCTTTTGCACAAATTAAAAGATACCGGTTCAAAATTATTTCACGTATTGAGCACAATGAAGCAAGGTTTGAGTACAAATTTGAAGAAAATCGGTTGAGAGGTTTAAATTTTGTGATGATTTTAAAATTTCAAAAGGCTTGGGAATGCGATTTTTATAGTAGACAAATTTTTTCATGCACAAACAAGCCTACAAAGTAGAACCTTGCAAATTGTTTTCTCTACAAAGCTTCCTCTACGAGGAAGCCAAAATAGATAAACGTACATCCTCATACTGGAAGCCTTGTAGAGAAAACAATTTTTCAAAGTTCTACTTTGCATACATGTAAACATTTTAAAAAAATGTAGAATAATGAAGAAGCAATTAGCAAGGTTCTACTTTGCAGGCTTTTTTTTAATCCACATGAGAAACAACGCTGCAAAGTCGAACCTTGAATATAGTTTCCTTTATGAGAGGAAGCTACAACTGATCGACACATTTCCTCACAGAGCAAACACCTGCGAAAAAAAATTTAAAAAGAACAAACAGACAATTGTTCCAAAAAAAAAAACACAAGAAAAAAATAATAAGAAATGAATATTAAAAAATTAATATACCATTCAAAATGTACTATATTGACGTAAAAAAAATTGGTTCTGTAACTTTTGTGGTAAGTTTTGTAGCAACCTAAAAAATGTTCTTCGTGTTTGCATTGATCTACCGAAACTGGTGCGTTTTGAGCTTATTGAACACATAGTGATAGCTTCTGACTGAGTAGATCATGTGTCTCCAACATCGTGTATATAAAGTGTGCTCCCAATCTGCGAGATCTCTGTGGGCTCGCATATTAGATATTTATGACACTTAGTAATATGCAGGACCCAGTATGTTAAACGAATTACGAAATAATCAAGACAAATTGACAGCAAAGCACATAACGTGAATACTCGAAGCTATTATGCCATGCTGCAACCTATTATATATATTATACCTGGCTAAAGGCTCGATATACAGCTCGCATAAATGACTCCTTGGTGAAATATAAGGTGACGGGGGTAATGCAAGTCACCCTTATTATACATTTTTTTGTTGTTTTTATTTAAAAGAAAATAGCCTTTATCTTATCTTCGTATATCTGCTACCGAACGCATTATGGTGGGAAACATAAGTTTATTCTGTGTTTTTCAACTAAGCAATCTCTGACACTTACGCAGTAATTACTAGTATTTCCCGTCACTTGCGTTATGAGTATAATTGTAACTTACTATTTTGTTTTATCCCTGCAATTTTCACGTTGGTAAAAGTCAGAGTGTCGTTTGTACGAGAATTGATAAAAGCAAGGGAGTGCTGGCGCGTAGTGTAAATCATGAAGTTTTATATATATAGTATATATATATGGGGCATACCAAGTCAGTTCACTTGGCCATCAGCCTGACCCTCTCAAATTCAGAAAGATATTTTTTTCAGATTTTTACCACTTGTTTTACCCTTTAAAACAATTTTTTTCCATAATTTTCCCGTACAAATAAATTTCGACCAGGTTTAAAATTTGAAAATTTTTTCCATAAAATCTAGGACTGTAAACAAGTACTCCCATCATAGTTCGAGTGTGGACCTAGAATAATTTCTATTTTTTTTTTAATCTAAGAAAAAAAATTTCCATATTTTGAGAGTAATTTCAACTAGAACGAAAATTAGTGAAATTTTTTTTTCTTAAAATAAAAAAAAATACAAATTATTCTCGGTCCACTCTCGAACTACGATGGAAATACTTGCTTTTAGTCTTAGATTTTCTAGAAAAATATTCAGAATTTTAAAACTGGTCGAAATTTATTTTTACTATAAAATTATTTTATAGTATAAAACAATTGATAAAAATCTGAAAACAATATCCTCCTTTTTTGGATCGAATCATGCAAAAAAAAAATTCGTCAACTGACTGACAGGGTCAGGCCGATAACCACGTGAATTGACATGGAATATCCCATATACATATAAAACAAATATACCGAATTTGTCGAATCGTTGACGAATGGCCTTAATTCATATGCAGAGTGAAAGTAATTGAAACAGAAACATTCTGACATTTGGACATGATGTATCATGACAGATTAATATTATAACAAAATTACAATATGATTTTTTATCGAAATGTTCATCAGCTCTTTACCGTAATTTCGAGTTCAATTGAAATTATTTTAATATGAAAAATATTTGATTAATCAAAATTGCATAACATTTTTCTCGCACAACAACAAAAATCCGTTCTTGAAATACAAGATGTCAAAAATATTTAGCGCATAGTTTTTGCCTCGTAAAAAAGCTGCAGTTGAAAACCCGTATTTTAAAAACATTATATAAATAATCTCAAGAAATTATGCACAATTATGTGTATTTAAAATGCATGTAGTTAAAATCGATTGACCTTAATATAATCGAGTTTTAATTCAGTAATCGCGATTATTGTAAGCATGCCAATCTAGAAACCCCAGCCACAAGTTCTCCAATGCTTGGATTGTGCTACATGAATTTTAACGATGAATATACGCGTATATGCACTCTCAAGTGCGAGTTCGAGTCAAACCCAGAAGAATTAGCAAAACATAAAAATTATGTAGCCAGCTCACTCGCTCGCTCGCTCGCTTGCGGGAGCAACGCATGATTAACTTTTCGTGCTACTTCGTTCATATTCTCGTTCTCTCAAAGTAAATGCAATTATCCGCCTACTTATTCAACGCGCCTGCTAAGCGCATAAAATATCACCGCTTGAAAAACCGAGAGCATGCTACGCTAAGCTAGAGCGATACACGTGCATTAGGGTACATGCACATGTTACCATATCTACCTACAGGTTGTGGCCTATTCAATCTTGTTGTGTGGCTCGAACGCTTAAAAAAACCTTCGCTGTATATGGATAATAAGTATTTTGTTATATATATATCCCGTTATTTATTTAATAACAATTATTCTATCAGAGTGGCGTGGAACGTTGATTTTAAATGTTTAATGTCAGTTTTTAGATGTTCACAGAAAATACGCAAGTTTTTAAGGGAAGACTATAGTAAATGTATAGGGGATTCCAGCTGAAATCGACCGAGTTCCGACCTTGAGCCTCCGGATTTAGTACTCACTTTTTTTCTAAGATTCTATCGGATCGTGAGTACACTACCAATTTTTTTCGATGGAATCTTTTAGAGTTGTATATATATGTTTTTTTAATTCGATTTTTTGAAAGTTACTTTTTTTCAAGGAGACTTATCTATTGGACTTTTTTTATTGGATGGAAAATATTTGCATTTTCCATCCAATAAAAAAATGTCATTGAACAAAAATATTCGGATTGAATCGATAAATGATCGAAGGGGTCGAAGCGAAGCGCCCCGTCATTTTATATATACTTTTTAGAGGGAAAAATCAGCAAGTTGTGTGGAAATAAAGCTACACGAGTGCGTGGAACAATATAAAAATCGTGAGATTTCTGATATACCTAATGTTCTAATGTGTTCTGATTTCGTGTTGAAAAGATCAAGAGGCGAGGTACTATGAATGTAAAAAATGGCTGCAAAGTAGAACTTTGCACATTGCTTCTTCGTTAATTTCGATTTTCCTCAAATTTTTCCTCTATGAGTAAGCTTATTTATCAATTTTGGCTTTCTCATAGAGGAAGCTATGTGTAAAATTGTGAGTTATAATAAAACGTTGATTTAAAAAAAATTCAAACTCACATAAAATTCGGAGTGCTTTACCGATCATCACCAAATTTGGTACGTAGCAACGTTTAATATTCTTTAATTCACTGCGTCCGTAAAGCGCGTTTTTACGTACGCTTCGCGTACGTCAAACCCCATTTGCACACGTTGTGAATTAAAATTTTATTCGTTACTCGGATGAAAAACGTTTTCTTAACTGGTGTTATAGCAACACTCGTGAGAAAATGTTTTTTCGCCCTTGTAACGAAAACTACTATTTTCGTCTGTAGAAAATTTCAGTTCATTTGATGAGATTTGACGTGAGTTAGAGCAAAATGATTTTTTTTCTTTCGAAATATTGGAAATCTCATAAAAACCGAACCTATTTGTCGATTCAGTCCAAATTCAATACCGATCATCCTTTAACATAGCTTCATTTGTAAAAAGTTATTTAGCTCGATAGCTACCAATTTTCGAAAGCTAGAGAACATACAGAAATTTTTCTAAAAATACAAAATTGTATAATAAATAATTTTATGTTTGATTTTTTTTTTAAATGATCGCAAACCAAAGTGTTTACCTGCCGCACGTGTTTGCCAAACTTTAGCTCGATTAATAAAGCCGTTCTTTAGGTATACAACGGTATTTGCATGCCGGCCACACACACACATACATACATTTTTTCTATGCCATTTTTCTCGACGTTTTAGAACCATTCTGAGTGTCCTGACATGAAAATCTCGAAAAAACCAATTTTCACGAAGACAAATCTTCCTCTATGAGAAAACAAAAAATAACTCACCACTATAAAAGTGGCACCATTAGCAATATTTGAAGAAAGCATAAGTTTGATTTTTTTTTACATAAAGTACGCATTTTAAAAAATGTCAATTTGACAAAACTGACGAAACCATGTCATTATACGGATTGTTAACGACTTCAGCCGCTTGCGCTAGTATGACGATACCGCGAGAATCGCGAGTTAACGACACAAATAGCAACAAGCACCCATACGTATATCTATGTACGTACATACTTGTAAAACGCCTGTTTTATTGGCCAAGTCAATTGCAGAAGGACACACACACACGCACAAACACACCGACGAGCAATGTTGTACGACGGGCCGCCGAAAGGGTACGGCTCGGCGTGACTGTATTATTAACGATTCTACGGCTGGTAGATACTTGATAAAATATTATATGCTAATCCACAAGCAGACTCGGTGTAGAGTCACTTTTCTCGGGGGCCTACTTCTGTGTATACACAGATAAATGTGTCTTATATCGCGTTTATATCTCCCTCTGGAAGTCCCTGAACGGGCGGGCATTCACACGATCTCCCAAGAAAATCGCTCATTCAATCGCCATGCATCTAAGCTCACTCGTTTTATCGCAGGAAAATCAATCCAAGAAATATTTCAGCCTCTATGATATATCTAATGTGTACAATACATGGATCACATTGCACAGGTTTTATAATACACAGTTTGTTCACCCGACTGGGGGTGTGCAAATATCCAATAAATTGCATAAATAGAGTGCCTGCATGGTTTTTTTTTTTTAATGTTACTGTGCTTTATTAATAATCACTGCAATTCTAGGTCCTTGTGTCTAGATATTAAACTATGCTTGTCAGTCTGTCTGGAAAATATAATGATCCAAGAAGTGGACGAATCCAGCATCAGAAATCTGACATTTATCTCCGGATTATTTCATAAATTAAAGTGGACTGAACTCCCTACAGTTTTATTTTCAGAACTATATGCAAATGTACTTAATTGACAGAACGACCTTCGAACAAAGTAGCATTTTTTTTTATTGCTAGATTTCATGAAATACTGAACTGTCTTTTGATAGAAACATGACTTGTATTAGTCTCATATGCATAAAAATCATTTAATATAATTCGATACCGAAGATTTACAATGACTGCTTTTATATTTATTTTATTTTCAACGAATATTCTTCAGCCAAGAGTACAAGTCTGTTCGCAAGATATAACTACGCGTTTGAATGATTCAAGTTAGATAATAATTGCATGAAGCAATTGCAAATTTTCCCTTCGGATTTTGTGAACTTGTTCTATTCTTTATAGAGGGAGTCTCATGAAAATCAAGAGCTCGAATTCCTTCCCAATGGATTATATCCTCGGCGATATTTCTTACTGACACTTCATCGGAGTTAATGAACATTTTTCTCTTGGCAACATGAGTGAAATCACATTAAACAAAAGACACGAATAGATTACTCACATTACTTCGTCACTTTGTATAAATAGATTTCCATTAGGCTTCAATGTAACACGGAAAGTGATAATGAAAAAAATCATTTCTTATATTCATTGCGCACTGTTATTGAAAAAGGACCAATGGCAATAACAAATTATGCTAAGGGCACAAACATACTTCACCGACTCGCGATTCCTTTGTGATAAACTCGGACTTTTCTATCGATCAAGCAAAGATCGATGGTGTTCAACGGTGTGACGACGATAACCCTCAGGCCACACGGTTGATAACCTTTCATTGGAACAGACATAGCGCCGGATGATGATGAAATCATAGTATATACCTACGGATAAAACGAAGTGTAGAACAAGCGAAGCGGAACCTATACCAAATTACACACACACACAGACACACACACAAACATGTAAGCATAACGATGAGTGACATAACGTCAGCGAGTCCTGTTTGCGACTGGTGTGATCTTGCCGCTGGTCAGCGTGTGTTGATCGTTGCGAAAGGACGACATCGCCCGACAACTCTTCATCGAATATATTTTTCGTTGAGTACTTGCTCGGGGTGCCCACGGCGAGGCCTCAACTTCGACGGTGCCAGCGTAATTGCATGCCGCTGATAAACGTCCCAACGATGAATTCGCACCTGGCGCAAAGTGCTACGGAGTGAGCGGCCCAGTTATTTGGCCACCTCTGTGTGATTGGCAATTTCTGTATTAGTGAATCATTAAAAAAAAAAATAAAAAGAGGACACGTGGTATGCCAATTAGGGTGACAAGATTTTAATCTCTAGTTTTGTATTCTTTTATTATTTTGTTATCGTAAAATGTATCGCAGTTACAAGAAAATCGATTTCTAACAGAGAATTAACATTTGTAAGGCTGTGATCGACCTGTACAAATTTTCCGATCATTCAAAGTATTCGTGAGATCTATTTTATTGGACCATCGATAAACAGATCAAATATTATGTCCGAATAAATGTATACTTCATACACTTGGGTGACCGATCACTGTAAAATCTTTTAACATTTCTGCGTTGTAGTCGCTTCAACAAAGACACAACGCTTCTGCTCGCAGTCTACAACGGGTTCTCCACTTGCTGACACGTTTTTTCTTTCTTTTTTTTCTTTTTTTCCCCCAGTTCGCTGGAGCAATAAAGAGAGCAGAAAAACTATATATATTCTTCACCTCGTTCGAGGATACCACTGTATTACTTACTTGGCATTTACATAAGCCTCATTGTCAACTGTTTCACTCATACGTTGTTGTTGCTGCTTCTGTTGTTGTTGTTGTTTTTTTTTTTTTCCTTTTTTTTTATTACATAGAAACTGGGTATACCTATAGAGGCGTGGTACTTCTTGTTAAAATCGTTCCGGATCCACGTGTATACTGCTGCTGCTGCTGCTGCTGCTGCTGCTGCAAAAAATGAGTCTTTAAGAACGGCGTGGTGTGCACCTTGCGCGCACCAAGCACATTTTAAATATATTCCACATGCACCGAGAATAAAGGCCCCTCGCGGCAATAACTTTTAAAAGCATATGCTGGACGTCGCGTAAGAGCCAACCGTGTGCGTAGGATAAGTGGAGCATGCAAAAAAATTAAGTTAACGAATGTATTTACCGAACGGATATAAGGAGAGCTGCACCAGAGGAGACAAGGCGTTTCCGTGCATACGAAAACGTATATGGAAATGGCGACATTTCTAATAATGTTTGCTTCCACATAGAGGAAACTTTGTTTTCGTGAAAAAAAAAAAGGTTTAGAAAAAATATTCGTGTGTATGGGTGTGTGTGTGTGATAGAGCGGCTAAAATACATGCTGCCATAAGTCGGGAATCCGAATCATCTCAAATTTTTGTGCTAGTACGGTCAAGTGTCTTATTGCTAAACGAATATGGGTATGGAATTTTTAAGATTTTGAAAACTGTCTGTGAACACTCTAACTCGAACAAATTTCCAGCTATCGAGCTCAAACTTGGCACAAAACTTCATTGGGATAGTGCGACGTTTGGTATTGAATTTGCGTGAAATCGATAAAGTACTTCAAATTTTATAGAAATTCGAATTTTCGTAATTTAAAAAAAAAATGCTATAACTCGAGAACGATTCGAGTAACTGATCTTAAATTTTGTATAAAACTTAAACAGAAGGTGCCAATGTTTGATACTAAATGTGGGCGAAATCGATAACGTACTTCAAATTTTATAAAAATTTCCATTTTTGTAATTGTTTTTAGGAAAAAAATTCTCGAGAACAGAATAAAAAAAAAAAAATTTAAAGTGTTTCAATATTTAATACTGAATTTAGGCAACATCGATAAAGCAGTTAAGATTTTACAGAGATTTGCATTTTTGTAATTTTTTATTTCAAAACATTTGCAAAGTCGAATCTTGCACGTACGAACCTTGCTTCTTAATTACTTCTTTGATCCGCCTTCCACAAAGCTTTCGCTATGAGGAAGCCAAATTAAACAACTTACTTTTATCATAGAGGAGAGTTTGTGACAGGCCAAAAAAAATGAGGAAGTAAGTTTCGATTTTAGAGCAATTTTGTGAATACTTTACTCTGTAGCTCGAAGCCTTTTCATGTATTTCTGTCTATAAAACCAATGTTTATTTTGCCTCATCATGGAGGAAACTCTCTTTTCATGAAAATTTCTTTTTCTTCAAGATTTTCAGTACACTCAAAATCGTGTAAAACGTCGTGAAAAATTATTTAGAACAATAATATTTTCATTCATATCCATAAAAGAGCTATTTCATAAGTAAAACAAGAATTCAAAACTCTAAGTAAACACGATGAGAAAGCATCCGCTCTATATTTCTGATTTGAGGCTACGTGTTAATTGCCGGAGATGTACGAACCAAATGGGAATGCATTCTATGGTGCAACGGAAATATGTCCCAATTCGTTCAATCAACGTTCGGTCGGCAACAAGTGAGTCATCTCGGGCTCCATAAACGTATATTGATAATCTATCGATTCACGAGGCACACACATTGAACCACGGCATTTACTATATTTTACGATCATCAGACGCATTATGAATTTTGTATTTGACGTTGTTATACACTAAAAGGAGCGGATAAGCTTTTGCGTGCCGCTTTGGATCGAGGTAAAAATAATAAAAAAGAAAAAAAAAAAAGGTACAACATTGCGGCGCCCTTCGACAACGACGTTTTTAATTGGCCTGTCTGTGCGAGTTGTGCAGCCGAGTTTCTCTTTCCGTGGGAAGCCGCGCGCCGTCACACACAGCTCGCATATATTCGGCGGGGTTTCTTCAACCACGCAAAGGTATAAAGCACACAGAATAAACGCGTTGCCAGGAAATCCGAGACACGCGCGTCACGTAGAGTTTGGATTCTTCGTCGTTTGGGATCGAAGATCGAGAAAGGTGGATCCTTCGGTATATACGGAGTATACAAGTGCCACTTCTCTGGTAATTGGCTCGAAATTGCGAATTCTTCAACAAGTATTGCTTCGATCGTATTTCGAACTGTAGAAATTGTAGAGGGGAAAAAAAAAAACAATGAAACCCAGTTCACACACGCAGTTTTAACTGTATATATACATCTCATTGATGGTTGGAGAACGCGCGCGAGTGGCGTCATAAATGTCTTCGACTGGTCATTTCGTTCGGCAACTACGACGATGAATTGCCTTTTGGTAATACAGCATCTAATTCCAATGGGCACTTAGAGTCAACAGTGCTTGTGGATTTAGTATCGAGAGAAGGCGTTTACTACGTGCAGATTGCCCTCTGAGATTCAAAAGAAAATTGCAGTACGCTATAAAACAATCGTGTTATTTTATTATTCTTTTTTTTCTTGCTTCTTTTTTTTATGAAGGGATCGAATGTTTTTATTTTGGAGACGCATAAAACGAGACTGCACCTTGCGTCTATTTTTTTGCTCTCTTTTTTTTCTTTACGTCACAAGTCGGCGAGGAAATCTCGTAAATCTTGTAAATCCTGTGTATTGGCTGGTGTCTGAAAACGGTTTACGAGCCTGACGAGAGGAGAACGAGGGTAAAGTCGCTTTGTGGCGAAATATTTCCTTTCGGAAATAAGTTGCATCGCGACAATTTTCGGCACGACGTTGATCCTCCATTACAACGTAATGCAGAATATGTTTGTAAATTATGTATCCGGGTGGGTACACGGTGCACAATAATGAAGCAGTAAAGAGACTTCGTGAATTTTAACGAAATTGTATTGACTGCAAAGGATTGCTGTAATTTTTCTGTAACTTCAGGGAATGTCTCACCTGCCCACATAGAAGTGAAATATTTCGAAAAATATTGTGGAAATTTTGTAATATTGTCAGAATATTTTGTAACCTGTTTTATGTTATTGTTGAAATATTATAGAGATCTTGCAATTAGAAAAAATTCCATATGTAATTTTCTAATAATATTACCGAATAAAATTGCATCAATATACTAAGAAAATCTTGCAGAAACTTAACAAAAAAAAGCCTGCAAAGTAGAACCTTGCAAATCGCTTCCTCACAATTTTCTATTTTTGACAAAGCTTTTTTTTACAAAGCTACCTCTATTTTTTTCGTGACAGCATTTTTTTCTTTTTTATTAACCAAAACCGAAATTTACCGATATATCGACAGTTCGTTTGACTAAATTCATTATTAATCATCACTAATTGTGAAATTATGTCGAAAATTGCCGCCGGATGTCTCAGAATTCACAGAAGTTGAAGTCTTTGCAGACATTTAAAGAAAAAATTAAAATTCCAATAAAATTAGAATCAATCTATCGATTCTCGCCAAATTTGGTACACATCATGGTAAAATCTTAACTACTTTATCGATTTTGCCCAAATTCGGTATCAAATATTGAAACACTCTTTTTAAGATTTATGCAGAATTTTAAATCAGTTGGCTTATTCCGTTCTCGAGTTATAGCGAGTTTTATTTTCAAAAAAATTATAAAAAGGGAAGTTTCTATAAAATTTGAACTACTTTATCGATTTCGCCGAAATTCAATACCAAACGTCGCGCCACCCCAACGAAGTTTTGTTGCAATTTTCAGTCCGATTGCTGAAAATTTGTTCGAGTCAGAGTGTTCACAGACACTTTTCAAAATCTTAAAAATTTCATAAAATCAAAATTCTTCAATCGATTTTTACAAAATGTATACCAATGAGACACTTGACTGTACTGTATATGGCACAAAAATTTGAGATGACTCGATTGAATAGCACACACGCACGCACGCACGCACAAACGCACGCACTCACGCACACACGCACGCACACACATACATACATACATTTTTTCTAAACAACTTCTCTTGACGTTTTGGACCATTCTGAGTATGCTGACATGAGAATCTCAGAAAAAAGATCTTTTCACGAAAACAAGACTTCCTCTATGAGGAAGCAAAATAATTCATAAAGCGGTCGTTGTTGGTAGTGGCAATAAAAATGAATCACCTAGTTAACATAAATATATACCGAAGAAGATCACACAGGAATTCGTGTAAGCAGTGAGCAAACCACACACCCGAGGTTTGATTAAAACCGCTCTGATGGCAACCTCGGCGAATCTACAAGCACGCCACTGCGTCTTCTAAAATACATTTTATTAGCTCCCATCACGCGAGTTATATATTCGTATCGTGAAATCGAGAATCCAGGAAACATACATGTACCTGCACGTAATAATATAAGAAAAGATGAGACTATCGAGTGGTTTAGCTATCATCTCTGAGCAAGCCTATAAACGTTTGCAAACGAGAAGGCGGCTTGCGAATGTTACAGACATCGAGCGCGAGTGATGCGCGCTTAGCGTCTGTATCTTGAAAAAATATCTCGGTGGATTACACGTGTATAGAAGAGACGATCTTATAGTGGATATATGTTTCTCATCTCCATAGAGTTTATCGCACGTGGTGTCCGAGTGTTTTCCTCGCTCTCATGTAGAGCCCGTTCTTCGATATATGATGATACCAAATCCAGGCTAACGGGTCAGACCCGCCGAGAGTTTAGCTTATCCATAAAATATCGCGTTGGTTTCGCCCGCGGCTCATCTTCAGCTATACGCATATATACATACGTGTGCATATATTCCCGCGGATATTAGCTGCAACTTGGCATGTTTACACGCATCCGCGTTTGACGCTGATTTTGTTTTTTTCTTTTCAAAATACTTTTGCCATTAGAAAAATTAAACTGGTGTGCGCGGCCTTGTAAATCAGAAAATTATTGCGCCGCGAGCGGGCGTGGGAAATATATAACGTGAACGGCGCAAAGTGCGTGTTTTTTCGTTCATTGACACCTTAAGGGGACTAAGGAGGTATCAATGAAATTTCAAAATATATATCTTGATTTCCCTTTGATTTTTTTTCGCAACAATAAGTCTACGAAATAACGTAAATTTTTATTTTATTATTAGTTAATAAAAATAAATTAATATTTAAGCTCGAACGTCACAAAAATCGGACCGTACATTCAACGGACACGAACTGTTCGATTTTAAATAGATAAATAATTTTTGGGATATTTCATTGTATAAAAATTATTATTAATAAAAAATAGTTTGTCTCGATATCGAATAAAATTCGAGGTCTCGCTATCTCGACATTTTTTTTTTTTTTTGTGCTCATAAAACATTAGGCAAAACGGAATCACTAGCTATTGTGTTTATTAAACGATGTCTCATTACTTTGAACATAAAAGAGTCGAGAGAGGCAACACTCGGAACTTTTTTTTTCTTTCCATGGCCCACCTTTTGTGAATTTCGTTTTTAAGCTCTAATCTATTATTGGACACAATGGGTTACGAAGAAAAATATTAAAAGTTAAAAATAAACCACTTTAGCCAACACACATGGTACGTATAACAATAAATTATATTGTGTGCTGTTTAAAAATAAATGAGATAGCCGGTTTTCGATGAATTCAGATGAACGAACTAATCGCTGTTATTAATTTACATACGTGAACAGACAAATTATGTAACATCCTGTTTCGTCACAATTTCAGCGAAATGAAGAAATATTTTCAACATTTAATTTAATTTCTTTATTAATAACACCAGAATTATTGAAAATCGAAAGAAAATCAATAGAATAGCGACGAAAAAACCATTAAAGTTTGTTAAATTCAAATCATTTGTTTTTGTAAAATTGAAACAACCTTTTTTTTCTCGGACTCATTTCATAATAAATGCGTCATGAGAGTAAAAGAATGGTACGCTGGTGTTATGATTATATTATATATTAACGATTTTACATTGACAATTATTAAACTATGAAATAGAATTGTGGCGAAAAAAAATGCATTTTCCCAACAGTTTTTAATAAATCTTCAGAATATATATTCCGTAATCGCGGTTCTTCTAATTTCTTAATCATTAGATCAATCGACATGAAACCATAAATATAAGTTCAAAAGAGGGAGGAAGTCTTCACAAGTAAGATGTTATTATTTTTTAAAATATAAACAAATATTTGGCGTAATATTAAAAATGAAAAAAAATGTATTTTAAATGTACGTTCAAAAGGTACATTTTTAGGTGACTCAGACCTTCCGAAAAATTGGTACAGTTAATACCGAAGCTTACGAGCCGCTCAAGGTTGATCGTATAAACCCAAGTTAAAATATAGAACCTACAAATACCCTCCATTGACTTCAAATGGGTAAAATATGCCACTTTTAGATGTTACCGAAAGGTCTAGAAACCTCGTCTCACTCCGCAGAACCTAATCACAGGTTAAAACATAAAAATTTAACTCTGCAATACTTCAATTTGTTCACTCCAATTGGGTAATAAATGCCATTTCCGGAGGCCCTGCGGAGGGTTCTGGCACTCCGCTTACCCCAAATTTAGGGTGAATGGAAGGCCTAAATTTCAACTCGGGAAAAAATGATAACGTATAAAAAAAAAACGCTGCAAATTATATTTGCATATCGCTTCCACATCAGCTCTGTTTGATGGAAAGTACGCCCATGTCACTTTTGGCTTCCTCAAGAAGCTTTCTTTTGCGATTACTTTTTATGTGATAAATTTCAGTTTCATAATTCAACCTGTCTCTAAATTATGATGGTTCACATTCTTTTTTCGCAGTCTTTCTAGCAGAGAATTTCATTTGTTAGCTAACTTAAGTCTAGTTGTGATGGGACATAGAATTCGTCAAATTTTCCCTCGTAAGATTCGGATGACGGATTGCATTTAATTCGCGACAAAGGCTACGGTTCCCTCGTGAAAGTGAGAGTTCCATAAAAACTGAATTTGAAACAATCTTGGGAAATGTAAAATCTTGTAGAAACAAGAGAACTGCATGGATTTTGCCCAAATTCAATCCCAATACTCGTTCTATGACAACTTCGTATCAATTTTTAGCCCGATATTTCAAAAATTGTGGGAGCATAGACATTTTTGGAAAAATTCAAAATCATGTGGAAACAAGAGAACTGCATGGATTTTGCCCAAATTCAATTCCAATACTCGTTCTATGATAGTCCAACTTCGACAACACTGACGTTTTTGGAAAAATTCAATATCATGTGGAAACAACTGCATGGATTTTGCCCAAATTCAATACCAATACTCGTTCTATGATAGTCCAACTTCGTATCAATTTTTAGCCCGATAACTCAAAAATTGTGCGCGCACAGAGGTTTTTCGAAAAAATTCAAAATCGCGTTCAAACAAGAGAACTGCATGGATTTTGCCAAACATATGATCGAGCAAGTATAATTGACCCCCCCAGCATGTATGCTTAATTTCAGCTTATATATCTCAAGACGTTCCCAAAAGTTATAAATGTTAAATGGTTGTCACACACACACACACATACATCCGGACTTTTTTTTCTAAATATAATTTCTCGACGTGTTGGAACATTCTGAACGAAAATATCGAAAAAAAATTTTCAGTAAAACAAAGCTTCTTGAGGAAGCAATAACGAATAAAGGAAACGCAGCAAATGTACTCGAGATGAGAGGCTATAGCTATAATAACGTGCACGCATGACCGCAACTTCGTGTATACCTGCGAGGATCCCACAGGATTTATGAGCCCGGGGTGCCTAATTAAGAGTAGGTTAGCGTTTTTGAAAACGGAACCGAAGTGAACGGTATTTATATAATGTCTCGTATAGTCGTTCATAGTTCCCTGGTTCCTCGTTACATACACACCTATATACTATATATAGTATATATAATATACCGGCTATATTATATAAACCTACAATAATCACCAACATTCCCCACGAATTTTCTATACTATACATTTAGAACTGAGTACCAATCACGAAAAGTCATTACGTGGGCCTCCGTTAATCACGCATAATATTCTAGTCGAGACACTCTGCGTGTGCTATACGTCTGAAGGCGACATAACGGACCTTCCGAATTCACGAAAAATTTCATGGTCGATATAGAGCTCTACAATAAAACCCGAAGGTAAAGCCACCGGCATTGTGCAGCATAGTTTTATCACGCAAAGCAGCATCAAACCACATCGTTTAAAATTATGGAGGAGACCGGGGTTAGATGAGTCAGCGGTCAGTACCGTCAAGCCTGTTAAGGAGACTGAGTCAGCTAAATTCGAAAAAATAAAATAAAAAAAGTGGCTGGAAAGTAGAACTTTCCACATTGCTTCCTCGTTAATTTTGATTTTCCAAAAAGCCACCTCTATGAGGAAACTTATTTATCAATTTTGACTTCCTCATAGAGGAAGCTTTGTGTAAAATTTGTGGAGTTATACCAAAACGTTAATTTTCTTTTAACAATTCAAACTCACGTAAAATTCGAACTGCTTTACCGATCATCACCAAATTTGGTACGTAGCAGCTATTAATATTGTTTTTCATCTGTAGAAAATTTTAAGTTCATTTGGTGAGATTTTACGTGAGCTAGAGGAAAATGAATTTTTTTTTCTCGAAAAAATTCAAAATCTCATAAAAACCGAACCTATTTGTCGATTCATTCCAAATTCAAAACCGCTCGACCTTTGACATAGCTTTATTTGTAAAAAATTATTTAACTCGATAGCTAAAAATTTGCGAAAGCTAGAGAACATTCAGAGATTTTTCGAAAAATTCAAAATTGAATAAAAAATAATCTTTTGTTTGAATTTTTTTGAAAATCATTACAAACAAAGGTGTATGCCAAATTTTAGCTGGCAACAAAAAATTTCACGAAAACAAAGCTTCCTCTATGAAGAAGCAATGAAATAACGTTCTTCGATTCCTTGTGCTCCTATTCCCCAAGTATAATATCCAAATTTTTAAAAATCGATGATTTACAGCCAAAATAATAATTGTGCTTGAAATGTTCACTGAGCGACTGTCTGCTAAGATCCTAAGTTAAATACAAAATTTTGAATATTGAATTCCTTGTACAACGATTCAATAATGGATCCTTGAATGTAATCATAGTATAATCCAGTTCTCAATCCATGACATATTACAAATTCGAAACCTAATCTAATACCTCAAGCAAACGAGACAACTTCCTTCAATACTACTCCAGTAGATGACGCCACCACAAAATTAAGTACAACTTATTCCCGATAGAGGGCGCTTTTCACATAAATTCTATTTACAATCCGCAAATCTAACTTCAGAATGTGTGATTCGGAGTTTTACCAAATTTCAATTTCATAGATCTTCGTACAATCACAAATATGCGTGCGACCGTTTCATCACATATGCAAAGTTGTTGCATTTATGAGAAACGTCACCGCATACCTGTAATTATCCGACGCTGAAATTCTTGAGTTTTTTTTTCACATTGCTATAGGGTCAGACGAATGCCGGACGCATAAGCGCCCGGCTCTCCTGTATGTCACTCTTGACATTTATCATAAACAAAAAGTTTCAATTCATGGGCTTGGCCCGCGGTCGCAAGTGCGTCTGATGATGACGACAGGTACGACGACCAATCAACGAACAAATAAAAACTGCGACAACGGATGCGATAAATTTCGATAAAAAATATCTTGACACAACGGACTTTTTACGAGAAGAGGACAATTGATATACCGCCGCCTAACGGCGCATCGGTGAGTGAAGTTTGCGTGTCAGGGACAATTTATAACCGCATATACTCTTGCGGGTAAGAGGGACCTGGATCCGCGGGCGCTCAACGCCTCTCGCGTCATAATATGGCATTAAGTTCCGCGAGATTTGACAGTTCTTGCCTGGTTCTTGAGTGGTTATTTACATGCGTGTGTAGGTCTTTTCTATTTATCTGTAAGTAGATAGAGTATTAATGTTTCTTGAAGTGAGTTTGTCGAGTGAATATTTTTGTCTCGGCTGAATAAATTAAATCTTTTGTACATTTATTTGTCTCGTTAAGAAAAGATTTTGCAGGGAAGTCAGATTCTGAGATATGAACGCTTGAAATAAAAAAAATCTGATGTAGGAAATAGTAATTTTTCAGGTAAATCGGCTCCCTTAAAGGCGGTTGAAAAAAAAAATTGCTGGTTTCATGAATTGTCTAATTTATATTTTTTTTTTGTAGAAATATAAGTGACGATAAAACGTGTTATTTGCTTCAAATAATTATTTGCAATAAAGTTGACCACATTATTGATTGTGACAAACAAATTTTGTTGTCACAAGTGAAGATTTATTTGAAAACGCATTCAACCGCAGATTATTTGATTCAACTGTATTTTTTTATTTTCTGTGATACTCGGACAAGTTTTATGATAAAAATCGAAAGCAAAGTGACCCAACTAGCCCCGGCCTTTTCTAAATCTGTCGCGTGCGAGGTCGCGGATATTGGGTTATTCATTTCGCTATCCCGGATCCTTCTACATTGCTGCCTTCGAGTTCGCTGTACGTGACCGCGAATAATATAACAAAAAAATAGTGATAGACAGTATATAGTCTACTCTGTGCTCTGCACGTCTACCGGATCAACGGCCCTAAGGCACACTCGATAAATACCTTGTCTTTTTTTATTTTTTTATTTCTCTTTTTTTGCCTTTTTTCGGTCATCTAATCTCACACGCTAAGGAATCTCCTTGGAAGCGTGACAAAATTATTCCGAGCATCAATTTTCAACGACGTCGAGCGCAACGACGTGCCTTAATACATGTATGTATATATACATATATACGTGTCTATATTTTATGTATATGTATAGGTGCGAGCCAGTAGGCTGTGCGTTACAGATTGACGAGAAAGATTTCACAAACACTTTTCACTCCACACGAGGCTGATTACTTGTGCGGCTCGCAACGTTCCCGCCGTGACTAATAGCGCCTTTTCTCTATATCTCATCGCGTCTTTTCTGTCTTTAGTTATAAACCAGTTGCCACAATCAGCACGCGCACTTATATCGCTTATAAGTTTCTACAAAAGAACAGCCGAAAAGATTCAAAGAGAGCCGATGATACAGTCGAACGAGTTACGAGTGCATCGGATGAGAGGGCTATAAGAGTTATCCTTTTTGTTTGATGCACAAACCATGTGGAAGGCACTTAACTATTGGACTTGTTCTGGCGTCTAGACAATGGAATATTATTCTTAGCTTTGCGTCTATTGAAAAAAATTAATATAATGATACGATCATATAAAAAAGTTATGCCATGGGAAGTGGCTCTCAAAAACAGTTCGTAGGTTTTTTTTTAATTGTACAACCTTTTTTTTAGTATTGTAAAAAATTTTACTTCGGAAGACGTGAAAATGGGGGTTGCACGCGAAGCCGTGCGTAAAACCTCCATTTTCGCACAGAGTGAAATAATAGTATATTACGATACGAGTGTGATCAAACTTTTCTTTACGAGTGTTGCAATCACACGAGTTGAGAAACAGTTTCTCGCACAAGTTTCGTATACAACTTTATTTCACGCGGTGCGAGAAGTAGGCACTTCTCGCACCGCTTGGTATAATAGTACATTACGATACTAGTGCGATAAAACTTTTTTTGACTATTGTGAGTTTGCAGTACGAGCCGAAGATGAGTGTTGCTATCACACGATCTGAGAAATAGGTTTTCCGTCGAGTATCGTACAACATTTCATTTGACAAGGTGAGAAAATAGTGTTTGACGCGCGAAGTGTGCGTGAAACCGCGATTCTCGCAGTGACATAAAGGTTATTTATACCTCTACCGCAATACAAAATATCACATTGAATACACAGAAAATCTGCTACTATCGTTTTTTTCGATATCAACGATTACCATGTTGGTTTAATTAATTTTTCAACCAAAAGTTAACCAATTTTTAATCAAATGACATGAATTTTGATGCTTCTCGGTAACGTAACTAAAATTTTCAAGATTAAGCTATTCAGCCCGTTTGTCTTATAGCCAAGCTTACTTATTTGACTTTAATCATCGCACGAAAAAAAAAACTGTGCGATGTTCCGTGGAATTCGTTTCAAACTGCGTACGAGGAGGTATGTAAATAGCAGTACGTTTTACACGTCTAAGAACGGCCGTGCCTCCTCGAAACCCAGCTCGAGACGATCCATTTTCCATCTAATTGGGTCACCCGTCACTTTGCCTTTTGTACGCTTAATTGCCAAGCAAAACCGGGTTCTCCAAGCTGCAACTACTACATATATAAATGCCAACGTCAGGGAGACGCTCTACTGCGACTAAAATGAGTAAAAGACCACTCAGATTTCAAGTGAAATAATAAACGACACCTTTTCTCTATGCTTCATAGCAAAAGGCTTCTCTATATCTCATCCTTGGAAGACGCACGTGAGCTCGTGTTCTTTGCTCCTGTTGCTTCGGGATGATTCTACGCGATGTTTTACCATCAGAGACTCTACTAGGGCTTTATATGCTGACACAGCGCATATATATATCGGCCTAAGTGCAAGCATGCAGCATGTGTGCGCTTCGCACGCGCGGCTCGCGCACTGATGAGGTCCTTTTATTATACTTAAAGTTGCTACATGCACGAACGGTCGCGCGTTACACGTAATTACTTACAGATCGCGCGCTAGACTCTTGCGAAATCTTACGTAGAGTGTCCTGTTCTACGTCGAAGCAGCGACTAGGTAATCATACTCAGTTTTTATATCTCGTTATTATAGCACGCAAGATAATGTCAACGAGGTCGTGTATTAATGTGTACCAATACAGAATGGCATGGCCTAATTCCTTTTTTTCTCTTCATAATCGATTGATACTTTATTCACAATTGTTATCATTGTGCTTTTATTTTTTGCTTCCTCAGGAAGATTTGTTTTCGTGAAAAACATTTTTTGTTCCAGATTTTCATGTGAACCTGTTCAGAATGCTCCAGAGGATGGTTGGTCATTTGAACAGAATTGCGAAAGCGGTTTCATATTATGACATTTTTGTCAAATTTTTTTTACATTTTTTGAAGTGGAAAATGACTCCTTGTTTCGAGCTGAAATTCGGCGCATAAGTGAAGCAGTCAAGACCCAAATACTGTGGTAAAATTATTAAAAATATATAATTTAACGAATGTTGTAAGAGTTTGGTTAAAAAAAAAAAAATCCAAAACGAAGTATACGCCAACTTATTAGCTTCCTCGGACCCCTTAAATCTTTATTGGCAGGTTTCATCAACAAAAACAAATTCCCATTTCACTTTTATTCTCTTGCAATTTACCAAAAGAAGAACCCTTGAAAGCGATTGAAATCAAGGATGAAGTAAAAAGGAAGCGTGGAAGAGCCGGAAATTACGTGCAATTCGCGCATCCATCTGCAATTGCGGTTCCTCAACGTCGTTCAGTCGACGCTTCAAGCCGACAACAAAACGATTTCGGGATTTCTTGATTGAAGCACAGTTCTTCAGGGGGCGTAATCGGCGTGTAACACCCAGACTTCACTTCTTCCATGTCTTTTGGTTTTGATTCCATAATGCGGTTGCCCTTCGGTCTCAACACGATGTATACAACCCAAAAGTTTTATAATTTATTAAACATTTCCTTACCAGCGCTTCAAACAACTACTATAAGGAAATGCAAAAATTCACGGGGTTATAAAATTTTGGGGTACGATTAAAAAAGGCGAATACGTGTGGTACAGTATCTTCGCTCGTGTAAAAGGAAGTCTTGTGTCTTTTCGTGCTTTGCGGCGAGTGTGAGCTCGCTAATAGGTATTTAACTCATCAGCATCACCCAGTATTTTTATATGCGCTGTCTCACGTGAACGTATACCATTGCCGGCAGCATAAAATCTTACTCGACGCCTCTATATAGCGTGCAGACAGAAATCCGTTGGCTTACTCGACGAGCTCTCTTTTACTACACGTCACACTGAAAACTCGTGACTCATACACGAGTTGTAAATTAACGAGAGGAGCAACAAAAGCACTCTATAGCAGCACCCGAGATCCGTTATTAATTCACAATTGTTATTAATTGTTGGTCGGTGAATCTTTCGTTCGTGGTACACATTTCTTACACTCCTCCGTGATTCTCGATTCAGGGTCAAATTATGCGCTTGGTGAGCAATAAGCGCATGTTTTTCTCAGGATAAGGAACTTTTGACCCCTCTCATTCGCTACGCGCTTCTTTCTTTTTTTTTTTGTTTTTAATTTCATTTTCTCGAATCCGCCACGCGCATTCTTGCGATACTCAAAGGCGGAGCTTTGGCATCGTTTCAGCAAGAGAATACAATTATTAATGTAACTGTTAATCTTCGATAGTCCCGATATCTATCAAAGGTGGCACAGAAATAAGAACAAGAAAACAAAGTTGCAGAGTAGAACCTCTTGCACATTCCTTTCTCATTTTCAGCTCGCAATAGGCAACGCCTCTGCTCTATGAGAAAGTACGTTGGTCCATTTTTTTGGATTCCTCGTAGAGGATACTTTGTGGACCATTTATTTATCATATAAATAAATGGAAAGTAAATGTGGGAAAATTGTTTTTGTAAAAAAAGCATACATTAGAAATATTATGTATTTCCAGGGGTATTCTATATTAACTATTAACGGATTCAGTTGATGATTTTTTTTGGTATATTTTGGTTCATAAAAAGAGGATTTTTTTTAGATTTTTGTCACTTGTTTTACCCTATAAAATAATTTTTTTACTTTCTCATCTCATACAGAGTATGTAAAAGAGAAAGTATTGCAATCCAAAATAATTCGACTTCCTACTACTAATTCGATTTTGATCGAAATATTAGATTGGAATTGGAGGTATTATATTGATTGAAAAATTGTTTCACTAATTTTTGCAAAATTCACCAACAAATGTTGTTAAAAGCTAATAGGAAATCATATTTCATCTTCCACCTCCAAGTATGATCATAAGTAACTGATCACTACTTTCTACAAATGGAGAGGTCTGGCGATCAACTTTAAAGGGTGACAATTTCACTGTTACTTATAATTGTACTTGGAGGTGAGATGACGAAATTTGATTTTTTTTTCATTTTTAACATTTTTTTATGTATTGTCAAAAATTAGTGAAACACCCTAGGAAATATACATTTTGAAGTTCCTAGATTCCAAAAAAAAAGCATTCATTCATTCCTGTCCGTCTGTCTGTCTGTGGAAGGTTCTATCCGAAAACACAATAACTTTTGTAAAAACTTGTTTCCACAACTTTTGAGTAAAAATAATTTTCGACCAGATTTAAATTTCTGAAATTTTTTCCATAAACTCTAAGGACAAGTATTTCCATCACAGTTCGAGAGTGGGCTGAGAATAATTTCTATTCTCTAATTTCTGTTCCAAAACACATGCATAGACGAATTAGATTTTGCAACTAATAAAGCAGCCCATTTTGTACGAGGATCAAAAACTCATACGACTCGAGCCGGACGATTTGCTTTCGTTCTCGTTTTTCTTTTTTTTTCCCTTCCCCTTCTCAATAATAATTGTTTTTGACGTGTCATGACGCCTGACCCGGAATATCCATTCCAGGAATCCGCGCGCGCGCGCGAGCTCTTTTAACGAGTCCATGGATGCAGCAGCTCTCGCCGTCTCTGCGAAATCCAGCTCGCTTAAATCTCAGCAAATGTGTATACACTACTGTAGTATATACAAACTCTGAGTGGCTGGTATTTATGCTGCGCGCAAAAGCGTTTGGACTTGGAAGTCGTTAGAGGTGTAATAAAGCGCGTTGCGCGCGGGCTACGAGCAAAAAGAGTTAGGGAAGCCCTCGGGGAGTTTCAGCGCCGAGTTTCCATGATTCCAGGCACTTGTATATATTGCGCGTGCCATTCACGATTACAGAATACGCGATTCAAGAGACTACGAAACAGTAGCGTACAAACAAATCTTTTTTTCAAAACAATTTTCCCAAAAAAACGCAAAAATGTTTACATTTATTTACGAACTTTCCCAAAAAACATGTTCTTTTAGCGAATTATATTAATTATAGCGATTCATTTACCGAAAAAAAAAAAATGTTCACAGATATCTAAATTTTCAGCCGTCAATTAAATATGATTTTTATAACCCAACTAGGCTAATCACACGCGCTGGAGCGCGTGCCTGAAAAACTTTTGCCCTACTGCGCTCTTATAAAAGGTTGCGCCCGTCGTCTTATGTCAAATTTGACATCAAACTGATTTTGTTTACAACGGACTTTCCTGGCAACCAATCACAGCTCATGAACTTTTTTATTAATATAATAATAATAATAATAATAATAAATTGAAGTTTTAATTTGTTCTTAATTTTCTAAAATTATTTAAATAAAATGTAGACAATCTACAATAATACAGGCAAAAAAAATATATAAATATTTTTAATAAGACTGACCCGCATTAACCAGCGGCTTCTATTAGCTCATCACTCGGAAGTTATCGAGTATAATACTAAGTTGGTATCTCGTAACGGCATCATAGTCACATCGATGCATCGACAAGGACGAATCTCATATGAATTTCTTGATAATAATAAGTTTACGCGATCCCGCGCGAGTTAATTGCGTGCATCGATTATCCTAACTGTACGAGTAATACATCGTATGTTTGTATATATGTATGTGTATGTGTGTCTCTCTAATGGTTTCCTCTCGCTCAACTAACTGTTTACGAATTATTCGCAATTCCCTCTGATTTCAAGCATCTCGATATATTGCTTCGCAAGTGGATTGTATCATCGAAGCGTTTATATATACCGTATACCAACATGTACATGGATAAATATATTTCATAGTTTATGTGTATATACTTGTAAATACAGTGTATGTTCAAGTATATGCACCAGAGTTTACTTGGCAAGAGCGAGAGCTGCTTAAAGTATTAAGTCGATTACATTAACGTACACATGAGATTACAATCTCATTGTACGCACGATTAAATTGATTTATTCTGGCCGTTAGGACTTTATTTATACAGACGCTGTCGTCGTCATCGTCGTCGTCGTCGTCGTCGTCGACGTCGTCGTCGTCGTTGTCGTTCTTGGACTGGAGCTTATAAGTGCAGACGGAGTGGTACCCGCACGTGTTACACGCTCGCAGAAAATCCAGAGGAATTCGTGATATTATCGGACAGATATGACCAACCCCTTCTCCACTCTTTATTCATTCGTGGGTGACGAATAATAAAAATTTATATATGTAGAATATAAAATTTTGCATAAGCTTGTGGGTGGCCGGGAATTCGTGTCGTTATTATTACGTTTATGCACGTTCGAACTGCAATACTCGAAGGGGTCACAGATCATTATGCACGGACAAGGCACTCTCGGTAAGTGAAACAGTTATTGGCTACTGTCTACTCAGTGATTGGCAGTCTCTCACAAGGTGCACAAATTTCTTTTTTTTAGATGTTTCCAATCATTTTTTAAAAAATGTTAAGAAACGAATTTCTGGAATATCTTTGAAAAAAAAAATTAAATGTAACATTTTAAAAAAAATATTTCAGATATTTACACAATGTTTTATCATGTATGAAATATTTCTGGAACATTGTGATAAAACGTTTTGAAACGCTAAACATATATTTTTCGATGTACCAGGCGGGAAATATTTTTTTTAATCACTTTGGACTATTTCAGAAAGGTGTCCGCTAGGTGGCGGCCACAGGCGAAACGTTTCTCGCACGCGATTTGTTGATTGCGAAGCTGTCGTGAGTTCGGACGACACTTCGTAAGGTGACCTGAAACAAAACGGGATTTTTACTAGCTCGTTGTAATTTTAATGATAGTAATTCATTTTTATGATCATACTATGGCGTTACAGATATTTTTTCGAATATAGGTACGTAATAACGTTCATCTTTGAGAAAGGTAGTCATAAAGTCGTCGTCTGGCTGACTAACGAACCTCAAAATTTTGCACTTTTTCATAGAAAATACTGTGCAAATTTCCGTCTACGTTCAACAGACTTATAGAATGTTGTAAAATCTCATCTAAAAATTGTATCTTATACAATATAGTATAACAAATTACGGAAAATCATCTACAATTTCTACTAGCTTTGGGACATGACGTAGAAAGTTGATCCTTTATATTATAAAAATATCTTGCCGCCGTGCAGGACAATCGAGCTGGGCGGGGCCGAATGGTACACCAGGCCCGGATTTTTCTGTCCCCATGAAACCCCTCCCAGAGCCTGATTATTCTAAGTCCCTAAGTTTCTAAATATGATTATTCTAAGTCCCCATTAAACCCCCTTCCAGGGCTTCATTTTTCTAAGTCCCCATTAGATCCCCTTCCAGGGCCAAATTTCTCTAAGTAAGGCCCCTTCCAGGGCCTAGTTTCTCCATGTCCCCACGAGGCTCCCGTTCCAAGGCCTGGTTTTTCGATGTTCCCACGAGGTTCCCCTTCCATGGCCTAATTTTTCGATGTCCTCCCATAGGAGCCCCTCTAATCAATAGAATAAATTTATAAAATTTACAAAACCCCGAAAGGAAAATTTACAATTATCCTGGCACGGGGGTTTTGGCGTGCGAATCGCGCAGGTTTTCGAAGATAGTGTAATAATAAAGTTTATACGAAAAAGTACAACCAACAATTTTCTTTTACAAAATTTTAGTTTATCGTAAATAGTTACCCAAATTTTGTACAAAAAATTACAGATTTTTACGAAATCTATTGAGTAGTGTAAATATTGCAAACTTTATTGTAGAAATAAGGTCTTTGTTGTTGATATTGTCATAATGAATTGTAGATTCTTTCCGCCAGGGATAGTATAGCAATGAATATGCCGATGACTGTATTTTTTATACAATTTGCTTGGCCAATGATTATGAGCGTTGGGGTATTAGAGTGCGGGCGGCATTGCGAAGATATGACACTCTATATATCCACAACCCGACGCGTTATCTCGATAGCCGTCAGTTGAATTATAATAATTAATGGGAAGCAAGAGTGGGACGGATAGGAGAATCGATTGCTAGGTTGACGCGGAGCGCATTAACAATGTAGTACGTTCACCTATTAAATTAAGTAGTCTGTTGGATACCGATCGCGTGAAAAAGCTTACGCACGAAGAATCCGGTACGATCATTCTACGGGTTTGTTATATACACTACGTTTAATATTCACCGCTGGTATAATCGTCGATTGTAAGAGAGCGAATTAGTGACTGGCTGCTCGAAGTTGGTAATTGCAAGCATCCGTTACCATACTGCCATCAGGGTACTGTATATTTAACAGAAGCAAAATGAATTACTTTTATTTGCCAATAATTGCTTATGCGGCGTACCACACAATTGAAATTAACTTTGTAAAATCGGAATACTACGTTTCTCTTTAATCATTCCCTGTTATATTAACAAAAAGTCGATTGTCTTTCACTTTTTTTTTTTTTTTGTTAAACTATTAAAGTGAAAATATTAATTTTCTCAAATTAATTTTTTCAAGTAATTATTTTTTAAAATAAATATACACTAATTTTACTTTGGTTTATATCTTCATATTGGGCAGCTTTCCATCGATGAACTCACTTGACTTTTTGTCAAACAAATGTTACTTTATATCAGCTTCGGAATAATAATAAAAATCCACAAAATGAGACATTGCGACAACTACGAATTTTACGACGCCAAAAAAGGTAACAAAAAATTAGAAATAAAAATGAAAAAATTCTATCTCAGTTTTCAATATCAGCTTCTTTGAATAGCTAGTCAGAATTGTATGAATCCATTTAGCAAAAACGCACACATGAGTTATTAAGTCGTGAGTCTCGAAAGAAAAATGGGCCGCTTGATTCCATTCAATTTGCACGGTAATAAATCAAATCGATGTCCAATTTCGTTATCTCGGCACTCGGTCAATTCGGAATTCGGAGCCGAAGGCATCCTCTTTCGAATGTAACAGATAATCAGCTGTACGCCAGAAAGGTATATAAATTGACTGTGCCCTGACGAAGCAAGTGCGCGCGGGGTAACCGCAATTTTGTGGAAGTTTAACGGTAGCAAAAATTACAACTCTTTTACTGTCTCTGACTTTAATATATGTATGGGCCATTCCAAGTCAATTCACTTGGTCATTGACCTGACTCTCTCGGATTCAGTTGACGAATTTTGTTTTTGCATATTTCGATCCAAAAAAAAGAGGATTTTTTTCAGATTTTTATCGCTAGTTTTACCCTATAAAATAATTTTTTTCCATAATTTTTTCGTAAAAATAAATTTCGAGCAGTTTTTAAATTCTGATTTTTTTTCCATAAAATCTAGGACTGAAAACAAGTATTTCCATCATAGTTCGAGAGTGGGCCGACAATAATTTATATATGTATTTATTTAAAGAAAAAAAAGTTATCCCTTATTTTGTGTTCTAATTGAAATGGCTTTTTTTTAATTTTATTTTAATTAATGGGCGAATTTTTCGCGTTTTACTCTCAAAATATAGAACATTTTTTTTTTCTTAAATAAAAAAAGAAGTAGATATTATTCTCGGCCCATTCTCGAACTACGATGGAAATACTTGTTTTTAGTTCGAAATTTAATGGAAAAAAATGTCATAATGTTTCAAATGAATTGACTTGGAATGCCCCATATATACACACACATATATATCTGTTTCTGGCTAAGACAGTCGGAGGAATGGCGCGACAAAGGCATTGTTTCGCATGGTTGGTCCTTAGCCCTCGGCGTGACTCGTTCTTTGGCACATACCTCAGTGATACAGCGGGCGTTCGAGTACCCTCGTTTCATTGTTGCAACTCCACAGTTCAAGATCTATATAGAATAGTAGAGTTGCCGCTGCAGTTTGAGCCGCGTAAAATTCAATATCGTCGTTTATTGCCCGACCGCAAACCCAAGCGAATAAGTCGGAGAGGCGAGGAAAATGTGGGAGGAAAAAAAAGTTCTGGCACCGTTTACTTGAGCTCGCGAATCGACAAACGCGAAAGAGGATTTGCGGGTGGATGCGTTCTTAGCCCTCGGGGCCTAAATGCGATTTTAACAATTATTATCGCTTCCGGCGGCAGCTGACAATCTCTAATCCTAAAACGACACTCCGAGGTTATTTTTGTTCTAGTATTTCGTGCTGTGTACAAGTTGTATTTCTTTAATAACCGAGATGTATGACTTGCCCGGCTTCGCCAGCTCTCAACCCTGACCTTCTTCGTTGTGGTTCATTACTTTTTTTATTTATTCACCTGAGTGAACGAAGTATGCTTCACTTTTTTTTAAAGATTTTATACATCATTTTATTGTTCTGTGGAGAATTTTTTTTAATCGGTCAGTTTTCAAAAAGTACCATAATTTTTTTCTTTTCTTTAGCATATATCTAGGTGATAAAATCGTAGAGCATCTATTAGCAGAGCTGTGTCGCATTAAAATTGGTAAAAAAAAGAACGGATTGTTCTTGAAAAAAGAATCGAACAAAAATATACCTCTTTTTTTGAGATTCACAGCTAGAGGTTCACAGCTATTTTTTTTTTTTGTATATCCATTGCAATGAATAAACGTACTGGGGTTCAATAATCCCTAACATTTTGTAGAAACGATAAAAAATAATTTTATCGATTCTATAAAAAAAACGATAAAGATGATTTTACCGTTTCTGTATAATTTAAAATTGATTTCGCTATAATATTCCAGCCTCCTTAATAAAAAAAAATCTTGCTCTTTGAACCGTGGTCACTTTCACAAAAAGGCAATTTCAGAATCTGAGTTTCATACGCTTATACATCGTATGAAGAAATATGTATTTTTCTGAAGTTGCCAAAAATCAAAATACGGTCACTTGAAATGTAAACCCCATTTTGTTTTGTAAAATACAAAAGTCCGTTTAATCTCACGTACGTAACAAAAAAAGCGTCGACGTCTATTCTTTCGAAGGTCCTCCGACAGATATTCCGAGAGTTCGAGAAAAGCGATTGCACAAAAGAAATTCATGGGAAATGTGAAGTACAAAATGGGCCTCGGATTTTTTTTTGTGTAACCTCCGAGAATGGTCACTCTTTTTCGACTTATTTGTTCAATTTCATTGTGTAGTTTTCGATATAAACATGTATTCGTTTAGAATTTTTTTTTTTTAGGAAAAGAAAGAAATAAATCTGTTATAAAACAATCATTCACAAAATCTTCGTCGAAATCTCCGTTTCTCCAGCACTAGTAGCACAAGCAGTACATTACGATACGAGGGCGAAAAAGCTTTTTCTAACGAGCGCAAGGCCAGGATTGCAATGACATGAGTTTAAAAAAGTGTTTCGCACGAGTATTGTATGAAATTTTATTCCACAAGGTGCGAAAATGAGGGTTTTACGCACGCGGATCGTGCGGAAAAGCTGCTATTCTTGCACCGAGTGAGATAATGGTATATTACGATACGAGTGCGATCAATCTTTTTCTTGACGAATGTGAGTTTGCAGCGCGAACCAAAAGCGAGTGTTTGCAATCACACGAGTTGAGAAAAAGTTTCTCGCACGAGTTTCGTATACAACTTTATCGCACTAGTGCCTATGATATTACGAGAAGTGCCTACTTCTCGCACTGCGTGGCATAAAGTACTATATTCATTGGAACTTTCCTTACAATTCATAGTGTATTAAGATAAAAAGTTGAATATTCTCAGATCAACTTCATGTGTTCTTTGTCACAAAAAAAAGTACTTTATGCCATGCGGTGCGAGAAGTAGGCACTTCTCGTAATATCATAGTATATTACGATACGAGTGCGATTAAACTTTTCTTGACGAGTGTGAGTTTGCAGCATAAGTCGAAGACGAGTGTTGCAATCACACGAGTTGAGAAAAATTTTCTCGCACGAGTTTCATATACAACTTTATCGCACTAGTGCGAAAAGTAGGCACTTCTCGCACCGCGTCGCATAGTGTACAATATTCATTGGAACCTTCCTTAAAATGTATAGTGTATTAAGATAAAGCTTGCCAAACACTTTGAATATTCTCATCAGATTAATTTCATCTGTTCTTTATCACAAAAATAATGAACACCTGCCTCAGCATAAACTATTGATGCAACGTTGCTACTTTCACGCTCAAGCGTTGTTTCATAAAAGTACAAAATTTATTTCGGAAAAAATAATGTTACCGTCGTCATTAAATTAAATTTATTTTTCAATCTATATAAGTAAGACGTAGTTTGATAGGCGCTCTAGACGTCTTGAGGTTACGTTCTCACGTTCTTTTACAAAAAAAAATGAAAATAGTCAGCACCAGTTCTATAAACATTTAAAGCAACATAGTCAATTTTCACGCTTAACCGCTGTTTCACGGATGATCAAGTGGATTGTAATTAAAATCCCTCGATCCTTTGGAGCAAGGTTGCGACCACCATTGCCCCAGAATTTATGCTGTTTCAGACTAATAGAATAAAAAGATTAATGATTGCAACGAAGTCAATGATCGTGAAGATGTTCGAAAGCCGTTTGTGCGTTGGATGAAGCGATACCGAATATTAAAAGTAGCTGTGTACTATATTTGCTGTATCCACCTTTATAGGAGTTGACTAGCTATATATGTAATACGGATAAGAAATCCAGTCTCTCCGCTAACTCTCCTCGTAACTCAAAGATCCGATCGACAACTTCTTTGTTCGTTCGCTCATAAACATTCCCGTTGCGCAGGAGAAGATGACTGTACAGGTGAAGACCGCGAGGAATTGAGAAGCACCAAACCGATATAAATAATAACAGAGCACCTGCGACCCGTTACGGTCTCGGCAAAGATTCCCCGCGACTATGCTCTATATATATATGTATATATGGGCCAATCTATGGCAAACCAACAAGGATTTAGACCTACGGATTTTTAAACAATTTATTCCATCCAGTGTATGTGCATAGTGCGCTATAAAAGAAAGGCATTCGATTCGAATTTTTTAATTTCTTCTACGTTATCTACGAAAATTACGTCGACGATTTTTTAAAATTTTACTGTGTATTCGTCATTGAAAAACAAGAATTTTGAGACTATTCCGGGAGTATACAAAATAAAAATACGGTATTACCGAATTTTTGTTTAAAAAAATCGATGGGACACTGATTTTTCAGGCTAACGCGATTTGTTTATCAACAAAGAATATGCAATAAAATTTTTCAAAAAGTCGTCGACGTAAATTTAGTACGTAACAATTTTGCAAATATTTTTTTCGAAGAATCCTAAAATTGGCGTAGAGTGTTTTTTTAATATTGCACTGTGACATAGGTGAAATCAAAAATGTACAATTCAAGGTTCATAAACCTGTTGATTTTTCATGAACTGCCCCATATATTATTCAGACGTGAATTCTCTCCGTCTGCAGATTTTTTGAGGCTGTCGAGAATAGACTGCTCGTCAGTTTCTTGTCGAGCGACTAATCGAGTTCAACCAGAGCCATCTGCACTTTACATATGTTTCCATTAATAACTGTACACGATTAATCGGCCCGCATGAACACGATGAGATCTATAATAACAATGTTCGTATTAAATAAAAATACAAAAAAAAGTTGACATAGAAAGTTTCTATAATCTGCATAAGTGCCTGGCTCTTTTTTTTTTTTTTTTTTTTTTTTTAATCTTCAAACCTGCATTCCGTTTGTGGACGAAGAGCTCCATTTACGATCGTTGATTGACCCTGATCGCTCGTGGCGATTTATTTGCATGTCCGTAAGTCGAAGGTTTGCTTAAAGAAGAAAAAAAAACGAAAAGCCTGTGGTCCTGGTGCGCGCCAAGCCGTTTCTTCTTTCTCTCTTTATTTCGCGGTCGCTGCACGAAAAGTGATACCATAAAGTTTATAGGGGAACGAGGTATGTATAAGGCGGCGTGCTGGGGCATAATGGAACCACGATGAATTATGCCAAAGTACTTAATATATTAAATGACGAAATAGATATCCATCTTGAATTATATTATATTTGTAAATGTTGTACAAACTTTGGGCTTCGTTGATACAATTAAATAAATGTTCTTCGTGAGTGCTTTGATTTGACATAAGAAAAATTAGACTGATTAGCGTATTTTAACAATCGGAAAAAAAGTCGCGAGAATTAGCTATTTTTCGAGTCGTGTTACACTGATCTCTTAAACGGTGGAAGGATTAAGCCCTTGTGTTACATTTCAAATTATATATTTTTTGTTGTTGCCGCGTTTATTGAGCCTAGTTAGTCTCCAGTATGGAAACCGCACTGTGAATGCCATTCTAAGCCTAATGAGATCCTGATTGGTTCTCTTAGTGTAACTTCCACGAGAATGCTTATAATAGTATATTACGATACAAGTGCGATAAAACTTTTTCTTGACTCACACTCGTCAAGAAAAAGTTTGATCGCACTCGTATCGTAACATACTACTATCGCACTAGTGCGAGCATCGAACTTTTTCTTGATGAGTGTTGCAATCTCACGAGTTGGGAAAATGTTTCTTGCGCGAGTTTCGTATACAACATTATCGCACTAGTGCGAAAAGTAGGCACTTCTCGCACCGCGTGGCATAATAGTACATTACGATATGAGTGCGATGTAACTTTTTCTGACGAGTATGAGATTGCAGCACGAGCCAAAGGCCGGTGTTAGAATCACACGCGTTGAGAAAAAGTTTCTCGCACGAGTTTCGTATACAACTTTATCGCACTAGTGCATGAAGTACGCACTTCTCGCACCGCGTGAAATAAAGTTTGTTGTGGACGCATTTGATGGGTCTAGTGGAGCTCCAATATTACATTCCTGATCATGAGTGTTTAGAGTAAGCCTATACGGAGCCCTTATTGTACTTTAGCTACCTATCTAAATTTCTGCACGAGTGACAGCCTGTTGGTTGTCGTTTTAATGCGGACAGCCATATATAATAGTAAAGAATGTTGGGTAATTAAATGAAATTAGTCGCGTCCGCCTAATAAAGTCCGGAATAAATAACCGATGGTGAAACGAGGGCGAGGCATCGATGGGTCAAAATGGAGAACAGGAAGATATCACGCGAGTAATTATACGCAGGACAATGAATGTGGGACGCACTGTACGCTCCGAGTTTTATTTGGTGCGTGTTGAAAAAGCGCTCATACAACTAGGAGTTTAGCTAACCTTTTATATATATTTTTTTTGTCTTTCACGGTGCTCATCGCTACGCGATAAAACAGGAAAAAAAAAGATGTTACCATTGGCCGCGAACCGCCGCGCCTCAGGCTTAGGGGATTGTACAAAAACGTAAAAAGGCATCCAGGTTGCTCAACCAACGATTCACGCGCGCACTCGACCTGCGACGCGGCTCCTGAAGATAATACTTTCCGGAGTCCAGGAGTCTCGTGGAAGAGAATATAAGTACGTGTCCATAGCGCGGATCTTCGGGGTGGTCGCGGATAAAGTTTCTCCTAGCAATTGTCGGGTCTCATGAAAGCCTCTCAGCTCCGATGTTTATTACTCATTTTCTACGTTTTGTACGCAGCTCTGTACAGCGCACAACAAAATTTGTCGTCTTCGATTCTCGTTCGCAGACTCCTATTTGCCTTTGGAATATAATGGAAATTTTCACTAGAATGAAAATATATTTAATTTGCATATTCGTGAATTAAAGAAAACTCATTATTTGACATTGTGGAATATCTGAAAAAAATTACAAAGTCTATTGTGCCGAAAAAAAATTGGCACACACACGCACACAGATACGGACATTGTTTTTATAAACCACTTTTTTCAACATTTAAGACCATTCTGAATACACTGATGGCACGAAGATCTCAAAAAAAATTCATTCAAACAACGATTCCTTTATAAGGCGAATCAAAATTGAATGACCTTCGACAATTAGCATTTTTGTACAACCCTGTATACGAAATACCTCCGCGAAACTCTCAAAGGGAATTTAGAGTTGAATTGTGCCGGTGGCTTCCTTAATTCACACTGTCCCCAGAGGCTCAACACTGTGGCAACAAGAAACGAAGAAATATGCACGTAAAGAGAAACGGCGAGAAAGAAATGGCCCCTTGGGGCAAGAGAAGATATGCCAACGGGGGGGGAACGTTCCAAGAGCACCAGAAGAATGAAATACGACCTTATCGTCTTGCGGTCATTCATTTGCTTATTATTACCCATTTTTGACTATACACTGTTAAAGTACATTGTAACGAGACGACCCAGCATATAGCGTGTATTATAGAGGCAAATAAACGGAAGAAGCTCGAACGAATGATGTATACGTAAGTGCGTAAATGCGGAATTATACGAGTATATATCCAGCAAAAATAAAGCGCTCGCAATACTTAATAATCTGCATTCACGCTCGCGCGTACAAGCAGCAGGAGCAAAAAACGGTTATTCCATGCAACGTGTGTGCAACGTTCGTTGGCCGCTCCTGTAAAACTTCAATTCCAACATAGCCTACACGAGAGATTATTAACTACAAAGTATAGAGGCGATTTCGATGCGAGAGCGAGTCTCTCTTGCTGATTCCTTCTCCGCTCATTCAATCTTTCTCCTCTGCTTATGAGAAAACGGTACAGTGCCTCGTCTTTTACGAGAGTTCAGCGACAAATCGCTTAATAGGAAAGCACTTTTTTGTACTTTCTCGAAATACCTAGTTACCTTTCATGTGTTTTGTATAAAAACAAACAAAAAAAATTAAAAAGCTTCGATGTATCCTTGACAAGGAATTTTGAAAAAAAGTATACAGTTCAAATATAATGTGCCAATTATTATTGATTTTTAAACAACATACTCTGCCCACAATTAAATACGGAATGTTATTTCTTTTTCGGTCTTTTATATTGAAAACGATTATTTGCGAGAAGTATTAGGCACTTCTCGTACTAGCCAGATGAAGATGTATACGAAATTCGTGCGAGAAACTTTTATAAGATCAAGGGTTAGAAGTAGGCACTTCTTTATCTCACTAGTGCGAAAAGTAGGCACTTCTCGTACTAGTGAGATAATAGCACATTACGATACGAGTGCGATTAAACTTTTCCTTGTCGAGTGTGAGTTTGCAGCACGTGTCGAAGACGAGTGTTGCAATCACACGAATTCGAGAAAAAAGTTTCTCGCACGAGTTTCGTATACAACTTTATCGCACTAGTGCGAGATGTGCCTACTTCTCGCACCGCGTGGCATAAAGTTGTATACGAAATTCGTGCGAGAAACTTTTATGAGATCAAGTGTGAGAAGTAGGCACTTCTAACACCTTATCTCACTAGTGCGAGAAGTGGGCACTTCTCGCACCGCGTGGCATAAAGTTGTATACGAAGCTAGCGCGAGAAACTTTTTCTCAACTTTTCCCAAACTTTTTCTCGCAACTTTTCTCAAATTTTATCTCACTAGTGCGAGAAGTAAGCACTTCTCGTACCAGTGAGATAATTGTTAATGTAGATTAACAATTTTTCAATCAAAGATTTTTTACATTACTATTCTATTTCTTTTTCTTCTTTTTACATCCATCATTCGTCAGCTCCATAAAGACCGTTCCACTGATGGATGGCCAACAGCTGTATCCAAAATCTGTCGTATAACCGGCTCGCGTACCGTAGCTCTCTCACACGGATTGGAGGCGCGGCAGCGGTTTTTGTAGCAGCCAGAACTCGAGCCTTAAAGAAATCCGAGAAGTTTCCTCGCCTTGCTGTATACGAATGCAAAATGTGTATATATAGATATATATATATATATATATGAAATATATGCCCGAGAACATTGCAACGCATATGTTGTACAGAGGCTTTTGCAGAGATCTTGAGTGCGTCATGAAAGCGCGCGAGATGCTATTCGATAGATTATAACGAAAAAAGAGAGTTCCGGCTTGGCCGTACCAAAGTCGTCGGTGCGCCGCGATCCGCCTCGCGGAGACCATCGCTCCGTGAATGTTTTGTTCACTAAGCCGCGTCTCTTGTGGCCCATCTTATTAAACGCCATTAACATCGAGGAACAATCATTTGTATGTAATTAAACGATTACCATATAAATATATTATTAATCACGGCATGTGTAGCTAATTTGTACTTGTTCTCGATTCTTCTTGACTCCGTAGAACCAAGCGATTTCTGTGCCAGTCAAAGCGTACGATGCGATTAACATTGTTGTACATAAGTATACATCTTATACTTAGTTTTTTTTTTTACTCCTTTAATTCTCCGTACTTGTCGGTGGCTGGAGTGACTAAAGACGAGTTTCTTTGCAATAAGAAACTCGTAATCATACCAGAAACTAACAATTATATTTTCTAAATATCACATAGAGACGATATGGGATACTTTGAACATTTCGAGGTACGGTTATTGGCCATCATCTTCCCATGTTACGTTCTGTGTATTGAATTCTACATGATGAAACAGAACAAGAGTATGATAATAATCGATATTTTTTTGTGGTCTCAAGAAACTAATTACTACTTCAGTTTTTATATACCTTTTTTTCTACTTCAGTTTTTATATAGCTTTTTTCACACTCTCAGATATTTCCCGTAACACCTTCGACTTTACTTCAAATTTTCAGAAATTCTTGGCCAAATCAGTCAGCGTTCAATCCTAAAACCTTCCAATTCGTACCATAATTTTATATGCTCGAAAAAACACTACTAATTTTTTTTACAGAAACTTTTTCTTCACGAATTTTTTAAATAAAATTTTTTTGTCCCAGTTTAAAAATTTGAAATTTTTCCCAAAAAACCTGTAGTAGATATCAAAGTTTTTGAACTTTGTCGCAAAATGGGCAGATGACATTTGCGTCGACTTTTTAAGCTGTTTTTTTTTCGAAAAAAAGCTATACATTTTTTTTAAAAATGAAATGAGATGTCAGACTGACCATCAGTTGTTGCGTAAACTTTTTATACGTAACGCAAGATTATTTTCGAATTTTTCTAAAGCTTTTTTTACTCTGTGTCAAAGCTCAAAAATGTTGATATATAATACAGAATTTTTAAGATAAATTTCATATTTTTAAATTGAGGCGAAAAGTTTAAATTGTAAAAAATTCACGAGAAAAAAGTTTCTGTAAAAACAATCTAAAAAAAAATTAAAGGTGTTCTTTTTTTAAATGAAACATTGTGTAGAATATTGGAAGCGGTCAGGGTTGAACACTTACTGAGCTGGTCAAGAATATCTCATATTCTTTGGTAACATGTCAAAGTGACAGACATAAAAATATCTAAAATGACGTTCTCACATCTCGTTTAATGTATACAAAATCTACAGGAAGTTCCGGCTCGTCTGACCCCGCGCGCGCGGCGAACCGGATCGCGAAGGCCTCTCGGACATATCATGAACGGCATATATATAAGATTGCGAGAGAGTCCTTTCAAGAAGCGACGCCGCTCAACGCGGAATTCTTTGCAAAATACACAAACGACAGCGCGAGGACTCCGCTCCCGGTTCATCTTGAGCGCTCTATTGCCTCCGCCAGTCAACGTTTATAATACTGCCTTAGTCAAGGACTCGATGAACCGAGACTCCAAGACATCACACACACACAAAGTTGTATCATCTATTCAGTCGTTGGCCATCTTCGTAATTTTAAGATGCGTTAAATTTATGCACATTTTTGCTTCCTCATAGAGGAAGCTATCTTTTCGTGAAATTTTTCTTTTCGAGATTTTCATGTCAGTGCACTCAGAATAGTCCAAAACGTCGAGAAAAGTGATTTTAACGGAATGTCTGTATGTGTATGTATGCGCAAATTTCCTTGTTAGCACGATAAGTGTCGTAATTTTAGTATCTTCCTCAAATTTGGCACGCAAGTGGACTGTCATACAACAACGTTTGGGATTGTAGTTGACGCGTATTGGTTGGAAAATTCAAATTTTACAGCATTTTGAAAATTTTAAATTATTTCAAATTAAGAGATATCGGACTGAAATTTTGTACGTAAATGAACTACCATCAAACCATGATGTGTACCAAATTTGGCGAGAATCGATGGAGTGGTTCTAATTCTATGGAAATTTCAATTTTTTTTTAGATGTCTGTAAAGACTTCAACTCCTGTAAATTCTGAGATATTCAGCCGCAATTTCCGACGTGATTTCACGATTATTGATTACCAATGATGAATTCAGTAAAAGGAACTGGCGATATGTCGGTAAATTTCGATTTTAGTGAGTAAAAAAGAAAAAAATGCTTTTACGAAAAAAGAAATCGAAATTTTTTGCAGATTTAGCTTAAATATGATTCACATATGGACTACCATTGACCAAGGTTTGAGTACAAATTTGACGCAAATCGGTCAAGCGATTCGAATTTTATAGCATTTCGATTTTTTTTTTAAATCTCGAACTTACTTGCACAAACTACGAGATACCGGCTTCAAATTTGGTTCACATATGGACTACCATGGAACAGGGTTTGAGTGAAAATTTGATGCAAATCGGTCAAGCGATTCAAATTTTATGACATTTTTTTTTTAAATGACTTTCGAGCTCAAATAAGCCTGCAAAGTAGAACCTTGCAAATTGTTTCCTCACAATTTTCTATGTTTGGCAAAGCTTCTTTTTACAAAGCTTTCTCTATAAAAAAGACAAAATTGATCAACATACTTTCTCATAGAGGTACGTTTGTAAAAAAAAAGCTTCGTCAAATATAGAAAATTGTGAGGATGCAATATGCAAGGTTCTACTTTGCAAGTTTGTTTTAAAATTATTTTATGGGGATGTTTTTTCTGGTACCTTTTTTCATGATTGCACTAATTCTTTCAACTTCACAGAATGGAAAGAAAAGCACATATATTCTAAAAACTGTTTAATTTTCATCTGCTTAAAGGTGTCCAATGACTGTATCAGTCTGCATCATCGGAGCGATGCCGCGCCTTATGACGCAATCCTGAATGTCGAGCGTATGCGCTTTTAGCCGATGAGAAGAAATGTATTGAAGGAAGAAATAACGAAGACACGAGCGCTCCACGGGATAAAAGACTGCTTAGGGCGTACAATGCTTACGAGAGGTGGCTTTATGCTCGCGTCGAAGATGCTGCGGCTACTGAGCGAGTAACGGGGCATTGGTATCTAGAGAACACGCGAATCTACACCGGCGTCTGTTCAATGACGTCAGCAACGATGAATGGGAATCGGTTTTCTATGGTATTCCGAATAGCAATTCCGATTGGCAGTCTGATAGACACACAATGCTACAACTATTGATTGCTAATACTGGGAAACTCATACATCTGGCTCAAATTGGCATTTGAAACGAGCTAATGATCTTTGAGGACCGATTTGGTTGAAGCGAGAGTTTAGAAATTCATGAGATTTGTTTGTATCTCAATAATCATACAGCGCTCGAAATCTACAGCGATATTTTTTTTTTTTTTAACATCTTTTTGAAGAAAATATTAAATGTTTCATATGAGACAATTAAAGTCGCAGGAGATTTAAGAATTAAGGTCCGAAATTAATCGATAATAATTTTTTTATGTAAAAATAATTTTTTAAATGATACAGAAAAAAATCAAACTTATACAGTTTGTTATATTCAGATTTGGAGGTATTTTTACACGATGAGAATACCGTATCGGAAGAAAAAATGTCATGGGTTTTTTTTTATTACAGAAATAAATCATAAATCTCATTTTTCACAAAGCTACCTCTATGAGGAAGTTTATTTATTAATTTTGGCTTCCTCATAGAGGAAGCTTTGTGAAAAATGAGATTTAATGAGGAAGCAACGTGCAAAATTCTATTTTACATCATTTTTCATTTTAATTAGCATTTTTTAAATATCGTTACTTCTAAACTTTCGGTAGTTGCTTGTGCAACAAGCCAAATTAAAAGTTATCTATTTAAAAAAAAAAAACATTAATTTTTTTCGAAAAATTTAATATTTTATAAAATCCGAACCGCTTTACCGATGTCATCGAAATTCAATACCAAACAACATTGAACCTGTCTTCAGTTATCAAGAACTATTTAGCTAAATCGTCAAATTTTTACGAAAGTTAAAGCGATCACGATTTTTTCGAAAAATAGAAAATTCTATAAAATCTGTACATATGGATACATTTTGTTAAAAATCACACCAATTAAGAGGAATTATTGCTCTTCTTGCATGCCAAATTTGAGCTCGATCCATCGTGCCGTTCATGAGTTATGGACGATTGAATTTTCTGTCCCAGGGACATACATACTCACACACACATACCCACATACAGACATTTTTCTCGACGTTTTGGACCATTCTGAGTATGCTGACATGAAAATCGCGAGAAAAAAAAATTCACGAAAACAAAGCGTCCTCTATGAGGAACCAAAAGAATTAAACATCTGATTTTTATCCTATAATCGGTGCAGCGCAACTTTGAATGCTTTTAGTTTTTCAAAAAATGAAATCGTCTAAAATCGGTCAAAATCTGTCACCCCATTTTCTGCAAAGGCTTAAAAATGTCGGTATAATCTTATACTCGATTTTATGAAATCTTTGCTTTATAAAATTTTTATAAAAATTCCAAAATTCACAGCAAAATGGTGAGTTTAGAAAAAAAAATCTTCTAAAAAATGAGATAGAATAACATAACAAATGTTAAAGGTTTGCCGAGTTGGCGAAAAATATCTCATTTGTATATCAACGAGATTGGAATATAACGCAGACGGTGTATTTTATTGCTTCACGATGTTGAAGTACGTCTTCGCGCAAACTTCGGTAGCTCGTTCGCGGCTTTTATAGAATGCAAGTACCACCGCGTGGTTCTGCAAAGAATAAGATGTATTTTTTTTTACATCTCTCAAAGTCGCGAAGGATTCAAGCTTGCGGTTTCTTTTACCGCGAGTGAACGCGCACGGCTTTCGAGCACTCAGCAAACCAGTCACTGTAACCGATCTTGCGGTTTTCCATTGACACTTTGAGTGCAATGTAACGAGTGTGAACGCGCGAAGACGGAACGCGAAGAATTATGCGTGCAGTGTGTACAAATTATTCTGAACCAATGACGCGGTCTCCATCGAAATAAAGACATTATTTTCAATACTGTTATCTACTAGTTTCTTTTATTCATATCCATACAAAATAAATATATACTATAGAATCCGATAACACGGATTGTAATGCATTATTCAAATTGTCTTCAATTCCCAGTCAAGCTCTTAACGTTGATTTTAATATCGAAGACAATTTGAATGCAGTAAAACTAAATTGGTGACTCGCAGATTTGTATTTATCGTCAAAATATCGGCTAACATTTTTCTTTTTTTATCTTTAAAAAAAACGAAAACTACGCGTAAGAGTTGAACTGACTGGGAGACACTTTGTCTGCATCGTTCAATTTGGCTCTTTTAAAAAAAAATTATTTCAAAGAAATATTCGTCAATTAATAAAAATATCCGAGCATGAAGAAATCCGCTGTGAATTGAATATTAGCTTACAACACATTTGGTCGTGGTACACAAAAATGTTAGTTATTCGATTTGTCATAATCACAACTTTCTAACAAAGAAACATATAATGTGATTTAAAAAAAAACGTACTATAAGCTTTAAGGCAATCGAGAAAAATTCTTTCAGCATCTTACCGAATATGACAAAGTAATTACACAGACATTTTGAGACTCTACACGCTTTCGATCTATTTAAAATATCGGATTTCATGTTCTCGTTATTTTAACAAATGTTTATTATCTAAACGATGCAAAAAGTGGGTTCTTTTTCAATTGCGTAGTTCGAGAGTGTGTAGCGACGCATCGGCTGAAATTGCCACGTCAAAAAAAAAGGAACTAGCGAGGCATTCTGACTGGGTCATTATTCGCGTGATTTAACGAATTTCGAAGAAAATTAGGCTTTCGCAGGAGTCGCTTCAGGATCGGCTGGCGATTCGCTCGGTGTCGTTGGACTGCGATAGATTCCACTGAAGAGAATAGCCTGATTAGGTTTGTTGTAGATAAAGTAGAGGAATGGATGATTAGCATTGAAGACCGCTGGTTCAGCGGGTCGGCTCGAGCGGAAGCTAAAGAGCGCTGTTGCTGCTGCAGCGGTGGTTCCTTCCTCGTTTACGTCAACTTTGGCGCGATGAACGGCATCACCAAGATGCAGAGATCCCTCGCCGTCAGCGACAAAGCCACGAAGATCCGCTTGATTGGAGAGTATCACGCCGGCACCCAAAGCGTGAAGAAGCGGCGATATCTTGAGTTCCTGCTCAACGCTAAATCGTGGAAGCGACACTTCGACCTCCCTCGGTGGCATACCGTCGTCCAAGATTTCACGAAATTCTTGCGTTCCTCTTTCCGTTCCTGTGATCCTCTCGAGCAGCTGGTGAATTCCATCGCGATCTACCGTCGAGTTCTGCGCGGCGTTGTTCTCCTCCAGAGATCTTGCCATCGCGAAAGGCGGCAAGAAAATGTACATCGAGATATCATCGCCCTTGTACGGTAACTCCAGAACGTGGGCACCGAGCTCCTCGGAGACAACTGTGAGACAAAAAAAAACCGTTGATTAGATTTGTGTTACAAACACACATTTTCAAATACAATATACGGATGGAAATGATGAGTAACACTTCACCAAATGACAGGAAAAATTAATTAATTTCGGTCTAGTTTCTGTCAGACAGACTCATTTTGTTAATTTATTCTATAAATAATTTGAGCTTGCTTATTTTTGTAGAATGTTTTACGATGTTGGTGAAAAGTGAATTTATAAACGTTTGATAAAAAACAATAAAGGTTTTTTTCATAATGGTACGATAACGGCTTCGATAATGGTGTATATAAAAAAAACCCATGGAAATAAACTATAGTCACTACGTTTGTTACCAAGTGTCTCAAATCATTATTATGTAAAACCCTATAATTTTAGGTCGTTTTTATTAAATGTTCCAAAAATAAAAGCGGTTAAAAATTAATGAATTAAAATAGAAGCAAAATCTGAATACCTCCACTAATCTTCCTCCTAAATTCTGTGCCGTTAAATCTTCAACAAATTCTAGTTATGTAGAACAAATAATTCGTTGCATTCACAGACATTCTTGACACATTTAAAAACCACGTAAATAAAAAAATTGTGTCAAATAATGAGGATTGATATCTGAATCATAGTGATAATTTGCAGCTTGATAACTGAAAGCATTCTCGGGATTGAAATCTTCAAATTTTGGCACATACTGAATACATTTATATGAAAAATAAAAAAGCTTTGTTTTGGTTTTAGCAATACAGAACTTCCTCTATAACTATATGCAACCTGAATAAAAATGACTGATATATTATCAAAATTTCGCGGTCACTCTAATACTTTTTATTCACAAAATGGACAATAAAAATTCCTTTTTTTTCATTTTGGCATGAAACTGCAGTAAAGTGTATTAAAAATTCGTTGAATTATTGCTATTTATTTTTCTACGTGTGTCTACAGTTTGATTTCCCATTTGCTGTACAAAGTCAATGGGAAAAGGATCTAATAATACGTTTTAAATATTCAAACTCAATAATTATCTTTCTAACACTGAATTTCAGAAATGTACTTATACATTCTCAATTCCAGTGCTAGAAACATAATTATTGAGTTTGAATGTTTAAAACGTATTATTAGACAACGTGATTGTAGCATGATTTCCCTCTTTCCCCATTGACTTTGTACCACACATGTAGATACTTGCGGAGAGTAACGGAGAACGTAACGAGCGTGTATTACTTTGCACTGTTACATTTGTTTCTCTTACCATGATTGAAGGTTCCCTTTTGACGCATAAAGGTAACGAAGGAGTTTTTTGCGCCGTAGAAAATGTTACGCTTGGAGTTGGCTTTGTCGAAACGGCTCTGCCAGAGTCCCTTGAAGTAGACCGCATTGGCGAGAACAAGGTCGGTGCTCTCGTCGATACCAGACGCAGGAATGAGGTCCTTTATTTGACCCTTGGTCGTGTTACTGACCCATTCGTTGATTTGTATACGTGCAGCCGTGGCATTAGCATGAAAGTCCATCTTTTCGAGCTCGTTGTTGAACAAATTCAGCATACACTCTCGAACTTTTTTTCCTGAACTGATCCAGAGACGATTTGCGCTTGTGTAATCGTAACTCTGCGACTTTTTTTCCTGTAATTTATCAATAAAAATCATTACATTTTTTTTTTGCTAATATGGTGAATAAATCAGTCCTGTAGGAGACTTTTAGTACCTTATTTTTTTTATCATACCTGGTAGATAATTAAATTAACCCTATAAAAGATTATTTTGCTCCCTAGAATCGAAGGTACTTTTATGTAATACCTTGAAGCCCTTGGACTTCATTTCGTTGTTTCATGAAAATAGCTAATATTAAAACTAGGCTTTTTTTCTACCGAGCGAATCCGAAGACCTTCGCATGTACAGATATTTATACCTGCGGCGTCAAGACGCTACATCGTCTCTTGATACTCAACCTCTGAATTTATTCAAGTCGTAATGACGTCAACATCCGAACGTGATACGACTGTAAAAATGGCGTTTAAAGACGTATTCGTGGTTAAGATCCTCACCTGTGATTCCTGTTGCAACGATTTTTCGAGGCCGTACGATCGTTGCACGTCGACCTTGGATAGTTCCACGGGTATGTGTAGAGCCTTCTTCAATGAAGACTCAGTGTTACCACGAGCTCCGAAATACGCGAGTGTCACAGCCTGATGAATACTGTGAGGACTGAAGAACAGATTGCTCTGACCTCCCTCAATTTGAGCTGCTTTCCGAAGAGACTCCATAGCAAAACCCATACGGGCCTCCTTCATTATATTGTTTGTTTTTGGATTCATCATCGCTGGACTGTCGTTTCCGGTTAAGCATTGTGCCGACGATGAAACGACGAAACTGCTCACCAGCATCGTTAGGGTCAAGCCCAACATCCTCTGTAAATAAGAAGACAAATCTTGTAAAACAATGCTGCATAGTTGAAACTTGCACATAGCTTCCACTATTATTTTTCATCTTGCACAAAGTCAGTTCAGTTGCAAAGGATGAAGTATGTCGATCAAATTTCGCTTCTTTGTAGAGCTATACATTTTTTTTAAACAATGTCATAATTTTGAAACCACTCTGGCGGTACTCATTAAAATGCAATACCAACCAATTCGATAACAATCTATAATAATTTTAATCAGGGAAGTGTTTTAAAAAAATGTTTTCTATCACTTCTATAAATCCCATTGACTTTTCCTAGAACCCAGGGTTAATTTTCTCCGTAACACAATGTTTTGCATAATTGGCATCAAACTCTCTTCGTGTACCTTTTTCTACGTGAGAATTGGCAGACACAGTAAGAGTGTCAGAAATGAATTTTGCAATGGAAATGTATGCAACAATTTTCTGCATGGTCTCTCAGAGACGTTCCCACCCTGAACAGGTAAATAACAGACTAATTTCTCTCCGCTTTCCAGACGTAAATGGAGACACAGCGAAATTGCAAAATCTTTTGAAACTTTCAAACGGGACCGTCGTGTCGTACAAAACGTCTCACTTTGTGTCTACTGTTTTCACACAGTAAGAACGAAACTAATATTTTATTACTTTAAACAAAGAGCTCAAAGAGAAGAAAAGACAATTGTTAAATGTCTGTATTTACATTTCACAAAAAGGAATATCCGACAAGTTGTACAATTTTACTAATTTGACAAACAAAAAGTTCGGAAAATACAGACAACTTTATGCAACCAAAAAGTACAATGAAAAATTGTAAAAATGCGGTAATTGACAAAAAAAATTAAATGTATGTATAAATTTCAGAAATAAACAAGATTTTTGTCGCTATTAACTGAATAAATAAAGAAGCCAAAGTGCAAACAATTTGTGTTAAAGAAACAAACGTACACAACAGCTGAAATTTTCACGTTTTGTTCTTTGAAATATCTACAATCTTAGAAAAAATTGGCGAGATGAGCGGCAATTTCGTCCCAGAGTTACAGCTTTCGAACGATGGAATATCGTGGTGATCTAATGTGTAATTGCTGTCTGCGTTCAGGAGGGCTGAGAATGTCTATGGATAATATTCTAAAGCCCGCATTACATTTTTTTTATCATCGTTCGAAGAGCTGTAACTCTGGAGCGAAATTGCCGTCCATCTCGCCAATTTTTTCTAAGATTCTTGGCATTTCAACAAACAAAATGTGAACATTTCAACTAAATCGGAAATGCCGTTTCGGGGGGGAAAAAAGTGGCAACTTTATTTAATTGAAAAATAGCATAAAATGAAATCGGAGAATTTTACAAAAAATGTTGTTGGAAAGTACGCTGAAAATCCAAACTTTAATGTTGTTATGATCTTTTTTTCCGAGCCGTAGTATTGGCGTTAAAAAATAAATAATGATTATTTTCATCGATTTTCAATGGTAGGAATATGCAATACAAAAATTTGAAAAAATTCCTACGTTTTTTCTTCAACTAGACCAACATCCTGAAGAAATGTGAGGACGTTTTGTTGACATGAAAAATTGGGGTGGCCGACTTAACGTGTTTTGCCACGTATGTATATGAATATATGTATTATTCTGCGAATGAAGAATTCTCGGAAACCTTGAAGAAGCTTCCAGGGAAAAAGGACTTCTTCGTACAACTCTTTTCGCGAAAGCGTTAGGCACATCATGTACATGGTTTTTGTTGTCCTCGAAACCGGATAGCACTAATAACGTATCCCCAACATACATAAGTTTCACAATTGTTCGAGTTCGGGTTTCGTGAATTCGGGATTAAGTATTCCTCTTTCGAATACTTTTGTGTACGAGGATCCAGTTCGATTATACCCAACCAAGGTCGTGTTCCAGATCGAAACAGATCAACCGCTGTACCCTCGAGAATTCGATCCTCTTAAGACACCAATTGCGAAATTCTGATATGGTATTCTAAGTAAAAGGAAATTTCAATAAAAAGAAATAAATAACAATTTAGATAATATAATAAATTATAATTATTGTTTATATGTATATGGTGCATTCCAATTCAACTCACTTGGTCATCGATCTGACCCCCTCGAGATCAACTGACGAATTTTTTTCGGCACATTTTGTTCCAAAAAAGAGGATTTTTTCTAAAGATTTTTATCACTTTTTTGTACCCTATACAATTTTTTTTCCATAACTTTTGAGTAAAAATGAAGTTCGACTACATTTAAAATTCTGAAAATTTTTCCATAAAATCTAGGACTAAAAACAAGTATTTTCATCGTGGTTCGGGAATGGACCGAGAATAATTTCTATTTCTTTTATTTGAATACATTGTTTTTCTCAACCCGTGAGTTCTCTTGGATTCCAAATCCTTCATTATCAATAAACAATAAAATCATCTTATACACTGAACAAAAAAAATATCATTTATTCAAGAACAGTGACCATTCCGGGCGGCCAATAACATAAGTCATCAGTGCAACTTTACTTTCATTCTAACAATTATATATAAAATTAAACCAATGTCTAAAAAAATCTGTAAGAAAATGTGTTAATGTTTCAATTTCATGTGTAATTGTTAGAATGCATATAAAATTGTACTGATGACTTTTGTCATTGGCAGCACTCAATGATCTCTGTTTTTGAATCAATGATTTTTTTTCCAGTGTATATTTCCAAATAACGCGACTTAAGGATTGCCTAATGATAAGTTATCGATTTGTTTTACATGCCATCGACGATAGCCATTAGATTGACAATGACTGTATAATATCATAGTTATTGACGTGTTCGAATACAAAAAAAAAAAAGAAAGAGTCGCGAGGCGTTCCACCATAAACGACGTACGGAAAAGTGAAAGCGCCGTAGTGCACACTGACGTCACTGGGTCCGGCTTTCTTGACTCAAATTCAAACAACGCTGACGCTCGAAATGAGAAACTGTGATGGCTGCGTAAGAAGAATAGATATCGAAATGGTATAATACTGGAATCCCGAAACGTCTGGTTAAGAATTGAAATAAATAAATAAATCAAATTTGATTAAATCAGACGAAATTCTCGGTCGATAAATTTCATCAGTCTTCACGCTTGGTGGAACAGTGATAATAAAAAGACAATCAGTTCCGGAAGTGAGAAACGTATTCTCTCTCTTCCTGTCGCTTATCCATCACATACCTGTTTGACTAGTACGCTAATTTTTTTCTTTTACTTTTGTTTTAGGACATTGTACACTTTGAAGCTTTATTAGCATGAATTTCCTGTTAAACCTTTTACGGATAAAATCTGATGCATACGCAAATATTTGTAAATCTTTTGTTTTTTTTTCTTCTTTATTTCGAATTACTACAAATGTAATGCAAAAAAGAACGAAAAATCAAATTTTTAGTATTTACTTTTAAATCATAATTTTATTTTCGAATCATCAGCATTTTCAGGCTTGTAGCCTGAAAATGAAACATTTGATTATTTTATATGTAATAGATTCTCTGATTTTTTCGAACACATGTTTCTGTCGATTTTTCTTGCAATTGTTAAATTTCAGTTTTTCAAGGCTCTGGTTTTGATTTTAAACAGAGTAATATGAAATCTTTAAGAAACCAAAACAAATCTAAAAATCGCGACTTCTCAGCTGCAAATAAAAATTCACAATTATAATATACGAAAAGAAATCAAACAATTCAATTCATATTTCTAAAAAAAAACATTTACTTTCTATTGAATTAGCAGAACAATTTTTTTTCTCTTCGTATATTCAAGGACGTTATTTTTATTGATTTTTTTTCGCCTCTTGATAGTGAATATTAATTTTTTTTTATTACTTGAAAAATTATCTTTTAAAAAGGGACATATTCTGAGAAATCATAATTGTACAATTGAACTCAACTCTCACCACTTATCCCGACGTTTTGATAGTCTTGACATAACAATGTTGATGTTATTATTTTACTTATGATGACAAAAAAAATTAACCAATAAGAAGTTATCAGATAGGCTCTAAGAGCAATTATTTTCCGAAGGACGTTTGAATATTTAAAAAAATAGAGAAAGATCTTGTATGCAATAAATTGTAGATGAGACTTACCAAGGCGAACCGCATTACGAAGTAAAACTATAAAGCACCTGGATGTTCGTAACCAGAAACGTACAGTTAAAAAAAAAATACAATAACGGTGACTTCTGTTGCAGAGCAGTAAATACTTTGCAAAGTAAAAAAAAAAAGAACTGGGCGGTCTGAGAATGGAAGCGTGTCGTGACCGTGGCTAAGCAAAACTGAATGAAACGCGCTCCAAGTGAAGAATCCAACTCTACCAGTCGAGTCTTTCAAACTCCGATTGCCCCACTACTCTCTCTGTTATAAACGCGAGTCTTAAGTCCCCCGGGGATACGAAACTGGTGGAAAGTCGAGTATATATCTGCACGAATAAATACTCTTCGTGACAATCCTCTCTCGAATTTAAACGACGTCATAACGTTGACAAAGAATTTTAGCTAATAGTATAAGTCTACAATTTCAGATTCGCCGGAATAAATTGGAAAAACCCGAGAAGTATCATGTGGCGTATAATTTCTTTTTTCTTTTTTAACTCCTTTTAGTGGGTGAAAATTGCAAAGAGATCCGCTCGAGAATAAAATGCATATGAATAATAAAATGTGTGCGAAATATGCGCAATAATTTAATTTTTGCCAGTTGTTTAGGAAGTTGAATTGTCAAAAAAGTTTCAGGATTCTTCATGACGACTTTTTATGACTCGTATTAAATGACGTAAATAATTGGAGAGGTGAGTTTAATAGTACAATCCTGAAATATGAGAAACTAAGGTTTTTAAAAATAATCAGAAAAATTAATATTCATTGTTAATGAGATGAGAAAAACAAAAGTTGCAGAGAACCTTGCACATTGATTCGTCATTTTGACTTGAATATGAAAAAGTTCTTTGGTCATTTTTGGCTATCTTATAGAGGAAGCTTTTTGTGGAACAATTGTTAATTTGTCATATAGTTTTATAAACAGTAATTTTTTCAGATTGTATTCATAATTAGATGATTCTGTTTGATAAATGTGCAAAGTGCCAGGTAATTTACTTGAACGTCTGGTAAAATTCTGAATTTTCAAAAGAAAAATTGAAAAACGTAAATTAAAACATGAATTTTCTGTTGGGAATGCGAATTTCCATAACATCTGAACTAATTTATCGATTTCGCACAAATTTAATACCAAAGGTTGCATCACTCCAATAAAGCTTTACAACAAATTGTAACCCGGGAAAAGAAACTGGAACTTTTTTTTTCATGAAAACAAAGGTTCCTCTATGAGCAAACAAAAATGCAAGAAATGAACATCCTTGAAAATACCAAAAGAAAAAAAAATGTCCTGGAAATTAAATACAAGGTATTGACGGTTTTAGAAAATACGAACTGGTTTCTCTGATTTGTTTCATGTACATATGTTTTTTAACCAGAATTTTCTTATAATTTAGAATTTTTTTTGTGGAGTTGAAGAGTTACGTATTCTGAATATGCAGAATGGTTTAAGATTTATGAACGAAGTTTAATAAAAATGGAGACTTGAAAAAAATCTCGTAAGCTGAAATCTCAATTGTAAGAAAATTCGAAGTAAGTATTCAGAAAAATAATTTACTTCGTGCAACAGTGTGACGATTTCTATCAAATTTGTTAAACAGATTTTCTAAAAATTAATTTATTATTAACACGTCAGCATTATTATTATTATTATTATTAAAAATGAATATTTTTGGACATAACGTTGATTTTTTTCAGATTTTTCTCGTCTGAAAATACTTAAATTCTATTACAATTCCTTTTACCGAAATTTTGCAATATATAAAATAATAGTTTTTTATAAATGTCCTTAAGCAGTCTTCAATAAACTATTTTTTCATTGCTGTTTGTTAAGCGAGAAGTCGAGGTCAAGATTCGTTTCGTTAATACAGATTATTGTGCCGGTAATTTCGTGCAAGAATATAAAATTCTCTGCCGGTATTGTTGAATAAGTAGAGTTCGATCGTAAAATGCCTTTAACGATACACGGTTAGCGATTGCAACCCGTCTTGGATGCTTCAAACAATGAGAGGTGAGTTTAATTACTCTTGGTGTGACATTAATAACGTCCGGAGAACCCCAACATTGCTCAAGTTTTGCACAATACAAGCAAGAGAGCACAATGCAAGCATTTATTCTTTTCAATATTGTCCATTATCAGCGTGATAAAAGGTGTGTGTAAGAGCGAGCATGAGCGAAGCTTTAACAACAATGATGCATTATTTTCTTGATAGTGGAACAGACGATTCATGTAGTAACATTCCTCATTGAGCGATGGTCTATTATTATCGCGTGAGTCAATTTCTTTTCACTACATTTGAACAAGTCTCGCCACGGTAATTTCACGTGACATCAGTACAATCATGTTGATTCTCGATAGATAATTTCATATAAATTCATCGAATAACATTTACAATATTTATCGTTTTCAAAGTACAGCCGTTTGTTTATGAAAAATAAGATGCAAAGTGAAACTTTGCAAATTGCTTCCTCATTCTTCCACAATAAGGAAATCCATTCATCAGTTATGAATGAATTCCAAGCTTCCTCGTACAGGAAGCTTTATAGACGAAGAATTTAAAAAAAGGAGGTAATTTGCAAAGTTCTAATTTGCAGCTTAATTTGTTGGAACCGTAACTTTTTGAAACATAAATCGAAGTTAAAATCAAAATCTTAATAACGTTAGACCCACTCTATTGATTATAGCTATATGCCGTACCCAAACTTTTCTCAAAAATATTGCGTGATTACACAAACTTTTATTTCAATGTCTCAAAATTTTCGAAAATGAAACAGACAAATTCAAAAATTCAAAATCACCTAATTCAGATAAAACTGTGTGCTAATTATCACTGAATAGTATTTCGTTTGTGTATATAATTTATACTTGTTGGCTCAATATGTTCTTTTTTTTTCAAATAATTCAAAGCCCGATAAAAGATGTGAACCAGACTGTGCGGTACTGAAAGTACCTGGTCCTTTTTTCGTACGATACTTGAGGTACTCGAAGTACTTCAAGTACAACACTGGAAGTACTTGGACTACTTCAAGTATTGGCACTTGAAGTATCTGGGGTACTTCAAGTACTGTGTGTAAGTACTTCAAGTACTGGAAACACTTTAAAAAAAAGCGAGCTTAACGGGAACCAATGTTGCAATTTAAATTGTCGCGATTTTTGTCAAATTGAGTCAAATCTCTCACGGCAATGTTCTTGCGGACCATTATTAGCGACATTCCTCATATCATGTTACGAAGCAGATGAAAAAGTATACTCCAGACCTGGGCAAAGTACTCCAAGTAAAAATACCGGAAGTACTCGGTACTTGAAGTGTCGCGTACTTGAAGTGTCGCGTACTTGAAGTACTCGGTACTTGAAGTGTCGCGTACTTGAAGTACTCGGTACTTGGAGTGTCGCGTACTTGAAGTACTCGATACTTGGAGTATTTAAAGTACTTGAAGTACTAAATAATTAAATCATTTAAAATCTTTGTTGAACACCAAAGGGAAATTCAATTTTAATGAAACTTTATGTATGCTGATTTTTTATTTATTCCTGTACATATGCAACAAATTGTAGCGCAAGAATAACATTGATATTTTTATTGATTAATCCACTTTATGGCCGCTTTTGAAAAAAAACCTTTCAGGAGGACAATTCTTTCAAAGTTTTTATCTGATAATGCATGGCGTTTTGGGGTGTTAGCGATGCTTCCCTGGTGAAAATATTTCTCTGGCAATTTGTCTGAAAAACTCTAACCAGACCCTTTCAGAGATTTTCAGAGATTTACATACAATTTTCTTTGATATTTGCTGAAAATCTCTACATTTTTCTCCTCCAATCTCCAGCACTTATAATTTATCAGCAAAATTCAGAGGGTTTTCGGATTTTTTTTAGAAAACTCTGATTTTTTCAAATAAAGTATGTTCAGAGAAAATCCAAGTTGACTTTCTCAGAGAAAGTATGAGTTATTTTCTGGAAAACTCGGCTTCTCTCGAATAACGTGAGTTTAGAGAATTTGAGAAAACTTACGAGTTTTCTCTAACATCTGCTCCTTCTGTTACTCGTACGAAAAGTAGACTTTATCAGAGTAAATACGATTTCTTTTCTGAAAAACTCTGTTTTTCTCGGATAACTTGAGTTCAGTGAATTTCAGAAAATTTTAGCATTCGTTTTCTCTACCATCTGCTCCTTCTGTTACTCGTATAAAAAGTAGACTTTATCAGAGTAAGTATAATTTCTTTTCTGAAAAACTCTGTTTTTCTCGGATACAATTCGTTTTCTTTAACATCTGCTCCATCTCTCACTCGTACGAAGGATGGACTTTATCAGAGAAAATACGATTTCTTTTTTGGAGGACTGCTTCTCTCGGATAACGTGAGTTCAGAGTATTTTAGAAAACTTACGAGTTTTCTGAGAAGAGAGAAGTTGACAATTGAATATGAATCGATTTTGAAAAGGATTTCTAAATTGAATAAAAATCAGGGTTTTTCATAGCAAGGTTCCTGAATTCAGAAAAGAAGTACCAGAGAAAATCAACAAATTATACAGATTTTAAGAAAACTCTATTTAAAAAACACAGAGTTTTAGAGTAATTCTGAAACTCTTCAACGAAGCATGCAAAGAATTTCAGAGAAAACACGGACTTTCTCAGAAATTCTGTAGGATTTATATGAGAAAATCAGCGCAAATTGGAGTTTTTAGGTAAATGTTCATGAATATAGAAATTAATAGTCGGAGAAAAACAGTATAGTTCATAGTTATTAAAACAGTCTAGAAAGAATCATAAAGTTTCAGAGTAATTCTGAAAAATGTTTGTTGGCCAACCATGGGGAGAATTTCATAGAAACCTCGGACTTTCCCTGAATGTTTCTAAAAGAAATCGATCTTTTAACTTATTTCTCTGAAAATGTCAGAAAAATTCTCTGACAATCTCTGAAAATTGTTCTGATAATATCTGAAAGTACCTCTGATTCTGTCTGACTTTTCGTACTTTTCAGAGAAAGTCAGAGTTTTCTCTAAAACAAAATATACCTGATTGTTCTGAAAATCTCTGATTTCCGTGCCAAATTCTCTGAAAAACTAATAACTTCGTTGATATTTTATGCCGGTTTATATTTTTATATTAATATAAAAGAGAAAATGTATCGTTTCTCTTCTTTTTTTGTTGAAAGAAACTTGGTGAAAATATATGTAGAAAATTTTGCCTTAAAGGTAAATATTTTCTGATATTGACATAACTGTGACGGTATAAAACTTTCACGAAAATTACTTTGTACTTGACTCTACTAAAAGTACTTCAAGTAAAAATTTCAAAAAGTACTTCAACTACGATATTTGAAGTGCCTCAGGTACTTCAACTACGATATTTGAAGTGCCTCAAGTACTTCAAATACAATACTTGAAGTACCTGAGGTATTTCAAGTACCGTACTTGAAGTCCAAAATAACTACCATGTACTTACAGTACTGTCCAGCTCTGGTATACTCTTAATGCAATTCGAAGTTAACCTACAATATAGACCACAGATTAGGCCTTCATTGCTACAACTGTTATTACTCCGACGAATTTATCTTTAATAATCGTCGAAGACTATATGTAGTACCCAGGAATAATTAAAGTCCAAGACTTCAATCATTGATCAGGCATTAAATTATTTGGTACGTAAGAAACTCGAAGTACTTGAAGTACATGGTAGGAGCACTTCAAGTACGTGGTACTTCAAGTACCAGGTACTGCCAGTATTGGTATTTGAAGTACTGAAAGTACAACACTGGAAGTACTTGAAGTACTTCAAGTATTGGTACATCAAGCACCGAGTACTGCCAGTAACCACAAAAAACCGCGATTGTATCTGCACTTATGAAAAGTTATTTGACACAATAGTGTCAAGTTTTACGAAACGTAGAGCAATTATGCCCTTTTTTTAATTCAAAAATATGTATACAAAATCTAAATAATTGCATACATTTTGTCAAAAATCACAACAATTAAAGCAGGGTAACTACTTCACTTGTGTGCCAAATTTCAGCTCAATTCTACAGCATCTATGGAATATCCTTTTAATTAAAGCTACATATCACTATACAGTGAAAATAGAAACGCAAATCTACGGCGTATGCCACTTGTTTTTACATCCTGAGACTATCAATATATGATTGTTTTTCAGATGTTGATTTCTCTGGAGTTCGATACACCGAAGTGCCACTGCAAGGGGGTAGAGACGAGGCGTTGTCTACCTCATTGTCATTCAAGAATCGTTGAACCCTTTGTTTCCACTTTCGCTTAACTCTTTTATATGGTTTGACACTGTTCCTTTCGAATCTTTTCTCCGTATGTTTTTGTCAATAGCTCACAAAACACTATAGATGTCATTTTTTTTGTTTACTTTTCGCCATTGACAAAACTAATATTCTTTAATACATTGTTTATAATATCTTGATCTTTAAATTGTTAAGATCAGTACGATAGCTCAAGTTAAACTAGCCAGCAGTTCTAAAAACAATATTACCAAGATATACATAATTTTTACGTCTATATATGAAGTATTCTTGGTCAAAACTTGTATACTATTCTATATGCTTGAAAAAATACTTTTAACTTTTTTTTAGATTTTTTTTACAGAAACTTTTTTTTCATTAATTTTTTAAATACATTTTTTTTTGCCAAGAACAGTTGGTTGACGGTTGAATTTGAGAAATTCACAAATCGAGAGTAAAAAATGTCTCGCTTCATTTTCTATTTTAACATCTCATTATTTAATACATGATTTTCTTTTATATCGATAAAAAAAAAGCTTCGGGAAAATTCGAAAATAATCTTAGATTACGTGAAAAATGTTTACGCTACAATCGACCATGATCAAACATCTCGTTTCATGTTTTTCCATTTTTTAATGGCTTTTTTTCCGAAAAAAAATAGCTTACAAAAATCGAAATAAATGTCTGCCCAGTCTGGATTAAACCACAAAAATGTTGAATTGTAATACAGAATTTTTGTGAAAAATTTCATATTTTTAAATTGGGGAAAAAGAATTTTTAATTTTAAAATTTATGGAAAAAAAGTATCGGTCAAAAAAATCTAAATAGAATTAAAAGTTTTAAAAATTATTAACCAAATTCAAAGGACTCAGCTTTGAACGAACAAAATAAAAATTTGTAAATTACTTGGAAATAATGAAACTTTTAATTCTACATCATCGCGCGTTTGATTATTGTGAAGCGAGTGAAAGCGTTCCGTGAAGCGTTGCTCGTCAATATATCCGTATGAGTCGACTGGACTATCGGAACGTTGCGCTCGTGTTGACCACAATCCTGTATATATATATATATATACCTGTAGTTTAACTTTGTTCGTGGCTCTCGTTTCCCCTTCACGAAGATCCGGCACAGTTGGGTCAAGATCATTGACAAGCCAAGTAGGTCTCGTGAGATCCCAACGAGTGTCAAAGCGAGAGCACCGAGGCGTGTCTTTTCGCCACGAGGAGAGTCTTTTCTTTATATACATTACACTCGCAATGTTGCATCGGGATTTCCAGCAGTTTCCCTCTTGTGACAGTCTATACTATTTATATAGATTACAGACCTCTCCGATTTGGCTCGTAATTTTTTGTAGGTTTAGTTTGACCCTCAAATGCACCGGATTTTTTTTTCTATGGCAATTTTTTTGTTAATATTTTTTTAAAGTGACATATCGAATGCCATAATTTAAGAATTTGCAAAAATTCTGAAAAGTACTTTGTTGAATATCAAAATTTTCTAGTTTATAACCAAAGTGGGCAAGATTTTTCTTCTTATAGTTCTTAAGCTTTTTTGATTCGAAAAACTATTAAAAAATGGAAAAAAAAATAATAATCTAGTACAGACGATTGGTCAAATGTTTATTTATGTAAAATCGGATTTTAAAAAAAGATCAGATTTTTAGGAATTTTTTCAGATTTTTTGGAATCATGCAAATTTTTATTAAATATTTTTTTAAAGTGACATATCGAATGCCATAATTTAAGAATTTGCAAAAATTCTGAAAAGTACTTTGTTGAATATTAAAATTTTCTAGTTTATAGCCAAAGTGGGCAAGATTTTTCTTCTTATAGTTCTTAAGCTTTTTTGATTTAAAAAATTATTCAAAAATGAAAAAAAGCTTAAGAACTATAAGAAAAAAAATCTTGCCCACTTTGGGTATAAGCTGGAAAATTTTAATATTCAACAAAGTATTTTTCAGAATTTTCGCAGATTTTTTAATTATGGCATTCGATCACTTAAAAAAAATATTTAATAAAAATCTGCATAGTTCAGAAAAATCTGAAAAAATTCCTAAAAATCTATTTTTTTTTAAATCCGTTTTTACATAAGTAAACATTTGACCAATCGCTCTACTAGATTTATTTCCATTTTTTAAATAATTTATTAAATCAAAAAAGCTTGAAAACTATAAGAATAAAAATCTTGCCCACTTTGACTATAAACTAGAAAATTTTGATATTTAACAAAGTATTTTTCAGAATTATCACAGATTTTTTAATTATGGCATTCGATATGTAAGTTAAAAAAAATATGTTAAAAAAATTTGCATAGTTTGGAAAAATCTGAAAAAAATTCTAAAAATCTGATTTTTTTAAAATCCGGTTTTACATAAATAAACATTTGATCAATCGCCTGTAGTAGATTAATTTTTTTTGTTTATTTTTTAATAATTTTTTTAGCCAAAAAGCTTAAAAACTATAAGGAGAAAAATCTTTCCCACTTTGGCTACAAACTAGAAAATTTTGACATTGAACAAAGTATTATTCAGTATTTTTTCAGATTTTTAAATTATGGCTTTCGATATGTCACTTAAAAAAGTATTTAAAAAAAATTGACATAGACAAAAAATTGCTGCATTTGAGGGTCTAACTAATCCTACGAAAAATTACAAGCGAAATCGGACAGGTCGAGGGTCAGACCCAGGTCGAAATGGGGTGGATTGCCCCATATGCAATTCGAGTATTTGCACAGCCTTCACGGAACATTATTTAATATTTATAAAATAGAAAATAGAGGTTTTGAGAGAATTGGTTTTAAAAAAGAGAACGTCACATGCAGCTCTCGTTTAGAGACCTCGTCGGTCACGCAAATGCCTGGGTTTCCCCCAAGTTCACTCTGCTCATTAAATAATACAAAGAGAGATAATCGAAGGTTATATGAATAAGCATTGCAACCAGTATTCCAATACGATGGGAAATTTGAATCTTGTGCAGAAAATAAACGAAAATATATTTTTTGTTTAACGAAACGTTTTGCCCACGAATTGTTTTTTGTCAATTTTATTTTTGAAAAAAAGTATACGTTACTAAACAAACCTGCAAAGTGGATATCCTTGCAAATTGCTTGCTCATTATTTTGTAGCTTTGACAAAGCCACATCTTGGAGATCAATGTTGGCTTTTTCGTAGAGGAAGCTTTGTAGAATAATGAAATATAATAAGGATGCAATTTGTTTTTGAGAAATTTCAGAAGCTGAGTTTTACGAAAAATTTTGTTTGTCTAGAAAATAATTATATTTTGATACAAATTGTTGACAATCACAAGAATTTACGGCACAACTGAATCAACAAATATGTTATTTATTGCTCAAGTCATTTAAGATTTATATGCTTTATACTTTTACAAACCCTCGACGATAATCAATATAGAATTTCAATTTACTATAAAATTCGAATGTCTCTGTTGGATATATTCATTAAATTTTGTTCCGATTAATCCTTGACCATTATTATATGTGTCTAAAGTTTTATGCTGTTTTCTTAGACATTTTGAAAGTCGAGCCGGTGTAAAATTTCAAAAAATTGAATTTCTATCAAATCCGAATTCCTTTACTAGTCTTCGCTAAATTTAACTTGCAGAATCGATAAATTTTATTTAAATTCTGCAGAAAATTTCTCTATAGAAAAAATGGAGCAAGAACGTTCATTTTTCGAAAAAATTTAAATCCTTTAAATCCAAATTATCGTATAAATTTGACTCAAATTCGATTCGAAAAATCCTTGAACATTCCTTTATTTATGAAAAACTATTAAACTCGATACACCCTGAAAAAGACGGGATGAGTTTGTTTGAATAAAATATGAAAATTTATTTTGAAATAAATAAGATATAATTAAATTAAATTAGATAAAATTAAAAGCATAAATGTATTTATTTAATTTAAATGAAATTATTTCAATACTTTTAAATATATTATTTTATTTAAATAAAATTTTGCTCGAATCAAATAAATCCAACCCCCCCCCCGACCCTTCTTTCCTGGCTGTAAAATTTGTAACTTCACCTCAAATTGTCATAAAATTTAGTCACGCGTGCTGAGTTTTATAAAAGTCATATACTACAAATAAGAGTGGTTTCATTTTTACGCATGTGAAAAAATTTCAGTCTGTTCGATCGACTGGTTCTCGAAACAGAGAGGTTTGAATTTTCGAAGGTCATCGCATATTGGCAGATATTATAGGTCATCCTATATTGCCAAAGAGTATACTATCGTATATATGTATCGTTATCAACGGTTGGAATGATTTTATTGACTCCCCCCCCCCCCCCCCCCCCCCGCCAAATCGTTGATTAAAGCGTCACGCGTTCTGATTTCTCTGCTACGTTCATTATTCTGTTCATAGGGTTAATGTAACAGTATTTGAAATTACCAGTGAATGAACAACAGCTTTTTGAGAGTTCATAAGAAATTTTGACGAAATAGCTCAATAATACATTTTAAATATGTTTATTTTTTTTAGCTATTTACTACAATTATTTTATTGCTGACTGCTTTTATTGATGTTTTCGCCAAAAAGTGTAGTGTTAGATTGGCCAGTTCATTTGCTGGTGTTTTTTAAATTTTAGCGTTTAGTATTCTTATTTCACCGTCTCTCAACATTTACGAAAGTGAAACAGGACAAATTAAAAAATTAAAAATCGCCTTAAATCTGATCTACTGCACTAATTCAGACAAAACTCTGTACTAAATATCACTGAATAGTATTTCGTTTATGTACATAATTTTCTACTTGCTAGCTCAACATGATCAATTTTTTCAAATAATTCAAAGTCTGATCAAATATATGAATCTCTTTACCGATTTCGGCTGAAATCAATAATAAAAATCCGCGATTGTATCTGCACTTGTGAAAAACTATTTGACACAATAGTGAAAAATTTGACGAAAGTTAAAGCGACAACGCCCTTTCTTCTTTTAATTAAAAAATCTGTATATAAAATGTAAATGACTGCATACATTTTGTCAAAAATCGAAACATTTATATTTTTATATACTTTGCGATGAAAATACGATATTTAAAAAAATGTCATCATGTAATTCAACATTCTGGGTATCTTGTTAAAATGTTGCACAGACGCTCTGGAAATATTACATTTTATAAAAATCCATGATTGACAAATCGTTTCTGCTTAACTGTTCATTTTACTGTCGACTCTACACTAGAACGCGTGTTATGAATGCCAATATACACGTGGCTGTAAACACAAAAGGTCAATAGAACGATAACAAACGTTGGCAACGTTGCCGATAAATAAAAATATATATCCCCATATTTTATTCGAGAGAGAACTATAACAAAATAATTCAGCCTACGTTGTGTTGTGCAATAAACTGTAACACGATTTTTTTTCATATCATAAAATTTAATTTCACCCAGCGTTTAATTTAAATAACAAGTTGAGTATTAAAAAAGAAGCTTAATTTATGTAATTAAAGGAATGAATGAGAAATGAGATTTGCATTATTCTACTTCTTAATCTCCTTCATTATTGACGAGATATCGAATACGTGTTGTGATTGTAATTTATTTTCTCTGCTTAAAAACTTCTTTTTCTTCTCAAAAAGCGTCCAAGAGAAAAAACTGCGAAATCCAATATTAAATTAATCGTCTCAAGAGGTTTATGCAACAAAGGAAGCTTCAGATGAGTTTTGAATGTCCATCAGAACGCCGTCTAAAAATTGTATTTCTCCACATTTTCGACTATTTTACGTATTTTACATTAAAATCTCGAAGTTTCTTCGTTTTTTTAAAATGAAATCATAGCTTCCTCTATGAGGAAGCAAAATATTAAGCTTCACTCATAAGCACGCCACCATTTATATATCTCGAAAATTCACTGAAATTCTGTATTAAAGACTCGAAATTTGAACCCTATTGCTGTAATTCAATAAAAAATTGTATAGTTTTCTATTTAATAACAAAATTTCTATGCAATAATTTTTTTCTCGACTTACTTATTCGTTTCACAAAATCAGTGATGTTCAGTGGCAAAGAGGTGAAAAGATATGTCTTGCCATTGAATATTTTTCAACAAAAACCTTCAAACACAAGCCTGTGAATATTGACGTGTCAAAAACCAGTAATATTATCGTAATTATAATGATGCTCACCTTGGACTTCATTCTGAGTGCTCAGTATTGTATGTACAGTATAAATCCCGCGTGTATACAAGATGTACAACTTGTAGCTCCTTGTTTATATCACGTTTTTGCGTTACGATGTAAAACTGTCACACTCGTTTTTAAAGCGTGTGTTAGAAATAATTGATAAACGCAATTAATTATATCGATAGGAATTTCTTCAAGTGAAAATTTAAAAGTTTCTATATGGTAAGATTCGTCACGTATCGACGTACCACTCCGCTATGTGTTTGCCTCGTGTATAACTGCACGGTTATGCGCTCGTGCTCGCAACTTTATACGCGTCGCGAGAATTGTCGATCGCCCTTCTCGCTCGGACTCACATCACACTGATATTTACCAGTTAGCCGCTGTATCGTGGATCCCGAGGTTTCTCACCAACGTTAATTCGTGAGCTTGTGAGAGCTCTCGATGGCTGCTGCCGCGTGTGTGTGTGTGTGTGTTAAGTATATATATATATATATATATACATGAGCACTCAAGAGTCGTCGAATAAGTGTCGAGAGGGAAAATCCCAACTCTGGTATATATTGCTCATTATATATCCTGAAACATCGTCTTATCCGGCGCTCAATATATATAGGGCATTCCAAGTCAATTCACGTAGTCATCGGTCTGACTCTCTCGGATTCAGTCAACGATTTTTTTTTGGCATATTTCCGTTCCAAAAAAGAGGATATTTTTTTTCAGATTTTCATCACTTATCAATTTTAAGAAACAAAAATTTCCCTAATTTTTGTTGTAATTGAAATAGCTTTTTGCAATTTTATTTTAATTATTGGTCGAATTTTCAGCGTTTTACTCTCAAAATATGGGATTTTTTTTACCATGACATGTTTTATTTTTCTTTTTTTTTTCCTACAAGAAACCATTATTGAAATATTTAAGTTTCAAAATTAGGAAATTTTGTTTTTCTTAAATAAAAAAAATATATATAAATTATTCTCGGCCCACTCTCGAACTACGATGGAAGTACTTGTTTTTAGTCCTAGATTTTATGGGAAGAAAAATCCAAATTTTAAAGCTGGTCGAAATTAATTTTTACTCAAAAGTTATGGAAAAAAATTATTTTAAAGGGTAAAACTAGTGATAAAAATCTGAAAAAAATATCTTCTTTTTTTGGACTAAAATATGCCAAAAAAAAAATCGTCAACTGAATCCGAGAGATTGAGGCCGATGTTCAAGTGAATTGACTTGGAATGTCCCATATGTATGTTTCGTTTTATTTTTTCTGATTTCCGTATTTCGTTGTCTCTTCGACCCCCGACCGGGTTTACACAAAGTGGCTATTATTCCGGTTTATCGTCACTCGATTCTGTGGAGGAAATAAATAGATGCTTTAGCAAGCATTAAGATGAAAAATCTGTCATCTTCTTCTTTTTTTTCGTGTTGATTTTGTTCTGACTTGAAAATCCTATGAATGCTTAATTCTGGATCCCGCGCAGAGTTTAAAAAGCCCAAAATCTGAGTCGCAAATAATAGGATCAGTCAACAAAACTGATTTTAATATAATGTTAGTAAAATAATTTATTATAATCGTGAAATGAAATATATTTCATATTTATTGCATGACTAGAATAAAAAATATAAATCTCTGAATATCGTTTTTTTTTTTAATTATATCGCCCCCCCCCCCCCCCCCCCCAACAAATATTAAGATGGAAAATCCTTTTCATCTTCTTTTTCTTTTGCGTTTTTCTTTCTTCGACCCCGATCGTGTAATCGACTTCAATAGACTATTGGTTTGTCGTTACTCGATTAGAAAAGGAAATATAAATGTTTAATTGATTTTATTCATTCAATGCATTGCATTAAGTCACATCAGCAAAGCGTTAAAATGGAAAATGAGAGTCTCAAATGAGAACAATCGATTCGTGGGATTACCAATTTCGGTCATTGACAATAGTTCCAAGTAAATTGCCAGATTTGCGAGTCTTGAGAACACAGAGAACGTCGAGCTTTAAGTACCTGCGGGTAATTCCGCAACGTAAATTACTGATGTTGCCTTGGGTTTTTATTTAAATGAACAGTAAACTTCTTTCAACAAACGAAACCAAGACGGTGAGGAAGAACCTGTTTCTTGATTTGCTTTGATTAAAAGTCATATTTTAGCAAATACAAAATACATTCTTACATAACTAATTATTAAAGTCTCTCGCATGACGATAATTTGACTTTGACTTTTCTTTAATTTTTTTTTACCAAACACATTGTAATAATTTAATTATGTTGAAGTATTAGAAATGTTGTAGAAACAAAGATTTAAAAAAGAAACAGATACAAAGCAGAATCTTACATACCACGGTCTCGTCATTTTTTTTACTTTTCACAAGATTCTACATTGCATGCTGGTTTGAAAAAAAAAGTGGTGTGGCTAAGATTATCGAATGTTTAGTGGTCGAGAATTTATAATTAAAAAAGAAATGTTAGCACATTCTGAACAGACTGACTTGAAAATTTCGGAATAAATGGTCCCAAAAATAAAGCTCGCTCTATGAGGAAACGAAAAAAAAACACTAGAGTGTTTTGTATACAATCGAAACGAAGATTCTTCATAATTTACAGCTTATGCAATAAATCGCTTAATTAACTAAATCATTTACGTCATGAATAAAATGTTTATTTTTCAGTCGTTAAACGGAACATGTTAGTGGTCGCCGAACCGATTAGATACCCCAACGAAAGTGTTGAATAACCCAACTTACTTGATAAAAATCTTTCCGTGTTTTTAAGAGGAAACCGCATATCCTGGTCATACACATCGCCGCAAGTACAAGATTAATAGTCGATGTTTACAATTATATGTCTTTCAACGAATTTTCCACCTCGCAGCTAAAAGCGTGTTATTATTGAGAATCAATTTAACGAAGGTCCGTCTTGCGGGAATAAACAAACGTTTATTAAAAAGACAAAAAAAGAAAAAGAAAAAATTATGTACACCTGCAGTGCCGCGTATTGAGCCATACAATTTTTCTTAAAAGCCTAATTATATGCATTTAAATATAAACCAACAATAAAAAATATAAACCACATACACACTACTCATGAATAAAATTTAGAGAGACGTATGCTTAAAGCAATCAGAATACTGTTTCTGAGGACATAACAAATTCAATATATCGACTAAAATCTGCATAAAATTAACAACTATCACGCATGAATTTGTTACAAACAATGAGATTCCAAAGTGTTTGGTCTATTTTCCTTCGCAAAATAAGAAACTTTTTTGGTTGATCAGCTTGAATTTTCCGTTCTCGGCGAAATTCAATCGGATTCATATTGCACAACGGCACTTGGACTTTTCTCATTTATCCACAGCCTGAATTCTTGGCGGCTTTGGAAGAACCGAATAATTGTGTAGATTGCCATCAGCATGAACACTCCGCCAAGTGCCATAAAGCATCCAGAATAGATTTGGAACTGTAAATTAAGAAAGAAAAAAAACCAGTATTTAGTTTCAATAGTACTTTGTTGCTACTAATATTTTTCAACAAAATTTGCCAAGAGTACTAGGAAGGTTTGTGCTTTTTTTAACTAGTTCGCTCTTTGATTGTTTGTAACAAATATCAATATTTTTATTTCCAACGTGATGAGACGAATTTAAGAAAATTCCAAAATTTCCAAATTTGAAAATCGAATGAAAATTAACGAAATGTCATCGAAAAGCAAGAAGTTTGAACAAAAAAATCAATATAATATTGAGCTTATAAATATTTTTTGACATATTAAAAAATATATATATTCGTAAAACGAAAGCTTTCCTGATCTCACTTTTCAATGTTTATTCACTTCTTCGTAAATACTAATATTATTGATGCAAAAAGTGAGCATTGTAATAAAAAATAGTAAGAAGAACAAATTTTGTGGCATAAATGTTCTAAGAATATTACTGAAGAAACCACAAAATTATTCAATTATTTACTAAAAATATCAATGATCCTTATAATTGTTTATTAGAGAATTAATCCAGGATCAAAGCGGTCAGTCGTACATTGAATACTTTACCTGTGTTCTAACGTCAATGTCCAAAACACTGCCACTGACGACTATAAAAGTCAATAAACTTTGAAGCGCCAGAGCCAGCAGAGTATTGATTCCAAAAACAAGACCATAGCTGTCGTCAGCTAAGTTTTTCGCTACCTCGAAACTGTAAAACAATCAAATTATTAGCTACAAATAATCACGCGTATTAACGCTTTATCATCAAGAGAGCAGTGCGATGTCCAAACAATTATAATATAATTAACAACCTAATTTACACTACCTACCTTGCGACGGTGATTATCGTGTGGTAGATGACACCAAAGAGAATATACACCACGTACAACACCCAGATGTTGTAGCAATGCGAGCTAATTAGCAATATAGCGGATTCAATAATTGTAAATATTGAGAGCACGCCTTCTCCTATAACCGGCCAATTGAGTCTCAGTTTTCCAATTCCGAAAACTGCTAGAGCACCTGTAATAAAAATAATTTTTCTTATTATTCGGTCAAAAGTCGCGATTTGATAAATATTTAAAAAAAAATGAATTTGCATTTAAAATATTTGTTTTGTTTTTCTTTGTTATCGTGACATTTTTTTTTCTCGAGATTTTCATGTCAGCAGAATGATTCAAAACGTCGAGAAAAGTGATGAGTACGAAATGTCTGTATGTGCGTGTCTGCATGTACAAATTTCCTTGTAAGCACGATAACCGTCGTAATTTTAGTTGTATCTTCTTCAAATTTGGGACGCAAGTGGGCTGTCATACAACAACGTTTGGGATTGTAGCTGACACGTATCGGTTGGAAAATAAAAATTTTACAACATTTTGAAAATGATGAAAAATTTGTTTTCCTGCTATAACTTTCGCGAATAATGAGATATCGGGATGAAATTTTGTACGTAAATGAACTATCGTCAAATGTGTACCAAATTTGGCGTGAATCGATAGAGTGGTTCTAATTTCATTGGAATTTTCATTTTATTTAAATGTCTGCAATGACCAACTCCTGTAAATTCTGAGATATCCGGCTGCAATTTTCGACATGATTTCACGATTATTGATTATCAATGATGACTTTAGTCAAAGGAACTGTCGATATCTCGGAAAATTTCGATTTTGGTAAATAAAAATGAACAAAATGCTGTCACGAAAGAAAAAAAAAATTTCGAAATTTTTTCCAGATTTAGCTTAACTATGATTCACATATGGACTACTATTGAACAAGGTTTGAGTACAAATTTGACGCAAATTGGTCAAGTGATTCGAATTTTATAGCATTTTTAATTTTTTGAAAAATCTTGTTCGCGCGCTGGCTTGCACAAATTATGAGATACCAGCTTTAAATGTGGTTCATACATGGACTACCATGGAATAGGGTTTGAGTGAAAATCTGACGCAAATCGGTCGAGCGGTTCAAATTTTATGACATTTTGCATTTAAAAAAAAAATGACTGTCGAGCCTGCAAAGTAGAACCTTGCAAATTGCTTCCTCACAATTTTCTGTCTTTGACAAATCTTTTATTACAAAGCTTCCTCTGTGAGGAAACCAAAATTGATCAATATTCTTTCTGATAGAGGAAACTTTGTAAATATAATTATAAAAAAATGTAAATATATATTATAAAAAAAAAGCTTTGTCAAAGATAGAAAATTGTGAGGAAGCTATTTGCAAGGTTCTACTTTGCAGGCTTTTTTTAAAAAGATTTTTCGATTGACTTTCTCTGTTGTTTGTTTAAACGGTATAAGACGATAAGATGTTAAAACATAACTACGAGTCATCGATGGATTGGATCACGACAATTGACCCGGAATATATCGAATCCAGACATCTACGCATGGATCTAATCAGCGCGATATTAATAGCTACTTTTATTCTGTCGAATGATACAATGCGAACGATCGAAAACACATTGTTTGCTTACATTACATTTTGCTTTAACGCGAGCCGTTGGCGATTAGTATCGTCGCATTAACGCTGCATGAAAATTAGTGCAGTCAGCGTGCGAATCATCAGCTAAAATTCTCGACGACATAAAGTGACGTCCGCAGATAATCGCATGATAATAAACTGAGAAATGTGCAGGATTAAAAAGTTATTTCTTTTTTTTCTTTTTCTTGGAGTCGGCTGTTTAATAAAGCGAAACTCAACTACATCGAAATCAGCTTTTTTCTACAATGAAAAAAAATCAAAATTATTTGAACGTCAATATAGTTTATAGATTCACTCTCCAGTGAATTATATTATAAAATAATCTTCATATCGTTCAGATAATGTCCCTGAATGTATCATTGTCAAAGTTATCTTAAAAATCATTCCATCAAGAGTCAGCGTAAATATGCTCCAATCGTAGAACATTTTTTAATCACGCGCATTGATACAAAAGTACTTATATCATTGCGCCGCGATTCGCACTACTTTCACAAAGCCCTTTCATTACAATCTTTCTTTATAACTCCGACGCAGAACTTTATAAATGTGCGTTCTCCCGTTATGTCGATTCTATTAATTCGCTAAATTTTCAAATTCATAGTTATATTAAGTGTTATCAAATTAATATCTAATTGATAATATTCAAACTAAAGCAAAATATTTTGTCAATCTCTTATTATTAGTTAAGATCACTGAGGCTCGGCCTATATGACGTGAATTATTTGTATGACGAAGGTTATGCAATTTCTAAAACCATTACAACGAGACAAAAATAACTTGCCAATTATCGTGTGTGCAGCTTCCACGGCACCGTTATAAATCTTCGCATCTTTCTCGACGGCTGTCTGCCAGAGTGGCTGGATATAACTGATCACCTGCAAATGTCCGCAAGTTGCGAATGCCCACCAAAGGGACCATTTAACAACGTGCCTGTTGGTATAGGCTCGTATGAAATCTTGCCACAAAAACACATACGCTCGTTTTACTTTACACGTGAGACTCAATTTCCGGGTTGAAATATGGGTCTCCAGGTTTTGCCGTGAGTTCTTCAATTGACACTCCAATTCATCCAGTGGCGATAGTTTGTTATTTCGATGTTGTTCACTGCTCTCATCAGACTTTAAAGAACGATGGAAGTATATCGATGTTTTTACCGGAGGTAAGAAAAAGGCCCACATTGTTGCTAGACCTATGCCTGTAATTATTATTATATACATATATACATATTTCATTAATTCATTCTGTAATTATGTGTTTATATATTTTAAATACGCATTTCATCCTTTTATTTATTTGTTTATTTCAATAATGCGTATTCGGATTTTTCGATGAAACTTTTATTTATAAATGAAATAAGCAAAGTATTCTTTTTTTATTACAGAGCAAATTCTGATTTTTTAATGCCTTGAGTTGAGCAATTGAAGTAAATTTATTAATCATTTTCGGACATAATTGATCATTTGAAACATACCAAATTTAAACAAAAATATCTTATTGGAATTTATGTACTTTAGGAAGGGAGACATTTTTTTTAATGAACGTAATTAAAGATAAAACATTGACTTTGAATAATAATAATAATAATAATAATAATAATAATAATAATAATAATAATAATGCGAAAATTTTATTAATATTTTAGTAAAAAATGAATTTGTTTATCGAACTAATTACGCAATTATTAAATGAATTTTAGGATTTTTTCCAATTATATGACTCAAAAAATGTAAAGCATTGCAATCGTGAAATTTCCGCTTTCAAAAATTTGTTAATCCTGCGTTTATTAAGAAACTGTTTGTACAATGATCTTAAAACTTCTGATACATAATGAAAAACCTTTCTACAAAAATATCTGAAATACGCGTTTTTAGAATCAGTTCTAGAAAAAAAAAACACAATTATATGAAGTTATTTTTAGAAATCATATATGAGGCATTCCATATCAAATCACTCACAAAAAAAAAAATTCTCAAAAAATCAGTTTCAGTGATTCCAAAAGATACACCAGATTTCAAATTCGGAATATCCCAATTTTTTTCATTTTTCATTTAATCTGTAATCTCTCGGGTACGATTAATTGTATCGACATTTAAAAAAATGAAAATGTACGTTTTTTCATTGGATGGAAGAAAAAAAATAATTTAGAATCAATCGTGGAATTTCAGGTCAAATTTTATGGCAAAAACAACGAAAACTTTTTTTTTCTTTTGTCAACGGAAAAATTTGCGTTTTTTTTTATGGAACTCCCAAATGTCTATAAATTATAGCAGTTTGATTTTTTTTTTTCGAATAAATACTCATTTACTTGAACCTATGGGTATAGATTTTATTACATTGTAGATTGTATAGTTGTATTAGATTTTTAGAAATTTTTTGAGTATTTTTTTCTTTCGATGACTGAATTATTATGCAATGTCTTATAAATTTGAAAAAAGTCGGAGACTACATTTTTTGTCTTTTCTCAAAGTACTCAAAGTACTAAAGAATCAGACTGTTAATTTTAATTGCATTCTTAACAGATATTTCCTTTTGCAATGTTTACTTTACAATGACTGCGCTTTTAAAAAAAAAAAAAGTTGTTATAAAAACAATGGTCATAGTTTTTTATAATAATCACTACAGATTACTAAAATATTTACCAGATACTGTAAGATAATTCAACTGATGATAATCCAGTATGTCAAATGATGTAACAAGCTGGGACACAAGTCCTGACAGAAATCTTCCAATTAAATAAGAGCTCCTCGTATAGCTGGAAACAGCCTGATAGTGTTCCTTATCGACTTTTGCATATATGTAAGTATAGTATGCAACTTCGGTGGACATGAAGAGGCCATAAGTGAATTCAAGAAATTGCATTGCGCCTAAAGAACTTCCCATTATCATAATGAGAAAGGTTGTAGTTCCGGACAGGCCACAAAGAATTATCATTGGTTTATAGCGAACAAAGTCCGTTAAGAGAAAAACCAATACCAGCGTGGCTAAATAACTGTAAGTCGCTATTGGATAGATGTCTTGCATCACCTGAAACATCAATGGTCAATATACAAAAAAATTATGTAACAAAAAGCATAAAGAAATAGATGCAAGAAGAGTTTGGTTTAATATTTCAACACTGACTTCGGTAACTGTAAATTCTTTCCATGGCCCTGTGAGGTAGTCCGTTATAAAGGGCTCGTTTGGCCTGAATTCCTTAAGTACTCCAAACATGCACAAAATCAGAGTAATCTGCATCCAGCCCATTTCCTTGTACCAATTTGTCTTCATTTTTTTTGTTTTTTTTTTCGTTTTTCTTTGAGAATATCTTTTTGTCAACACTCGACGAAATTCGTTAATTAAAAGTCGCGTTCAAAAATTGTTAAAGCAGATTTAATAAATGTACGTATTTTCGACAGCGACATATTTTTTATAAAGAAAAATTGTGTATCTAAGTTTTAGGTTAAAATAATGAAAATTGGAGTAAATTTAATAAAGAATATTGTCGCAAAAGAATAAATATTTAAAAAACAATAATATGTATAAGTCGGTTTCTTATCACATGCTCGACGCACATGACACCGGTCTCGTGGCTCGTGCAAGACTAGCAGACGAGAATCCATTCGCGTGATTCAGAATGTACTTAGGGAAAATTTTGCTTCGAGAACGTGTCTCGTCAGCAGCGCCACTTCGTCGTTCCTATTAGCCAATTTACCAAGAAGAGGCATTTTTAGAAGGCTGTTTTTTCGCTGCAATTGGATTTTCTGGTTGTCAAAAATTAAAAAAAAAAAAAGGAAGAAATTCATTTTTGTATACAAATTCTAAATAATTCGAAATAATTTCAATTTTCTTTTATTTTAAGAAATTTTTTCCCCCTTATTTTTGTTCTAATAGAAATCCCTTTTTTTGAACCTTCTTTTCATTATTGGTCGAATTTTCAGCGTTTTACTCTCAAAATATGGGACATTTTTTTTCCTCTAGAAGAAACTATGATTGAAATTTCTAACTTTCAAAACTTGGAAAAACGATTTTTTTTCTTAATTAAAAAAAAAAATAGAAATTATTCACGACACAGTTTCGAACTACGATGGAAATACTTGTTTTTTGTCCTAGATTTTATGGAAAAAAATTCAGAATTTTAAACATGATCAAAATTTATTTTTACTCAAAAGTTGTAGAAAAAAAATTATTTAAAAGGGTAAAAAAAGTGATAAGAATTTCAAAAAAAATATTCTTTTTTTAAACCAAAATCTGTAAAAAAAAAAAAATTCGTCAACTTAATCCGAGGGGTTCAGGCCGATGACCGAGTGAGTTGACTTGGAATGCCCCATATAATAAATATGCCTTCAAGGTAGAACCTTGCAAATTGTTTCCTCATCATTGTATATCTTTGACGAAACTTCCTCTATGACGAAGCCAAAATTCATCGAGACGCTTCCTCATAGACGTGGCTTTGTCATAGACATAGGGAGGAAGCAATTTGCAAGGCTACTTTTTTGCAGTCTTGTTTTTTGTCCAATCGACGATAATAAAGCGCAAATTTTACATTGAACAACTTGAAATCGTTGAATATACTTTTCATTTATAATTGAAAAAAAAAAATTCTGTTTATGTAAAATACAAATGAACATGAACTGTATGGTGCTTTAACCGAATATAGTGTTATCAATTAAAGAAAGGAAAAAAAGATATAAACGGCACGGCATTCAAATTTCACACAAACATGACTTTTATCATAAACACTATATGTACTCAAAACAATAAATGTTTTAAATACATTTAAAACTTTGCGACAATAACACGTTATTATCTCAATCAACAAAAAATCGGGCCCTAATATTAAATAACTATAATATGTGTTTTCAAATAATCTAAACATTTGAGCTATTTCGATATAAATATAAATTTACTTGAGATTACAATTACACGTCTGTTAACAAATTTCTCGATTCGCGATTAAACGTAACTTCTGATATAGGAAATAAATGAATAATTTCGCGGAGAAAAATGTTTTTATTCGAAAAAAATATAGACATGCACATCTCCAACGTCACGCACATCCCTGACATTCCACGCTTTTTTAAATTCAAATAGATGTATATATATATATATATATATAAAAGATGAGCATCGATAACTATATATGTATAAAGCAACGGTGGACAAAAAATCCACATGCTTTACTCATTAATATAATTTTGAGCAATATATGACCGTCAATTTAAAATTGACTCTATATAAAAAAATAACGCGATATAAAAATAACAATTTTCGTGTGTTAATCGGTTCTTAAAAGAATAAAAAAAAAAGCTCGACTATCTCCAATATCTCAACTTGGATTTTCTTTTCTCAGCGAAATTCCATCCGCTTCAAATTTCTCAGTGACCTTCTGATTTTCCTCGTTTATCCACAGCTTGAATTTTTTGTCACTACATAAGAATTGTATAATTGTGTAGACAGCCATCAGCATGAACACTACACCGAGTAGCATAAAGTATCCAGCATAGATTTGGAACTATCAAAGTAAAAAACATAGATGTAATCCAATTGTCATATAAAAACCTATTTCATTGTATCTTGTTGTTCTCCGATGAAAATATTTTTCAGGACTTTTCAAACATCATTCTCAGTTTTTGCCGTTAATTTTACAGAAATTGCTCTGAATTTTTACAATTTTTGGGACATTGCTGAAAAAACGATGTTGTTCGAAAACAAGTTGTCCCATAGTTTTCATATAATTTTTAGAATTATGTCACATTGTCTTTCTTCTAACAATAACATTTTTTAGATTATCGTTACCTAAGTCAGTTTGATATCTAAAAAAATTGGACTCACAGAAAAGAAATATGTTCCATTTTTTTTTAACTTGATAATGAAATTAGTATTTTGATTATTATTTTTAAATATATTTAATCAATAAATTACTTTAGTATTTTTCATATTTCGATATTCTACCATTTTTTCCGATTTCTTTTCTCGGTTATTTTGTTTTCAGAAAAAAAAATTCCGAAAAATGTTTGTAAATTTTCAGAGTGTCAAAGTAAGTTGTAAAATAACATATTCTGAAGAATTCTGATATTTTTTTTCATCAGGGGCTCTTTGTTTATTTTTTCATCCATAAATAACAATATTTACCTGAGGTCTAATGCCAATGTCTAAAACACTGCCACTGACAACGATAAAAGTCAATAAACTTTGAAGCGCCAGTGCCAGTAGAGTGTTGATACCAAAAACCAGGCCATAACTATCATCAGTCAAATTTTTCGCTACCTCGAAACTGCAAATAAAAATTATTATTAAAAATAAATAATCGTCTTTAGAAGGCTGTAAATAAGTATTTATATAATAAAAACCTGACGTGTGCTACCAACCTGGCCACAGTGATTATTGTGTGATAAATCACACCGAAAATAATATAAACCGCGTACAAAATCCAAATATTATAGCACCATGAGCTGATTAGTAATATAGCAGCTTCAATAATCGAAAATATCGATAGTACGCCCTCTCCTACGACCGGCCAATTAAGCTTCAGCTTTCCAACTCCAAAAACCGCCAGAGCACCTATAAAAATAATTCTTTGTTATTCACAAAATCCGTTCGCAATTGTAGGATTAAACAAGATGAGACGATAAGGTGATAGATAAATTTGTATGTATAAATAGCGATGAATTTTTGTACAATTACAAAACTTCGCCCAGTATTAATTTAATCCAGCTATCAAGGGTATGGATCTAATCACGGCGAAATGAATGTTTTTTTCTTTTTAATTCTACAAAGTGATTGAACATGATATGGCAAAAACGTATTCCTTATGTTACTTTGCTTATGCACAAACGTTGGCAATCTTTATATCACGTTTCAACGTGTTATGAAATTTTTACAGCGTACGCACTCAAGTAAAATTGTCTACGTTATAATCTTTCTTCTACAGGCTTAAATGATACGGCACGAAAATGTTTGCCGTTAAAATTTATCTCTTATTTTTTATGATGTCAGTTTGCTAAATGTGACGAGCTTTCATATACAGGGTGTATCTTAACTATTGGTTGATCCATGGAGAATAAACAGTTTACATCATGTTGAGTAAAAAAGAGTTTGAGCGCAAATTCGAAAAATCAAAAATCAAAGTAAAAAAATACGGAGATATCAATATCTCTGACAATTTTTATCTCGGCGAGACTCTCGGCGAGATTCTTGAGAATTCGTCCCAGTTAAAAAAAATATATATATCTCGCCGAGAGTCTCGCAGAGACTATCGCCGAGACTACCGACGCCGATACTCTCGGCGAGTCTGTTGGCGAGATTCATGGAAATAAATCCCAGTTTTAAACAAAAAAAAGTCTCGCAGAGACTGGCTATAGAATTCTCAAGAATCTCGCCGAGCGTCTCGCCGAGATAAAAATTGTCAGAGATATTGATATCTCCGTATTTTTTTACTTTGATTTTGATTTTTGATTTTTCGAATTTGCGCTCAAACTCTTTTTTACTCAGACTATCTTGTCCCGCCAATACTTGTCCCGATATCGAAACCCCGATATCTCCGTCAATTTTAATTTCTCGAATTTACGACCAAATTGTTTTTTACTCATCATGATGTAGTATCTATTCTCTATGGATCATCCAATAGTTAAGATACACGCTGCATATATCAAAGTCAGCACTTTTCTATACGCGTTTTACTGTCCAAGGATTTAAAGTTTCACTCGCTAGTCTCGTGAATTACATTATTAAATGAAATTACCTTCAAATCATTCGAATCTTGCTATATGGTCCCTTAATGTATATACGTCACAATTCTCTTCAAATCAAATTGAGATCATGAGTTACGTTCATAATATCACTTTCGTTTCATTTCTCTCTAAATTCCGTCTTTGTAACTTTATAATGTCCATTCTTCCAACTGGCAATCCCTATCGATTAATTGAATTTGTAAAATATAAAATAAAATAAAATAAAATAGAATTTTGGCAATCGTCATTCGAAATTTAATTAAGAGAACTGATCATCTGTAGAAAGTGAAATATTGATAAAGTCGATAATGAGACTCTAAGACATCACAGCGGCATACAAATAGCTTGCCTATTATCGTGTAAACAGCTTCGACGCCACCGTTATAAATCTTTGCATTTTTCTCTACGGCAGTCTGCCAGAGAGGCTGACTAAAACTGTTGACCTGCAGATATCCGCAAGTCGCGAATGCCCACCATAGAGACCATTTTACCACGTGCCTGTTGGTATAAGCTCGTATGAAATCTTGCCAAAGAAACACATACGCTCGTTTAACTTTGGTTGCAAGACTTAATCTGTCCTGTGACTTATCAGTCTCCAAACTTGGTCGCGAAATATTCGATTGATGCTCCACGATGTACACCGAGGAGGCTTGTTCATTGTGTTGCTGTTGATTTACGTTGCTTTCGTCAAGATTGGAGAAACGATGGAAGTATATGGATTTTTTCACAGGCGGCAAGAAAAAAGCCCATATTGTTGCTAGTCCTATACCTGTAATCATTTTTATTAGATATTCCTCAGTCACTGAGGTCAACTCAGTAAGCGTTCAAACCTCGACACCTTCCAAATTGCTTCATAATTTCTTATAGTATCTTCTGTATGCTCAAAAAAAACTTTAACATTTTTTTTAGATTTTTTGTACCGAAACTTTTTTTTCATGAATTGTTTTGAATTAATTTTTTTACCCAATTTAAAAATTTGAAAATTTTTCTGAAATACCCTGTATTTGATATATAAAATGTTGAACTTTGAACCAAAAAGTAGACAGACATTTGTGTCGATTTTTAAAAGCCATTTGTTAAAAAAAAAAAGCCATTAAAAATCAAAACCCAATGAAATGAGATCGGATATTTTATTTTACTGAAACTTTTTTTGTCATGAATTTTTTAAATTTAATTTTCTTTACCCAATTAAAAAATTTGAAAATTTTTCTCAAAAATCCTGTATAGGATATCAAAGTTTTTGAGCTTTGATACAGAGACATTAGTGTTGATTTTTTAAAGCAATTTGTTTCCAAAAAAGAGCCATTAAAAAATGGACAAAAATATGAAATGAGAACAGATATATATATTTTTTTTAACGGAATAATAGTTTTCCAAAGGTTTCTGCAGTTTCAATAAATTACCAGCAATTGTGAGGTATATCAGTTGATGATAATCTAGTATATCAAACGATGTAGCAAGCTGTGAAACAACACCAGAGAGGAACTTTCCAACCAAGTATGAGCCTCGTGTGTAACTTGACACAGCCTGATAGTGAGCCTTATCGACTTTAGCATATATATAAGTGAAATATGCAACTTCAGTGGACATAAACAGGCCATAGGTGAATTCAAGAAATTGCATAGCTTGTATCGAACTGCCCAGTACCATTACAACAAAGGTCAGAGTTCCTGAGAGGCCACATAGAATAATCACTGGTTTATAGCGAACAAAGTCTGTTAACAGGAAAACCAGTACAAGAGTTGCTAAATAACTGTAAATCGACAGCGGATAGATGTCTTGCATCACCTGAAACACAATAAATTTGTGACTCAGAAAATTGAGATGAAAAAAATTGAAGAAATTAAACGAGAGCTGCATATTATAAGACTGACCTCTGTAACTGTAAATTGTTTCCATGGTCCTGTGAGATAATCAGTTATAAAAGGCTCATTTGGTCTGAATTCCTTGAGTAAACCAAACATGCATAGAATCAATGTAATCTGTCTCCATTCCATGTTCTTGTAACTTTTCATCATTTTTCCTCGATTATACTTTTTGCCAGCACAAACGACGAAATTTTAAAAATACATTTTATTTATTAAAAATAATTGAAAAATTATATTTAAAAGAGTTCGAATTATTGCAGCGGCATTTTTATCAGCAGATTTTGTATTTTAAGTTGTAATTAATGTCGCGGTAAGTTCGACAAGATGCTGGATAAAAAAGAATGAATGTTATTGAAAATTTAAAGAATTGTGCGTAAAGCGATTTTGTTTTACATGCTCGGGAGAGATAAAACGCTAGTCTCGCGGCACGCGTTAGACTAGCAGACGAGTGGATTATCATAAAAGTTGCTTTTGCAAAAATAGTTCAAGAGGATGCCGATGGCAGCGCCAAATGTGTTCTGTTTTTGTTAAATCTTACGTAATGAGATATAGTCATTTTTGTAAACTGGTGCATATTGCTTAAATTAAAAAATTGTGCTAATAAGTATGCTACATTATTTTAGCATATGGGGCATTCCAAGTCAATACACATGGTCATCGCCCTGACCCTCTCGGATTCCGTCGACGAATTTTTTTTTTTACATATTTCGGTCCAAAAAAAGAGGATATTTTTTTCAGATTTTTATCAGTTGTCGCATTCCCGGGAATTTGCCATTATATTTAGTTTATTGTAATAATTTTTTTGGTGTGCGTGAACAAATAGTTGAACAGTGTGAGTGTAATACGCGTTAATATTTTATTGTTCTTCCGGTAGACAGAGTAGCCGACTTTTGTACGAGGAGAGATGTGTGACACGATTCCCTTATATATAGTTAATGACTTCGAGAGTGTTACAGAGAGAAAGAGAGGCGGGAGACACCGTATCGTTTAGAAGAAAGAGTCGGAGAAACGTGCGATCCTTTTTTTTTCTTTGCTAATATAATAGTTTTCTTTTGTGTTTAAAGGAGCTGTATTTTTCGGTTAGATCCCACATTGAGCTGTTTGAGTTAACGGGGATAAGTCCGAATATTTGTTTACTTCTCTAGGAGTGACATTTTAGTCATCCTAATAAATTCTTAGCTTTGTTTTTTTTTTATCGGAGACGGGTGGATTATCGTTTGTTCGAAACCATCCCGTATTAAATTAAAGTTTTGTTAGGTATTTATAATAAGTCATTCCCGCTCTCTCGTGTAATATCGTGTGCCTGACTGTGTGTGAGTGTGTGTGTGTGTGTGTGGGGGGGAGCAATTTCTCGCGGCGACACGAGTTGACAGATCGAAACCTTATTGTATTATTTTGTTCGATAAACTTAACATTTTGCGGGAACATCGAGCCATTGAAAGTTGTCTATTTTAAGTAAATATTTATTTGCGATTCCCGCAATCTGATCTGGTGATTAGTTTTGGTTTTTCTTTTACAGCTCGAGTCTCAAAATACTGAATCTCGCCACTCTACATTTCTTGACGGCTGCGGCTAGCTCAGCAAAAGCAGCTTGGTTCGTCGATCCGTGTAACATCTAGAGTTCTTCCCGGCGCGAAAGAGCCTGGCGCCCATTAAAAATAAAGGGGAGGACTCGGGCTTTAGCTCTGTGGTGTCGTGGAGATAATTTGGGAAATTCACTACAATAACAAATATATTTGACTAAAGAACCAAGAAAATACAAAAAAAATTTCAATTTTTGTGATAAAGAGTTCGTGAATCGGTAAAAATGTCGATAAAAATGCCTTTCATGCACAAACAAGCCTGCAAAGTAGAACTTTGCAAATTATTTTCTCTACAAAGCTTCCTCTATGAGGAAGCCAAAGTAGATAAACGTACTTCCTCATAGTGGAAGTTTTGTAGAGCAAACAATTTGCAAAGTTCTACTTTGCCTACATGTAAACATTAAAAAAAAATGTAATATAATGAGGAAGCAATTAGCAAGGTTCTACTTTGCAGGCTTTTTTTGGTCATATTTCGGACCAACAAAAGAGGATATTTTGTTTCATATTTTTATCACTTCTTTTACCCTTTAAAATAATTTTTTTCCATGACTATTGAGTAAAAATTAATTTCGACCAGATTTAAAGTTCTGACATTTTTTCCACAAAATCTAGGATTAAAAACAAGTATTTCCATCGTAGTTCGAGAGTGGGCCAAGAATAATTTATATATATTTTTTTTAAATTAAGAAAAAAAATGTTTCCCTAATCTTTGTTCTAATTGAAATATCTTTTTTCAATTTTAGTTCAATTATTCGGCGAATTTTCAGCGTTTTACTCTCAAAATATGGGACATTGCTTTTTACCATGACATGTTTTATTTTTTTTCCTACAAGAAATCATTATTGACATTTTTAAGTTTCAAAATATGGAAATTTTTATTTTCTTCACAGCGCAGCGCATCGAGAGGGACGACAGCGTAGATTATCGTTCTTAATTCAAGCAGGTTTTACTTGCTGTCCGTTGTCCTTTGAATGGCGGGATTTTATGCCACTCTCCCACAGGACGTCTTCGGAAATAAATAACTCGTTGTGTGTCGTAACATCTCATGAGGACGGAATCCCTCTGCATCGGGAATGTGACGAAGGAGCTACCGTAGAGCAGCAATTCTCTCCTCTCATAATTCCCGTCGCTCCACGTACATAAAGAGAATAAGAAAAAAAAACAATAATTTATAATTATACTATGTTATCTATCGAGGCCCTATGAATCTGCCAGGAGTTATCCAAGCGTGGGGAGCTCTGCAGGGTTTTCAGAGACCCTTAATTTTGCCACGTTACATTATAAACCAGTACATATCTGGTACATCATTTATTTATGTACCACGTGGGTTTGTAGACTACCTACTGGCTTTTTGTGGGTTAATACAGCATCTATTATACTTACATAAGCCATAAAATCACTGTGCACTTCACCATAATTGACAGATGAAATTGATGATATAAAAAAATATTTAAAAATTAGTCTACTATAAAAATCGCATTCACAAGCTTTATCGGAAGCCGGTATCTTTTAATTTGTGCAAGCTAGTGCGCAAACGAAAGTTTTCAAAAAATAAAAAATGTTATAAAATTCGAACTACTCGACCGATTTGTGCTACATTTGAATAAAAATTTTGTTTTATCATAATCTAGCCCGATATCTCGCAATTTCAAAAGTTAAAAAACGTTATAAAATTTGTACCGCTCACCGATTTGCGTAAAATTTATACCCAGACTTAGTTTTAGGACAATCCACATGTGTGCCAAATTTGATTGAAATCTGTCTAAAAAAGTCGAACATTTTTTTTTCGCGACAGCAATATTCGGCTTTTTTTGGAATTAAATCGAAAGTTGTCAACATAGCGACCGTTCCTGTAAATAAATTCATCTCCGATACTCAATAATTGTGAAATTACGTGGTAAATTGCAGCTGGCCATCCCAGGATTTCGAAAAATTAGATTTGTGCAAAAAGTCCAGCTTTTGAAAAGTGTTGAAAAGACGTTTTTAGTCGAGTGGCAATTTTTTTTCTGCTTATTTTCAATTTATTTATCAGAATTGTGCAATTTAAAAATTAAATGCCTACAAGCGATTGAAAATACGTTTGCTCATCCTCAAGCGACAGTTTGCGAAAAATGCACTTTTCTGCACGGATGAGTGAAAAGTTTATTTTTGAGCTGTATTAAAAATTTAAAGGCAGTCAATGTCAAGCCTCGTCTTTAAGAGACGATAAATAAAATACAAAACGCTATTTAAAAAAAATGTTTTTAAACACTACAAAAAATCACGACGATCCAATATACAGGATTTATTAAATTATTACAGTCATAATATGAGAATACACAATTTATACATATACAATATAATATATTATATATATTTCATCATTAACTATTATTTGTTTATTTTATACATGTAAATACGTTCCTCTTCTTATTTGACACGTAATTTTTTCTTTTTCTTTTTTCTGCCCGGGCAAACGGAAACATTCAGCGTTAACCAAAAAAAAGTGAAAAATATGAATGTGATACGTTCTCTCTCTCTCTCTCTCTGTCGCTCTTTTTCTATTTCTTGTTTCTTCAATTATTCGTACACATGATTAAATAAATTAAGCATTTTTCGATGCGATTGACATGTAAGATACTATGTGAACTTTCGACAAACTTAAATGGTGTTTCACATATCTCTGTTTTTTTCTCATCTTTGTTTAATTATTTGTGGCTTTTATTGATATACAAACGCACTTGCATCTTGCATCGAGCTTCAGGGCGTTTGATTCTCTTATAAGGACCTATTATCGCTAATCTCGTTGTTGAAATTTAATAAATTGTTCGTTCTTGTTGGTTGTTTATTTTCTTTTTCGCTACCAACCATAATCGAATGAGTATCGACAGGTCGATCAGAAGAAGATTTATATTTTCAGACATACTGATAATTGAAAAATAATACTTTTTTTTCGAGCCTCTCTTCTGCGATCTTTTACGGTCTTTGCATTTTGTCCTTATTTATTTCTCTACCTTTTTTTTTTTTAAAGGACGATTCATTCATAAAAAATAACGTAGCAGTGTTATAGCGATTGCATTGGTACACGAAAAATAGCCTACCCTCCATCTCCGTATGTACAGCGTCCATTCTCCATTGCTTATTATGTCGAATGGATAAAATAATTCTAATTTGAATTTTTTAATTTTTTTTTTAGCTAATTGAAAAACAAAAAAGCATAAATACCGTCATACAACTGCTCGAGGTTTACAAACTACAGGGACACCGTGTCAACATCGGACTCGCACACTCGTATTATCATCCATTCGTTTCATCATATATAATAATTATTATACTCATACATCGTACAGACATACACTGATTCGCATGACTCGCAAACATACCGATTCATTTACTCATGTATCATTAGTTATTTATAGGATGATTTAAATATTATTTCGACATTTACAAATTAATGCCTCTCTTTTGTTGTTTAGCTTTTTTTCCTATTTTTTTCTTCTTTATTTATGATCTAAATACCGTTCGTTGCTACGCAACATGCCCTCAGTGTTTCAGTATATTCAGTTTTTTTTCTTCTTCTTTGCTTTCATACAACACGCCGTTTTACAGTACGAATTCGTGAACAAAAAAAAAAAAAAAAAGAAAAAAAATCTGCTTTGGCATTGGCGACGTTCATCTCGCGTGTACAATACAAGCTAAAGCGATAAAAAATATTATTTTACCTTTGAGTATTTACACGTACGCGGTTTAAATGCTGGGCGAGGTGTTGTTGTACATGTGAAAAAAATTAATATTAATTGCGTTCTTTGTGTTCGGAAGCTAAGTGACTCAGCAAAACTAAGGGATTGCAATGCGATTTTACCAACTTGATTTCTTTTCCCAACTTGATATGACTACTTTCGAAATGTCTAGAGTCGAATCGACTTTTTTTCTTTCTTTCCTTGTAAGCGTTGCACGCGAATAAACTTATGATGCATTTCATGTCAATTTTGACACGCGAATTTTACAACGTTCTCAAGAAATTCTGCAATTCAGTGAGATTTAATCAACGTCAAATCTTATAAAAGTTTGTTAACAACGAAAATTCTAGATTTTAATTCATTTTCGGAAGAATTTTTTATCTGATTTTAAATAATACGCTAAATGCAATTGATTTTTAAATTTATTTATTTTTTTTCAAATGAGGGCGTTTTTCTATTGAGCTAATTTTTTCTTCTTTATTCAATGATCCATTATAAAGATTTACGGAAAAGGGCAAAATGATAAATGCGAAACTTCACGAGATACAATATTCTAAATAAGTTTGGTGTTTTACAATTTTTTTTTCAAGCTATTATGTATTTGGATGCCTGCATCACAACAATTTAATTGTTTCGTTACTTTTTCTATATATTTTATATATAAGTTAATAGCAATAACTAGTAAACGGGGGCAATCAAGCCCTTGAAATTTGGTTCTTTCATCGCGAATTTATAGACATTTGAATGCCACTGAATTTCAAAATTTCTGTTTGAAAATTTGGAAAATTCGGGATACTAATTTAGTATGAAATCCCTGATATATAGAATTAAGGATGAAAAATTTGCTTAACTTAAGCACTTTGTTACAGAAACAAAAGTTTGTATTCCTAGAAATACATTATTATTGACTCAGGTAAACAAATCAATTCATGAACACATTTTACTCTATTCCAGTTGTACTTTCTTTCCAAACAATTGACTCGTGATTGAAAAGAACATAATAAACATCATTTAACGTAAATATATCGATAACAGGTGATTTTTTTTCGTTTTTTTTTCCGAGAGACACGCGTTAATTCGGTCGACGGAAACGTTGTTCACGGCAACAGTCTGTGAAATTTACAAATAAATTTCTTTATAAATTTTTCTTTATCGGTTTCTTGCTTCACCTTTTTTGCTACATTTTGCTTATGCAAAGCTTTCACCTTTAGGTTTCAATGGACTACTTAAAAAAGGATATTCATAAAAAATCTAATTTTCTTACGTTTCGAATGAATCAGATTAAGATTTCGGCATTACAAAAGTCCACGAAAACTTCGGTATGAGTTTTGTGCAGTGTACGTACAGAGTGATTTTTTTTTCTTGTTTTTTTTTTATATTTCCATTGCCAAAATTTCGAAAATAGTGATTTTCGTGTTTTCAAATATTTTAACAGTTTACAGATTTTAAAAAAAATGTACACTCTGTACATTTTTCATGTGTGTTTGTTGACAATTCTTCGTGTCTGACAGTTTGAAAGAGTCAGCGAAGGTAGAGATATTCATTAGTGAATAAAATTTAATCTGGACGAAGATGTGTCTTTCGTACAAATACTCGTCATGCGCTCGAAAACGCTCGCCACGACGATTTATTAAATTGAATCAATTTGCGCGACGCCTGACGAAACGCTAAATATTCACAGAAAATGGATTTCACTTTTGTGTTTGTTGTCTTAAAAAACAGGAATTGAGGTATCAACAATGGCGTGTAAAATCGTACGAAGCTTCCATGTGCGCATTGATTACTTGTTTTTTTTTCTTTTTCTTTTTCCTCGTTTGTATAGCAAAAAATATTATCCTTACTCGTGCCAGCACGTATATAAGTGCAAAAGTTTGATCGAAGAGAAAAAAAAAAGAATTCGGTAGTTTAATAAGCGTAAACGACGAACGTTTTGCCAACGAATCTTGAGCGAATGATCGAACGAAAGATTGTTTCCCTCGAGGTAGCTCACAAACGAAGATTAAGGAAACGTGAATCACTCCGATTTTATCGAAAGATAGTCACAGCAGGGCTCCATGTCGGTTCAGTCCACTCATCGCGCTTTTTGTGCCCTCCTCGGCCAACGGAAATACTTACGATTTACATAATAGTAAACGGCAAATCGACGACTATGAAATTCGAGAATAATCGAAAACGTTGATCAAACGTCGATTCTCGAATGTGAGTTTGTTGCTGTTGTTGTTGTGTATGTGATAGAATAAGAAGAGAGCACGTTTCAATCGATCATGCATCCCGGAACTTTGGACGTTTGTGTGTTTATCCAGCAGGCCTTCTCAAAGTTGAACGGTCAGGCATCTGTCTCCCCTTTAAGCCTCAGCCGAGCGAAGTCCTCGAATATTATATCGTCGTCCCCGACGTCGTCCTCTCTGCGAAAGACAAATTAACAAAACAAAATTACCCTCTCACGCGTAACTGAATTACGGCGATACCAATTCGAGCCCAAGTTTGCTACGAATATCTTGCCTGGAAAATGCAATGGCTCAAAGCAAAACTTTGTACGTATCATTTATCTCGTCTAGACCGACCCATTAATTTCACCGGACGTCTGGATTGCGGGAGAACGCAATTAGACTGGAAAGGAATTTAGCAAGTAATTCGTATGAACTTGCATATTAAATATTTCTTCGTTGGGTGTTAATAGATACTCGCGCAATATTTAGTGACAAATTATTATTTTTAGGGTTGAAGCTCCAATCGATTTCAGACAAAAATGGATGTATTTTTTTTATTGATAAAAAAAGTAGTATAAAAAAATTCTAGATACACACTTTTCTAATTGTTGCGGTGTTTCGAAAATGTAAACAAAATTACCGAGTCTGAATACCGAAAGTTGTATAAATTCTAATAAAACACGTAAAACGGGTTTTTCAGAGTTACAAAACCTTTGTACGAAAAAATAACTTTTTTTCTTTAACATTAGGCTTTTGGTTATACGAAACGATTTCAAACTTTGCTGTTATTTGTTTTCGTAAAAAAAATGTGGAACATTAATGACTTGACGAATATCGAAATAGTAATTAATTCATGTCAATGTGAAAAAAAGATACGGGTTCAATATTTGACAATTTCCTTGTCATTCCGTAAAATTTGCAAGAAAATAAAAAATTAGTTGCCAGATTTTAAGCGATGTTTAGGAGAATTGGACTTCTTTTATTATTTATTATGCTCGTCTGCAGAATTTTTACATGATTTACCGTTACGAACAATCAATCGAATGTAACTTTTTATATAATTTTTTCGTACCGATAAAAAAATAATCAGACACGTTGCTTTCGCAAGTAAAGCCTCTCTTAAGAGAAGGGTGAGTCGGGTCAAAATCAATGTTATTCATTGATTCATTGTAGAAGCATCCAACTTAAGTAGTTGGGTTAAAATATTTTTCATAGTTTTTTCATCCTGCACACTTTCACAAGTAACCCAAATATGTAAAAAAAAATCGCAGTTGTGCCTCAGATAAAAAAATATCAGCAACTTAATAAGTGAATTATTCCTCAATATCACTGAGATTTACCTGACTCCCTCCTCTTATGGAAAATAAAAAATGCAAATTATTGAGTTTCATTTATAAATATTTTTTTCTTCGTACGGCAAAATAAAAAAAATTAAAAAACAAAGTAATCAAGAATCTTACGTGTCCAATTGTATGAGGTTCGTGTCAGGTGCACCTTCACCGTCTTCCGTTCTGTGCGTCGGACTCGGTCTGGCCGTCGACGGTGTCGGTGTCTCCTCTTCAGGTTTCGGATGCATCAGGATGAACGGTAGTTCCGCCACCAATTCACTGCGAAATATAAAACTGAATAAAGCACTCATCGTGCCGAATCTCTGAGATTTCGAAGATCTACGACTATATTATATATTGGGTCTTGTAAAAATAATATTTGGGGCGATGACGAGTTTACAGAAGTGCGAGTGAGCTTGAAGAGAGAACTTACCCTCCGAGAGCTCCTAGGCAAAGTTTCACTTTCACTTTGTACTGGACGATTATTCCAAGATTCTCACGTTGCGACGGGTCTGCCACACTGTAGAATTAAATGATTATCATGAAAAAATTATCATAGAAGCTTCACAATCACTAATCAACAAGCTAGCCTCCCATGCAAGTCCCACTGACAACCCAGCTATTTGAATAATAGAAAACACACATATTTTTAGTATATCAAAATTGTTTCTAATTTATTTCTAACGTCAGCGTCTCGAGTAAACTCAATAACGCCGGACTTCGCCGATGAAAGAAAAGTAAAATATCGATATATTGTTTGTATGCTTTCAATTACAACGGCTGCGTCAACAGTTTCGGAAAAATTTCATTCCACTGGAATATCGAATGAAGGAAAGAGAGCGGATGTAATGATAAGCAAGCACAGAGGAGAAACAGTAGCAAAGACAACATCGATGGCGCGCAGAATACTTCATGCAAATTATAAGGCATTATATACCCAAGCTGAAATAAAGCGAGCATGCATATATGATAGGAAAATTGGGATATTGGCGTGAGGCTTTTCTCTTAGGTTGGGTATTGTATTTCTGTGTCAACAAATATTATTCCTAAGAATTTCTTGAAACAGCAAAGATTAAAGAAACACTTGTTTCTGCTCTTTTTTTTTTCTTTTTCTTCTAGCTTTGCCGTCCACATGACTGACACTAGTTTGCAATACGTGGGAAAATTGTATGACGCCAGAACAGTGACGTGATATTATAAAGTCACGAGCCAGCACCGACTAATTCAATCAGCGATACGGCCTGTGGCCGTTGTGAACGATCCATCACAAATTTGTCCTATTATACGAAATTAGTCGGGGTTGGTACGTGATCAAACGCGCTACCGACAAAGTCGATTTCGATAGCGGCACTTTCCCGTCCGTGGGTCAATTCAACCAAGTTGAAGCCCACAGCAAGTTTACTACTCGTACACAGAGATGGGCAGACTGTGAAATATGTTTTATGTATTCGATTTTTTTATAGTATCTTTCATCACATTATTTATTCTATGAGAATCACAAATTGTTATTTGGTTAAAATCTCTTCGACATACCTTTTTTTCTGCATTGATAACAATTCTGTTCCTAACAATTTTAATTTCGCATTTAAATTGGAAACAAGATTTAGCAGAATATTTAAATTAATAATTTTTCGTTTGATTCAATGCAACATTTTAATTTTTACTGTAAATTTCAAAGAGTTTACAGTTTTGTAATCTAGAATCTACAGAAAAAACAGAAGTCCGAGACGCAAATATTTGCGTAATTTTATATTTACTGAATTAAAAAAATGAAAACATTGAATATTGGAGTTTTACACTGCCAATAATTCAGTAATTTTTTAAATACATCCTTGACATTTTTATAAAATTGTAAATTCAATAGAATGAGTTAAGTAAATAGAAATGGATCTTTTGAACAAATCAATTTTTATTTGCCCAATTTGCAAGGCATCTTTTCTTCACTAAATTTTATGGAATTTACAGCAACTAAAATTTACCAAAAAAAAAAAATTAGCAGTGTCAAAGTAAATTATTAAACAGTCGACAAAGTGGACTAATTGATGTTATGCGATTTCAGGTGAAAAAAAAACTATTTTTTTAATCCCATCTCTGATATATTAGTTCTTGCTATATATGAACGAGTTTGAATCGTGTATTTGTTAAGGTAGAAGGATACCCGACGTAACAATTATCCGTATAGTAACAATAAGGATAATGGGATAAGTAAACGAAATGAATCTGAAAAAGAAGCATTTTTGAAGCGGCATACCTAGTGACATTTCATGTTTCATGTTCCTCTCGACCGACTGTAATTGGATTTTTGTTCGTATTTAACGCGGGCACGAATCTAAACGAGTATGTTGGTCGGTAGTTATGCTGTTTTGGACTTGCAGTCGAACGACACAATAATGATAGCCGATACAGCGATATATATATAGTATGGTATATATATGTATATTTAATAATAAGTACTATATATATATATATATATATATATAGTGGTTAAATAGAATATAAATATTGAAATCTCAAGAAACGCAACCCCCTCAAAATATAATCAGCGATCTTTCAATAAAACATAATAAACGTAGCGAAGATGGAACGTAAATGAAATGTAGAAGGTACACTGGCATATCCGACGGATCAAGTATTTTCAAGATATTCCAAGAGACCATTGGCAAATGCAGAAAAGAAAAAGAAAAATTGCTTTTTTTCTTTTCTCTTTTCAATGAAACTTCAATTCAAAGGAATCGGGAGTGACAGATTTATCATTCACCGTCGCCCCGTGGATATCCTGCTAGGCGTGGTATGAGCGTGAACGAAAGAAATCAAGGAGATTTGATACCTATGACAATCACAGTATCGTGTTAATAGTCATTTTATTATTTGTGCAAAAATCAGCACAAATTCTATTCGACGTCATTTTTTTTTACTTACTTTGACGATTAGAAAATAAATTCGCATGGCGTTAAGATAAAAATCGTTCAAAACAGATAAAAATAATTTATAGTGAAATTGACAATGCGACCTTTCAAATTGCAAATTCTATCATTTTCTATCAATTCATCAATTTTTCAACTGAGATTTGTATTCCACATTAATTGACTTTGTTTTTCTCCAGGTATCAAACCACCTAAAATTTCGAGAAGTAAAATAAAGAAATTGTAGAAGTGGAATAATCTTCGTTTTTCTTTTACTGTAAATGAAAAAAAAAAAGAATTTGTATCGCGCAAAATATAACGGATAATTGTTGTTATAACATTGGCCTTACAGCGTGCTGGACGCCAAATTGGTGTCCTCGTGTTTGAGCTGGCCGTCTAGGGCAAGGGCCCATTTATCTTTGTTGTTGGCGAGAAGCGGCGTCAGCGTAAACACTTTGCTCAGCGTGAAACCTGGCCCCACCGAGCATCCCTCCCTGACAAACATTACAGTTACAAGTAAAACCGAGTGTGTTCAATTTATACGTAATGCAAACGCTTACGGTAAGAAATACCGCAATGATTTTCCACGCGACAGATTCGATTCATGTTTTTTTTTACATTTCTTCAGACGACAAATATTAGAAGTTAATTTCGAGGATTCATGGAAGATGAGAAACTCGAGAGAGAACAAAATATATATTCAAATATAAAGCCTCGAGGCGGTAGACAAGAATCGATTGAGAGTTTTGCAAACGGTTTTGCTCATCCTATGGGCATCCCTGGCTCCTCGATGAATCCTTTACGTCGTACCCATCTGAATTCATATTACGTGAATTCTCCTTTAGGCAATTTGCCGATTGCGTTCTATCATTAAATTCTAGGAGCAGCTCGATTCCCTGAGATTATAGAGCAAGCGAAGCCCTCAACCATCGAAACGTATTCGCGCTCAATATACTCAATTAGATATCGTGATCTACGAAGTCAAAGTAGACAGTGACGTCAAATCAAGAATCATCTTTACGAAGTACTTTTATGATGGAACATCAACGTAGTCAGTGTAAGTATGCCGGCCATGTGTGCATTTATGTATGTATGTATGTATGTATGTATGTATGTATATATATTATATAAATATATACACATTTTATATGGAATATGTATTGACAATTAATCTGTGCCACACACTGCAAATAAAGGCTAAAACATGTTTTGATGACGAGCGGGGATTTTGGGATTTGTCTGTATTTCTTCGTTACTTATGTATACGTAATTGTAATAACATATTTCCTAGATGTGTGTGCAATATGTGTGTACGATGGGATTTTCTATGTGCACAAATTTCTAATTGCACCCAACAAGTGACTGTTTAAAAAGTAAGTATTATTGCAGTCGTATTTTTTAAATATAAAATCGTGATGCAACTTTTAGAAACTTCATGATAATATTTCAATTTTTCTGTACTGGATAACAAATTGTTTGTCAAAAATTGTGCTGTTCAAACTGCTTACAAATTTACATTACCGAAAATGCATTTATATATCAGCCGGTATATTCAATTTAAAACACACGTGATGTGGAGTTACAAAGTTTTTACACTGTTGAAAATATTTAGAGTAAATTTCCTTAAGGGTAAAGGAAGCTGTTTTACAGAAACTGGTACATTAAATTTGATACGCAAGTGAGATGTAAAATTACCGTACTTTCTACTAAATCCACTAAAAATTAGGTAATTTGATATAAAACTTTGTTATTTTACTACACAGGTATATTAAATTTAATATATCAGCTGACGAATAAAATTTCCAGTAATGTAAACTTGCAAACATTTTTGACAGTGTATATTAAGCTTCGAAATTTTCAAAATCCTCAGTATGATCTCCGTTAATTTTACCTCTCACTTGTACATTAAATTGAATATATCAGTTTATGTATAAAAGCTTACATTACCTGTAGTGGAACAGTACATTTTCTTCAATAGATGAAAGTACAATTTTTTTTCAATCTTTTTAGTCTCAACTTATTTTCTTACTTGTATATAGTTACTTTCATACTTCTTGCACGCATGAAATACACAGGCATGGAAAACGGTGAGTTAGAGACACGGACGAACGAGGAGTGTATATCTGGTGTTTCAGGGGTGCTCGTGTAAATTCGCTGATGCAAGGGGTTGGCAGGAATGTAGGAGAGAGAAGACTATCACCACGAATTCCGACTTCCACAACCGGGGTATAGTAATGACTGCGAACCGCGCGGCATTAAGAGACCCCAGAGAGCACAATTAACAAAATTAAAAAACAAAAAAAAAACAGAAACGCAACAAAAAAAGTCAAATAAAACGTGAATAAAAATAAGTACAATAAAAATCACAAAAAGGAAAAACGTAACGGGCATTCCATCCACCAATAAATAAAAAAAAGTCTTGTTATTCGTATTATCCTTTTTCTTTAAATATTTTTTTGGTGAAATCGCTCGAGTGGAGACTGCAAACTGAGACTGGCTATAGTTGACTGCCGTAGCAAGGATAATTTGGCGGAGGTTCGCGGTAATTCTGAACCGTGGGATAGGTATACCAATTCCTGTCGGCACGGGAACCAGATATATAACTTTCCAAAAATTTCGTTCGAGACCCATTTACAAGGAACTGATTATACACAATGATCCAGTTATTGGCCTGCTGCTTTTGGCCCGTGTATAAATGCCGTTGGCACGATTTTTATTCTTTTCTTTTTTTTGCGGTGAGTATTTTTTCTTAACTTTTGAAATAATGTATTTAAAATGTTGTTTATAGCATCAATTATTAAGTAAGAATTAATGTAATTTGTAAAGAGATTCTCAACATTATCAAACATTTCCCGATTTTTTTTCCCCCAAGAATAATCTATAATCTCTGTCCTATTTTCTAGTGTAAAATCTGGTCACGTAAAAAATCTTTGGCTCCAAATATTGTAGGAGTATTTTTTTTCAAGTAATAAACAACGAAAAATAAAATTCCATCTTCAATTTGTTATATTAGAATTTTGTATACATTTTTTTTCTATTTGAAAAAAAAAAGTAAAATCTCTTTTGCCTGAAATTGGTGATCCCCTTAAATCTCTGCGAGTGAATACATTATTTTACGTATCGAGAAGAGTCATTGGACATTATATGGACAGAAGCAATTCTTCGACTGATCTAGATTAAAATCACTCTTTCACGTGTAAATTTTAAAAAAATGATACAACCCTTTAGAATTGAATTGATAGTCATTATCTTCATCTTTTTCGTGTCGTACGAGTTACAAAGTTACGAAGTTTCATCTCACCTTAAAGTGTCATTGACAGGAATCCACCTCGAGGGGCAATCGAGATATATTGAATTATATCGTTTGCCCGAGTGACTCCAGGCTCAGATTATAGACCCGGTCAATTTGGGACGATCTCTATACGTTGAACGAGAAATGAGGTGAACGGGGGGCGGTTACGGAATTTATTGGCTCTTGAACCAATTTCCACAAGCCAATAGGAGCAAGCAACTATGTACACGGACTAGTATAACCCGTGACCAGTGTTTTTCAGTCTTCACTCGTGATAACCCAAATAATATTCATTAAATCGTGCCGAAATTTTTTTTTTGTCGAACGCTCACATGGTACTAGATGCGAGATTGGTGTCCTCGTGCTTAAGTTGGCCATCTAGGGCAAGACCTCGTTTGTCCTTGTTGTCGGCAAGGGTCGGCTTTAGAGAAAATACCTTGCTCATGGTGAATCCTGGCGCTACCCCTATACTGCCAGTGCAATAATCTTATTTTTCCTGTCGGTTTCTTTTCATCCTCAAGGGCACCTCTTTTGTCAAGAGTGTACAAATACATTTTGTACCTTTTTCTTTTTTTTAAGGAGATTTGAGTGCTACACACTAGTTAAATCAGCGCTTACTTTTTAGAATCGTGTCTGTAAAGTTTTATATAAATTGTACCGGAGGCAGATAATTTAAAAAAAAATTTTAGCAAACACATTTAGCACGTTGCTAAAATTCAAATTTAATCAAAAAATTCTGGGAAAATTGGACAAATAGCATTCTAAAAAATTGAACAATATTGCAAACACTTTTTTTTTCATTTTTTGATGTGAGATTTAAAAAAACTGGATTTTTCAAAAGCGAAATATTTCAAATATTTTGGTGCAATAAAGTGTCAGGCTATCGAGAAGTTCGTTTTTTCAATAACATTTCTCTGAAGTACAAACACACATTGTGACACAAAACATCCGTCACTGCAAGGTTTTATAAAAATGATGCACAATATTTATCATTGATTTGAGTAATGTGAAGCGCTCAAATCTCCTTAATTATTAAATTACCTGCTATTCCCATGAAATGAGAAAGCCGTAAATCAGCAATTCTAACTTTAACAATAATTTTCTGTACATCCATTACAATCTCCATTGTATAAAATTACTTAGTGACTAGCAACGCGCAGTAAGGGCTTTTTACACCCTCATCCTACACACATGAATCGATAGATAATGGAAATAAATACATCGTGGCAACGGCGCGGCAATTACGCGGTTCATTACACTTGCAGAGACGTTTGGAAATTCAAATTATCGCGTGGAATGAGGTCGACTGTGACGCCACGATGTTAGTTAAAGGTCAATAATATTGTTTCGTATGTACGGTACGTACTACCGGGATAAACACGTCGGGTGTGCTAAATCTCATTAGGTCTCATTGGTATCATTTCTATAGTGCTGTATATTAAAATCGCGAATTATCGAAGCAACGTGATTACTTTAATATTAAGTTCGTAGATTCAAATAACACTGTAATTTGGAATTTGTAATATTTACGAGATTTTTGCCTTTTTATTTATGCATTGTTGTCTTTTTCAAAATGTAACTTTTTCGGAGTCTCGAAGTTACGCCGAAAAACTCAAAAAAAAAAAAATGAAAAAACAATCTAAATTATTGTTGAATTATCATACATTATTCCCGAGAGGCAAAATCGACACACCCATTGGCCGAGAGAGCATGTGGACGCTCGTATGTCGACGAGGATAGATTCTTTAAGAATCCCAAGGGAGAAACGGACCTTTTTTGATACCAGGCGTATCGCGGTTTGGTCTAGCGCCAAGAAAATTACTTTCCCGAATCACGCGAGAGCCTCGCCTACAAAATTTTACGTATTCGCGATTCTGCCCCATAAACATCGTCAATTATAATCAACGTGACTATTGGCCCTCCTTGCTATTTCGTAACCATGTTGTCATGTGGCTAAATAAATTCGACACGCAATCGCGATACTCTCGCCACTAAAATTAAATTAAAATTGCTTTGAATTTATCATCGCTGTGCGAACCTCAATATATTTACTTGTGCGGTAGATGCGCCAGTGAGTCAACGGGTAATGAAAATACTTTTTCATAAATTATACATTATTTGTTGTATAAACATTGCATAAACGTAAGTTCAATAAAACTTTAATGTACTGATTTAAATTATTGTATCGAAATTTTTATCATAAAACGTTTGAAGAAACGCATGAAGAAAAAAATGTTTCAAAAGACTCATTTGCTTTAACCCAATTTTAATAATTATTCATAGAATGTGAATAATATCTTTAAATGTGAATATAAAAAAGTTGTAACTTATCAAAATACACGTTTATTTGTCGTGCTTAATAGAATTAACTGAACGTAACGTCACTGGTGCGTTTGCCGCGCAATTATTAAATGTAAATTACAATATTTCAAGTAATACTCACTCGCTTTCCGCCTCGGCGACAGTGCACTTGTACTGCGCCGTCGAAAAGAGACAAATATCGGCGAATTGTCTAACTGACACTTTAATCTTTTTAACGGTTCTATTGCTGTTGTTCGCTATGTGAACATTTACGGCAATATTCTCGCCGTGGTGATAGAGCTCCTTGTCCAGTGACGCCTCAAGATGTAGCTTGTTCGGCGACATCATGAACTCTTTGCTGACCTCGACCGAGGGCTGCTCGCCCTGTCTCGATGGTGCGTACATTATTTTTCTTATGGCGAGCTTTACGGAATTTCTATAATCAGAAAAGAGCTAATACAATTTTAAGTCGAATAGATGAAAAAAAATATCATTTACAATCTTTTTTGTTTGATTTAAAGTTAGGATTTATTTTTAATCTCAAATACGTATTTAGGACATTGCACACCGATCGGATCACCTTTTACCACGATCATCGTCGATATAGCAGATTATTTTTTTAGTCATTCACTTCAATGGATGGTGGATGCTTAATTTTTATGTGAATTTCTAAAAATTACTCTAAAAATTGCGTTTAAAGACTTTCGAATGAACGTATTTTCTTGGAAAATAAGCCGTATCGTAAAAAAAACGTATATAGAAGCTTTTCATTTTGAAGTATAATTTTATGCCAACTTATTTAAAAAATTCTCCAACATCTGCGAAGCATTGATTTTCAATTAATAAACATAAAAATCGTACTTTTTAAGAGCTTGGGTATTTTCTTTTTTTCGAAAAAATGTCTAAAATTCTACTAATAAAGACGAACATTTTAAGCCTACACGGGGAGATAACGTAAACCGAGGAAAATGAGGTTTACTAAACTTTTTTTTTTTTTTTTAATCGTACCGTTTATGCGGTTTGTCGTCCTGCGTCTCACCTACAAACGCTTTTAGTTCGTAATCAACGCCGCACGGTTTGCCGGTATCACCGGGCGCTGGTTGCAGGGTTACCGAGGCCGGACAGTGCGGCGGAAGCTCGAAGTAGAACGGATACGCATTGCTACCAAGCTTCTTTACTAGTCTCTCCTGAAGCCGTGTAAGTTCTCTCGGCGGCTGGGACCCGGGCACGACCGGGTAGATCTGCTCGGCCGCGAGATAAAGGTCCTTTCTGAAGGTTAGGCCGAGGACGTCCAGGTCTTCCCGGCCGTACCTGAAGGCCGCCAGAACATGACCGAAGACCTTCCGGTCCTTCACGTAATCCGGATCAATCAGGACTACGCCGTCTGAAAACAGTTTTATCATTTTTGCATTAAAAAAAAAACAAAAAAACGTTGCGAATGCCGTAATCGCAATATTGTGACTTTTTCATTATATTTTTATTATAGTGAAATTGGGATAAAGTTTATAAACGATATTAGACACATATTTTCGAATTTCAAAACACTTCTTCTAAACACAAATCGATTTGATTTTGAGACCCTGATCTTCGTTTCATTGAAAATTCTCAAATTAAAGTCACAGAAGAATGATTTAACGATCAACCGTTTAAACGACGATTTAACCATTTCACTCGTTTTATCACACAGAATCTTTCATACATTATCCTTTTCTTTTCTTTTCCAGAACATCGACATCAATAAAACAATTGATTCAATATCATACCGATTGGATCGACATGCGTTATGTGATCGACAAAGTCCCTCTTCCCGAGATAGACCGTGATTCTCCCATTTGGACAGGATTTCTTGAACACGCGGGTCGCTTGCCGCCTACTGACGCTGTCCACCGCGTCCATAGCGTAATTTTTCAGCCCCACGTTTGATCCTAACTCATTTGAAGAATCCTCCTCAGTGTCCGAGAAATCGGATACCGAACTGTCCGACTGTAACAGAAGGAAACAATTGCAAAATTAATATCAACTATTCCAAGTTTATTATATCAGCGAATTGATAGTTGTCATTTATTTATAAACCTAATTATCCAGACCATTTTCAGAGACTGAAACTGAAACTTTACGATATAAGATGGGATTATCAATTTTTAATGTATTCTTGGATACAAGAAGTGAATTTAAAAATTGAAGTGAGTATACACTTCAATTGTTAAAAAAAATTATCACCAATTTTTTATTGCTGTTGCAAATTTGAAAAAAGATGTCCTGTCACTTCTAAAAATATAACAAAATATTTGTAAGTATTTATCAGAATATATATATAATTTTCATCAAGCCATCATGTTGGTTGCATTTCATTGTTTATTACACGTGATGCGGCGAATGTCCAATAGACTTCTCAAAGCGTTTTTCGCGACCCTGAAAGCCTTCACGGGTGTGCGGTGAGTGGAACGCACATTGAATGCGTACATTTTACTACCTCTACGCTTGCCGCTGACACTTTATAGCGTGTGCTAAGCCGCGTGTCGAAAATGGCGATTCAAGACGAGTACATATACATCGTCTGTGTATCCAGCTCTTGAGCATCGGGAATTCGAGAGCGTTCGTGCGTCACGTTTTTGCCCCGACGTGTACGTACTACGTGCGCTGTAAGGTGTAACGATATCTATATCGTTTCCCCGCACGTGAGATCCTTTACTTAAACTTGAGCCAACGAGGATATAAAACTCGTTCGTATGCCCTTAATATACGTCATGCAAATTGCATTGTTACGTCGTTAATTATGGATCACCGAGAGAGATATATAAGGACGCACGCACTTCTGGATTACGAAAAAAAAGGAGATTTGAAAATGACGAACGAAGCACCGATCTCACACGTCGAATGCCAAACTGGTGGAGCTTGTTATTAACTTCAGGAATTTATATCTCACAGCCCTGAATACGCATTAAAACACACACACGCGCGCGCGCGCGCACACACACACACACACACACACACACGCACACAATTTCAACAAAATTACATACAAGACCTGCATAGAACCCTTCCCCTCTTATCACCGACGAAGAATTATAAAATGACATACAAAATATATATAGTAATGTTAAACATCACAGGGGAGAAACCGTCTCTCTTGCTATAAGCGTCACAGTAACTGATTAGCACGACATCCTTATAACATAATCACCTTGAGCATGGTTTTGCGTTGCTCTCTTTTTTTTTTCTCAATGGTATTTGATACGACTCGTAAGATATACGTTGTCCAAAGAAATAGTGAGCTTTCTTAAGCTTCTTAAGAATTCATTGGTCGACGTTTCATGAATAAATTGAGATCGTATTTATATGAATGGCTATTTTTATTTTTATTAATTTTTTGACGAAAGTGTGTTATCAAAATGTTTATTGATTGAATGGAACAAATGCGGAGATTTGTACGATGCGGATATCTCCGTCGTCCCGCAGCGATTATCGAGACTGAACTGGACGACAAATCGTATGTAACGGTTGTCAATTTCACGGCGGCGATAGAGCGGAGGCGGCAGTGCTGATGCTATGGCTGCTTTTGCTGTTGCTGCTGCTTGCTAGCTCTGATGCTGGGGTCGTAATTCCGTAACGCGATAATGACGTATATAGAATAAATTCATGCAGTCATACACCGGCGTATGGTCCGGCACGTGGAGATCGGGACTTTTGTATCAGTACTTATTGAGGAATTGGCGCGCGAGCCGACTGATATATAAATACGATATAAGAGACTGCTTTGATCTAGTTAGCAAAGTAATCTTTCCACAGTAGTTGGATTCGTTTTTTTTAACTGTACGGTAATTGACATATTCAAGGTAAGATGCATTGAATTGATACGTTTGTGTCTATCGGATAGTATTGAGGTTTTTAAAGTTTACTACTTTGACGAGTACAACAAATAACAAACCTCGTTGTGTTAATTTGATATATTTTGCTTCCTCATAGAGGAAGTTTTGTTTTCATGGAAGAAATTTTTTTTTCGTGATTTTCATTTCAGTATGCTTAAAATTGTCTAGCACGTCGAGAAAATTGGTTTAGAAAAAATGTATGCATGGATGTGTGTGACCGGCATTCAAAATTCAAACTTGCATATCTCAAGAACGGCTTTAACACTCGGGCTAAAATTTGGCACGCATATGCGGCAGGTAGACGTCATCGCTTGTGGTAATTTTTTAAAAAATTCAAAAATATGTACAAATTTTATTTGACTTTGCAATTTTCGAAAAATGTCTGTATGCGTTCTAGCTTCCGCAATTTTTAAGCTATAGAGCTAAATAATTTTTTATACATAAAGCAGTCTTAAAGAAGGATCCGTGTTGAATTTGGGGCGAATCTATAAATAGGTTGGGTTTTTATGAGATTTTGAATTTTTCAAAAAAATTATGTTTTCCTGTAACTCCCGTAAATCCTCACGAAATCGACTGATATTTTCTACAGATGAAAAATAACATGCAATGCTGCTATGTATCAAATTTAATGATCGGTAATGCGATTAAGATTATACGTGATTTTGAAATTTTGAAAAAATTATCATTTTCTTATTACTCAGTTCAACTAACAATAACTGAATTAAAACTTTTTCGAAAAGAAAAATACAGATAAAAAATATTCACTGTTGCTACCAAATGTGACGACGATCGGTAAATGGGTTTTGATTTTGGAGCAATTTGAGATTTTTCATGTTTTAACAGATTACATTTCCATTTTTCCCAAAGCTTCCTTCATGAGGAAGTCAAAATTAATAAATAAGCTTCATCATAGAGATTGCTTTGGGGGAAAAAAAAATTAACGAGGGAGCAATGTGCAAAGTTCAACTTTGCAACTATTGTCTTCCTCATAGAGGAAGCTTTGACTTCACGTAAGTTTTTGTTGTTGTTTTCAGACTTTCATATCAGTGGAATGGTTTACAAAAAATGTCCATGTCCGTGTCTGTGTGCGCAGGACTTCGAAAATTTGATATGAAATTTTATACGAAATTTATTACCCGCAAAAAAATAGTTAAAACAAATTATTCTCCATGAAGTCGGTGGAATTCGTAAGGAAGACTGGTTGGCCTTGTCCAATTTTCAAGTTTATCGATTTTGGAACTCAATTTTCTTTTAGTTGATAACTAGTCTTATTAAAAATAAAAGGCATTCCATTTAAAAAATGTGAGAATAAAAATTTGATCACGATTATCTAGAACGAAATCGTATTTTTCATCCTGACAGCTTATCTCAAAAATGTTCCTCGAAAATGTGTCTTCGACTCATTAGATACAAATTTTATTGACATGTATACCCTTTTTTTTTTAATCACAAAGACACCTTATTTTTGCCGACCTCTATTTCCCTTAAATACAGTAATTTAATGTATTCTGTTTTTATTAAATGTTTTGCATACATTATTGTACGTTTCAGACGTCACATCATAACAATCGCATGCAGTTTCAAAAGAAACAGAAAATTCAAATGAGTCGCGTCTATCCAATATCGCCATACATTCGTATTTTTCTATTTTCGTTACAAAGCGTGAAAATGAGCTGTTTAGAATTAATATGCAATATTGTACTGGTGAGATAGCAGAGGTGGATGACAATAAATCAGCGGGACAAGGAAAAGCGGCATCTAATGAATATTAGGATTCGCATAGTCGCACTCAGTCATGGATATATTGCAATTGTAAAGCTTGTCATATTGAAATACGAATATGCGTATAGCGGCCCAGCTGTATATATACTACAAGGCACGATGAGCGATTATTATATGACGGCCTTTATTGTGTATCTCTATCGTTTAGTGAGAACACGCAGAACCAGCAAACGAACTAACCAACTGGGGAACCCAGCCTGGGTTACCTACACGTTCTGCTGTGTGTCGTTGACGTCACGAGCCAAAGACTAATTATCTCTCGTGGCTGACGAGCGATAGCGGCCAAGTACGCGAACGATTCGTTGCAGATGCGAAGTGGCGTGGCGTGTTTTGCACCGAGTTGGAATTCAACGAAAGAACTTAGCTCGGGTGGGAGGAGGAAAAGAGTGGCCACTCTGTTGTCGTCAAATACGCGTACGACTTAAAAAATGATCGAGCAGCATTGCGGATTGATGCATTTGACTCAACCCGTCCCTTCTGTAATCCCATGTGATATGTACAGGATCGTATCGGGAATTGTTATTTAAAAAAAACTGTGTATCTGCAGTCTACTTTTAGCATTTTTGCTTCCTCATACAAGAATCTTTATTTCCGCGAAAGAAAAAAATTTCCGACATTTTCATGTCAGCATACTCAGAATGGTCCAAAACTTCGAGAAAAGTGGTTTAGAATAAATGTCCGTATGTCCGGACTGATTTGAATCATGTCAAATTTTTGTGCCATATACAGTACAGTCAAGTGTCTCATTGGTAAACATTTTATAAAAATTGATTGAAGAATTTTGATTTCATGACATTTTTTAGATTTTGAAAACTGTCTGTGAACGCTCTAACTCGAACAAATGTCCAGCTACCGGGTTGAAACTTGGCACAAAACTAAATCGGGGTGGTGCGGCGTTTGGTATTGAATTTGGGCAAAATCGATAAAGTACTTCAAATTTTATCAAAATTTCCATTTTTGTAATTTTTTTTTAAAACACACATATTTCCAAAATGTGTGCAACTGTTCTATGTTCAATTTTGTAATCGTTTTTGTGTTTAATTTAACAAAATTCTCATTGCGAAAACCGAAATGTATAAAATAGAGCATAATGAGCAGTATGTACTTTGCATTCTTTTATGTTAGTAACAAGCTACAATAATTTTCCTTTTTAGTATCTTTCATGGATTTTTTGTTGGTGAAAACTGATAGGAATTGCCTGTTTCCACAACAGATACTATAAGATCAATAACCATACGAGTGCCGTACGATTGACTGAATCAATAATCAGTCACGATAGAACCCCTCCCAGCAAATTTTCATAGGTTGACAGTATCCCGCGCAACATATGATCCACTACGACTGAGAGCTGCAGGGTAAAATATCGCGCGACCTCTCGGAAATGCTTTTTCCCAACAAGAAAAAAAAACGATAAAAGCATATACGTTCGCGCATACAACTGCAGCAAAATGTGAATTTAGTTTCGCGTGATGTCTTGAAAATTCGTCGTTTGTAGGTTGACAAGGGTGGAAGGTCGTAGGTCGCGTGTAAGTGAAACGAGGACGTTGAGACGAAATCAAGGGTAGCGTAGACCGGGGCTAGTTGAATTGACTTTTTTGAAATACTTAGCTGAGTAAAATTAGGCCAAAAAAAAAGAAAAAAGAAAAAACAAAACTATAATTTTGTATTAAAAAACAACGAAGGATAAATTTCTGCTCCAAAATTTTTTTTTCTTAAGGATCTTCAGAATCATTATTTTGGGCTCATATAACTCGATTCCTGAGGAAGAGCGAATAACCCAATCATCGAGTTATTTTTTACCAGCCTAGTGTATAAAAGTTTTCAGTATTACCAACCTAGTTCATTTGCAGAATTAAAAATATACATATACACGCTTATTTGACTTTTATTTCAGATTGAATTCATCGATGCACACTTTCGAAGACCACTTTTTCATAATATCAGCTGAATCCTGAATAGTTAATGAATCCGTAGCATGAAAGTTATTACATCGAAAAATCATCTTAAATACATACAAAAAATTTCGGTCCAACGTTAAAGTTTGGTTCTTTTTCCATATAATTTTAATATTTAATTTCTCAGCATAGTTTTGTGTGACAAAACGTCCTTCAAATACACAAGGTGAAAATTTCGCCGACTTCGTTAAAACTGCCACATTCGTTGCGTCGCAAAAACCGCCTTATTGTTGTGACCATTACTGTTCCCGGAGTAATAGCGCTGGTAGAGTGAGTAATAAGCTCTATTGCACCCTAAGGTATCCCTAGTAATGAGCCCTACTCCCTAGGGAGTAACAGGCCATTTTACGCTCCCATTGCAGGCAGGGTATGTGTTATTCTAACGAAGTCGAGCAATGAAAAAGCCAATTTCAGGCGTGAAAGTTCAAATCTGCAGTTTCGACAGGACCACCTTAAAATCGTTGACTTGTTTGATTCTCCTTGTCCCTGACACAACTCGCCCCGGTCACTCGTGCATTTTGTATTGGAAGATAAAACATGGTAGTGAGGCGGACTACGTCGTTGTGCAGCAGCAGTAGCACTGAGAAGCAGCACGAGACTCGTAGCACGTGCACACAGCCCTCTCAGTGATCAACAACCCAAGCCCTAGAATCCCTGCAAGCGCGAGCGAGGGAAAGAGCGACGAGCACGAGGGACGCCTAGACAGGAGTGCTCGCTCCAACTAGCGAGTATATATATATATATATATATATATATATATATATATATATTGCACCACAGCCCGGAGGCTGCACTTTGATTCTCCCTCGGTTCAACATACGCCTATCATACGTAGGGTATATATGCCTACTGCGTTCGCGACGAAGCTCGTTATCTCTAGAGTTCCCTGGTGATGTCGAGTTCCCCAACGGCGGTCTTTCGGCCCACACGCTACTGTACCAAACGTATATCCCCGTGCATGTATACACACAACTGGTATTAAATGGTAGAGTCGAAGCAGCCGCGACAAGCCGGTTAAAGTTTCGCACCGGAACGACCCAGATTTTGCCCTGTACGCGGGTGGCCACTTTATACTTAACGCCTAGTTGGGGTATATAGATTGATGTGAACACATTCTCAATCAACCGTCGAAGAATTAACAGTTTTAGGAGATTTCGATCGGACAGTCAGTTAATTCCCATAGAAAGCTTTGAATTGATCTTCATAAATTAAGTAAAATGTTCGAGAGTGTATTTCAGCAGAATCCGCGATGGTTTGGATCTTGTAGGATTTCGAATTTGCAAATTTAAAATATGTAATTTTTTAAATAGACTTTTCTACATTGCTACAGATATGTACAAAATGAGTGCAAACACAGTCTCCACGTTAAGATGCCCTTCCCGTTGTAAACGCTTAGAAAAATATGCATACGCCAGTCATGAACTCCAAATGCAACTGTCCTCTTTGATAAAAATGACAATAATCCCTAGAATAATACGCCTTTCAATTACCTTTTCCATAAAATTCCTTTGTTATTATAAATAAAATTCCGTCAAAAGCGAAAAGTGTTTTTAAGGGTGGACTATTTTTCCTTTCTGTAGTGAAGATCGAACGACAGCCACCGATTGGCTGCGTGAGAATGTTGGGAAAAGTGTAATTCGTCCAAAAACGTTTTTTCGTTCGTAACGGAATTTGCGAATGTTGTATAATTTTATTTTTAATAACAAAGGGATATCATTGAAAGAGATATCAAAGGGCGTATTCATCAAACGGATTAGTTTCATTTTCGTCGAGAAAAACGATTGCAATTTCGAGTTTTTGATCGACGCACGTTTCATCTTCCATTTCATTCCTTATTTATTAAATACACAATTTAACATGGAGGCTGCGTTTATACACCAGTTAGATACGTATCCGTGAATTACTTTCGGGCAAGTCTATTTTACCGAGCGTGATGTTCGCTGCCCAAGCGAAGCGAGAGCTGAAGTCACACAAGGTGAATGCGAATGAAAAAATATATGCTGCATTCAGAATTTAACGACTATCACAAAAGCAATTAGTTTATACTCATTAAAAAGATAAACAGGTGTAATATTAAGCAGATTTTTGGCGGGATGTTCAGGCAAATAAAAGTTTCGTCGGAAGATTTAGATAAACAATTGGCTGAACGATCCATATTCAATTTACATCAAATTTCGAAATCCATCTATCAATATACTCATGCCTCCCAAAAAGATAACTTTAATAAACGACACATTTTTCTTTTTTTTTTAATTGGTTGAGAACCTCTGGAGCACGACGACGATCGGCATCTCGCGGGAGCGCGTAACTTCGATTGAACTCCGGTTGACGTCATTATGGGCCTCGAGAGGCCACAAGCATTGCGTAGTAGGTATCCCAACGAACGTTTTATTCTCTCTTGTACGTATATAAGCACCACAGAATCACAGAGATCGCTCGTTCGTTCGTTTTACACGTACCATGTGTTCAGTTGACCTATAGATATATATGAGCGGCTGCGCTGTCAGAATCCAACGAAATCATTTAACCGGAATAACTCAGTTTCGATGAATGTCTCTATGTCTCTCTCTTTCTCTTCAAATCTCTTGAGTCGTAACGACAGATTTTTGGCAGCCGAATGGTCGTTATGCACTCTATCGCTTCATCTCCCTTTTTCCATTGGCCGTTTTGCCTCTTTTCCTCAAGATTCTACATCCTGTTGGTCGCCAATCGATAAAACCGTCGAGTCAGCCAAGCTTCCCCAAATCTTTTTCGAACACTTTATGTGAATTCGTAAAACCGCAGTGAGCGTATACTTCGAGGAGAAGAACGAGCCGATATTTATTACTGGAAAACCCGGCTAGATCACGATCTATGGACGCTGTGCGAAGAGAGTCTCACTTATATAAAAACCCAAGAAACCATGGTAATGTCGTGAATTGCGGCAACTTTTCTTCTGCGTATGTATCGATATATCGTATTACCAATAAATCGAAGCATCTGTATGGATTCATCAATTTCAAGAGGTATACGATATTATAGTACTGTATATAGTGCTATATAAATGCACTCTTGGCGACGAGACGCAATAATACGCCAAGTTTCAATTTCAGTAATTTCGTTTGACGTACAATTGCGCTTCAATCGGAATAAGTCTCATAACCGATGATATTCCACATCGCGTGTATCCTGATGAAATTGAAATTCTAAGGTTTCTGTTCAATCAACGCTTTGCAATTGCCAATATTATGGAAATATAAAGTAGGGATTCTGCAGGGAGAACCATTTATTCAGGTTCACGCCATAATAATTTGCATCATTCCTGGAATAAGTAAGATGTTTGAGGACGGTGAACATTACTTTGCAAAATTTCTAATGTAAATTGTAATTTTTATGGATACACACCGCAATTATTACACCAGAAGCTGGAAAAACTTTGGTGAATTATAGACTTTTGCTGCATTGAACTAGACTTTAGATCATATTTTGTATATAACGGATTTCTACTGCATTTCTTGAGACTTCGGACAACCTTTAATAGATCATGTATGTACTATAGAAAAAATTCTACTGAATCACTGACAATCGTAAATCAGAACCTAAGTAATTGTGATCGCGCCGTAATTAAGATGAACGTATAAAAACAAACAAAAAAACATTCAACGAAATTTTTTGTACTTCGGTGAGGAATCCAAACTTTTATTCAATTTTGTGTTTCCTGGTTGACTGAATCTATCATCAGCAACGGAAGTAACCCCCGGAGGCAATTGTCATAGGTCGACAATATCCTGTTGCAATATACGACGGAGAGCTGTAGGGAAAAAAAATTGCGACCTCCTTTTTGCAAGAGGAAAATGATAAAAGCATGCGACCGTGCACACAACTGCAACTGAAAACGTAAATTTAGTGAGCATATAAATCTGCACTTCTTCTCAATGGACTAACAGAGCATTAAGCAGCACATTTTTTCATTTTTTCCAAACATTTTTTCAAAATTTGCGAAGAAGGAATAAAATTATCAAAAATTTTCGTAAACTTTACAGTGTCTATAATTAAAAATCAATATGTGGTACAAAAAGTACATTCTCATGTATTTGCCGAAAGCTGCTGGGCAGCTTAGGGCAAATGCTGCGGTGCAGCAAACATTGTTATTATTATCATATTGTTATATTTTTTATATTTTATATGTAAATCATCTTTTTTTTCGTTTTCTTTTTTGTAAATGATAATAATGATAATAAACTTTCTAATCTCAACAAAAAAAAAAAGTGTCTACAGAAGTGTAAAAAGGGTGGAGCAAGAATTTAAAAGTAGTTCCTATAAGAAAATCTTCTATATGGTGTGCTAGGATATAAAAATACGATACTGCGAGACGATTTTTCAATTTCAATTTGGGGTGATATATTTTACGATGATACGGAACGGTGTGTCGTTAACAAAATGAAATACAATTCACTTTTGCGCGGTACGCGAATGCCGCACAAGCCCGCGAGGCGTCTAAAAGCGAAACGCGAAAACGTTGACGAGAGGGGTGAACGAAAGATTTGGGGTTTTTTTTGCCTCCGGGAAACTGTCGGATTGCCACGATAGGATTAGGCCTCTCTTTCACTCTTTCTCTCTCTCTCTCTCTGGCTCTGGTTATTCGGGATGCTGTAGTTGAGAGTGGGACGTTCTGTGGAAAATGGAAGTGAAAACGGTGATGAAGACACGGACGGTGGTACATAACGTAGTGTGGAAATGGAAAATCAATGCCTCACATTTTTTTCTCTCTTTTTTTTCAGTAGTCTGAACGACAGCCACCTCCTCCTTTTTTTCACTTTGCTAGGGACATTGCCTCGTCGAGTGGATCAATCTCCCCATCACCATTCCACGCGACCTTTGCTTTCACGAGGATGATGGCGTGGGCGATTCGCGCGATAATTCCTCGGTAGGAAGCAGTAATCAAATCACCAGCCAACCGAGAGCTTTTTGTTGTAACTCAAAATTATGTCGTTGATATAGACGTTTAAATGATTCCACCGTTATCGACTGATGCTAGAAATAGTCGCGCCAGTATTTCTAAATATATAGTTAAATCATGAAGAGTTATTGTACTAAACTTTTTTTTTTTAATTGCAAACAAATTTGGGCATTTGTGGGTTAAACTATTTTAGTGTAAGAACAAAAATGTTAGTTTCGTTTTCATTTCGTAGTACAGTTCTATCACCCCCAGAGGATTAACGAGTAATTTCCTTAATCGTATAAAATTAGTCAATTGGTATATCGATGATGTAGTCCAACAAAAAAAAATGCATCACTCATGTATTCGTATTTCGCGCTTGTCAAAAGCGCAGTTATCGCTGTTCGTCGAAAGCAAACAAGTCCCACCCCTATATATGAGAGGTTAAACCAACATCGATGTTCCAATATTATCGCCTCTGTATTTCAATACTCCCTCCTGTTTTGTCTCGCTTTACTGTACGCTAGTATTGTTCTGTGTATATTGACATGACGTGATAAAATCAATGAAAAAGAAAACTCTATTGGATATATATATTGGACGTGTATATTGACACGACGTGATAAAATCAATGAAAAAGAAAACTCTATTGTATGAGCATAGCTTCACCTAACTCGCTGGTAAGCTATTAAATCTCATGCTCTCATTCTCGTGTCCTTTCATGCAGTCAAACGGTGCAATCCAAAGATAAAAAATTAGTCAGGTTGCGTTTGTTTTGTGTGAAACAAAATGTAATCAACAATTTTTTTTTCTCTGATACACTGAATTGCAAGCGTGCAAAGTAGAAGCATGTTCCTGCCTCATTTTCTTTTGCCTCTTGCAAAGCTTTTTCCATGAACAGGTCATTGATTTTGACTTGCTTGTAGAGGAAGTGTTATGAAAGGTGGAAAATAATGCACGATGCAATGCACAAGATTCTACTTTGCAGTCTTGTTTGGGGACGTCGTCAAAACAAAAAAAAATCGATTTTCCTACACTTCCAACAATCTCATGAATACCTTTAGGAACGTGCAAAATAAATTTATATCGACGCAATAATGATGAAGAATAAAAAAAAGCCTGCAGAGTAGAACCTTGCAAATTGCTTCCTCACAATGTTCTATCTTTGACAAAGCTTTTTTTTTTACAAAGTTATCTCTATCACAAACTATGCTGATCAATTTTGGCTTTCGCGCAGAGGAAGCTTTGTAAAAAAAAGCTTTGTCAAAGATAGAAAATTGTGAGAAACCAATTTGCTAGTTTTTACTTTGCAGGCTTGTTTGCGCTCGAAAAACATTTTTAAAAAATGCAAAATGTCATAAAATTTAAACAGTTCGACCGATTTCCGTCAAATTTTCGCTCAAACCCTGTTGCATGGTAGTCCAAATTTGATATGTGATATACAATATGTGAACCAAATTTGAAGCCGGTATCTCGTAATTTGCGCAAGCTTGTGCGCGAACGAGATTTTTTAAAAAATTCAATATACCATAAAATTTGAACCGCGAGACCGATTCGCGTCAAATTTGTACTCAAACCTTGTTCAATGGTAGTACATAGGTGAATCGTATTTAAGCTAAATCTGCAAAAAATTTCGAAATATTTTTTTTCGTGCGCATTTTTCCTCTTATTTATTCACCGAAATCGAAATTTACCGACATATCGACAGTTCCTTTGACTAAATTCATCATTGATAATCAATAATCGTGAAATCATGTCGAAAATTGCAGCCAGGTATCTCAGAATTTACAAGAGTTGAAGTCTTTACAGATATCTAGAAAAAAATTGAAATTCCAATAAAGTTAGAACCACTCTATTGATTCTCGCCAAATTTGGTAGACATTATGGTTTGATGGTAGTCCATTTACGTACAAAATATCAGCTCGATATCTCATAATTTGCAAAAGTTATAGGGTGAATACGAATTTTTAAAAATTTTCAAAATGCTGTAAAATTTCTGTTTTCCAGCTGATTCGCGTTTGCTACAATAACTATTGTTGTTGTATGACAGCCCACTTGCGTGCTAAATTTAAAGAATGTACAGCGAAAATTACAACAGCTATCGTGCTTACAAGGAACTTTGTCAAATCACTTTTCTCGACGTTTTGAACCATTCTGAGTATGCTGACAATTTAAGTCTCGAAAAAAAGCTTCCTGTATAAATAAAAATACTAATAATTGTCGTGTCGTGTAATTGGTTCTATTTCAGAGGGAAGTTTGTCTGGTCGAGGAAGCCACAGGCATGAAATACCAGAAGTAGCTGCAGCGTGTACGGTAGATCTAATAAACGTCGAGCGGAATCCTGGCGATGTATGAGCATACGTCCCCAGTAGAAGTGGAGCTGGATGATAGGATAGCAGAACGGAGGAGAAGTGCTATGGGATGGCGACCGAAGCGAAACACGAAAGAGGGGAAGAAGCGTAGCGCATCAAAAACTCGTGCATGCATACCGAGGTGATTTATATTCCATAAGCCTCGTCATATCCGTGACTCGTCAGAGTGGCTAAACAGCCCATATTGAATATTTATATCGAAAAAAAAAAAAAAAAATATATATATATATATCTTTGCAGAAGATTTTCGAGAATTTTAAACCTGCATTTTTTAGTTCTTTCCTCCTAGGGCGGATGGTACATTTTTTCAGCGATAATCAAATAAACTACATTTTAGTCGATACCGTAAAAGTTCAACTTTGAATCATAAAAAAAAAGAAAATTTTAAATGTGACTTCCTCATAGAGGAAGCTTTATTTTCGTGAATATTTTTTTACTTGAATAATTTTCAAGCTATTGGGCTGAAACTTTGACAGAAAGAGTATAATTACGACCAAAATTGGTTAGTATTGCATTTGGACAGAATTGGAAAATTGGTTTCATAATTATGACGTTAAAAAGAGAAAATTGGATTCCTTTAACTCCTCTACGTAATTCATTTTTTATTTGTTAAACTTGCACGAAGCTTCCTCTATGAAGAAGCCAAAATTAATCTACATTACTTACTCATAGATGGAACTTTGTGTAAGGTGAAAAATAATAAGGAAGCTAATGTGCAAACTTCTACATTGATCAACAAAGAGCTTCATGGATATCATTTTATAATTAATCTTAAATAACAGCACAGTTATTTGTATCAATAATCTCATTAAGAGCGAATCAAAGAAGAAATAAAATGACTTTAAGTTTCGATCTAATTATTGCACTGTTTTTAGGCACGAGTATTCTTCAGGAGGTCCATTGAGTATATTCCGAACACTTTATGAAAGCATTCTCGAACGATACAAATTTGTATAGCTTTTTAAAGGGTAACTGTTTTAAAAAAATGGTCATTTACACTTTTCCAGACGTGCCCTCTCGCAGTAGTGAAACTATATGCACCCTCGAAGCTCTGCAAACTGTACTACTCCGAGGCTTGGGATAGTATCGTATCGCATGCATGCATTCAGGAGTTTAATGGATAATCGATGTCCATTAACGTCAGCCAATGCTCCGTGGCTATATGCCTGGTGCAGATTCTCGTTACGTCCTAAATTGCCGGTGTCTCTCAAGGCTGAGATGTTTAAGTATAGCTATCGTTCTCATTGTTAGGAGACTACAGTATCCACCGCGGCTCAGATCTAACATTTGACAATAACGATTACGTAGATATTCGAAATAATGGCCAATTGTTACCACGATTGTTTCTTTACTTAGTAGCCTTGTGACGTAAGTACTATAAGTGAATTTATTTGATAGATCATGACAATCGGATTCACTTAAACAAACCAAATTTTCCATTAGAGGGTTCCAACCAAATTTACTGGTTGTTACAAATGTTCAAGACTATTTTTTTGCTTCTTCACAGAAGAAGTTTTGTAATAGTAAACATTTCTCTTTTTTCAGATTGTTGTCTCAAAGTACCTAACCCACTAAGGACCTTAAAATGCACTAGAATCCTATTCAGGATCACTCTGATAAGACCCGTTTCAAATTTAATCATTTTTTTAAATATCCAATGAGTGAAATTCAATCGTCAGAATGTCGGAAATACAATAATGGAAAACCGATGTCAATATTTCAATTTAACAAAATAGTGGAAGAAATTTAAAGTACAAATCAACACTTATTGATGTTCACTAATACCACTGTGTAGACCCAATAGCTCAATTTCTTTGGTGTAAAATTGATCACTTCATCTTTTTACAATGCATTCAGTGTTATACACTTCTTTCCAGACGAAGAATAAGCTTTAATTTCGTTATAACTTCGTGCCACAATAATGTCCCGTTGAAAACATTTACAAAGAGGTTTTAGAGCTTACCGTACCGTCGTAGTCTCCTTAAAGACCTTATAATTATCCTTCATAAAATTTTAACATGACAAACATCAACTACCTTTGTAGTCGATTCAACTACCTCAAAAGTCCTCGAGCTGCAAGCGCCTCGACGTAACTTCCGGAATTATACCTCAAGGAACACAGAATTACACGGGAGAAACACACACAACCACACTCTAGCACTGTAATAGTGTTTTCTTGTGGCGGTGACAAACGAGACTGAATGTGCTACGCCAGGGGAATCGATGTAAGTCCCGCTTATTGTGGGGAAACGTTGCAGACAGAAAGTCAGACAAAGAAAGTGATATTGGCTTTGTCATGTGGCGTAAGCGACTCTACACTCGTCACAGGCTAAAACGATTTCCTGTCGTCGGAGTGGCTTCCGGAATTACCGAGGCACTTGGACACACTCTTGTGTTCGCTACTTTGCCAGTGGTTAGTCATAGTATACTGCACACTGCAAGTCGTATTATAATATATACATATACTCTTAGAACTCCTTCTTCCCTCATTTTTTTTACGATTTTTCTTTTGCGATTGTATCTCTATCTCTCCATCGGGACTGTAGAGAGGTTGAAAAATAAATGAGTTCGAGAACCAGCGTGCTGGTTTTTGTCGATGAGTTTGCAGTTCGTTCGCAGTGTCATCTCGAGGATATTGGCTCGCTACCAATGTGTTAGCACACCGATCGATCTCATCCCACTGTCGTGTCGTGTAATGAAATATTTATACATCGGATATATGTAAGATGATATTAAACTGCATACGTACTATCGATATAGATACAGCGGCTAAAACTAAATTAAAATTTGTGTAGTTTTAACAGAAATATTGTGTTAATTTGACACCAATTTTTCCGTCAGTTTTTAGTTATAACGAAAAAGTACATAAATTATGTGTTAATAATACTAGAATATTTTATTTTACACAAATTTAGTGTAACTTCAACATAAAAAAAGAAACATGTAATTTCCTTATTGTTGTTTTGCAATTTTCTTTTTTGTGTTACTTCTGATGTAGCAGAATTGTTCGTGTTAACTTGAATTTTGTTTTTTAAATTGTAAATTTGACATTTTTGCACAATTTATGTACAATCTAAATTAAACAGGGAGATCCATGATATACACAACATTTCTGTCAAATAATCATTTCATGAATTCGTTACTTCAAAATTTTTCTGAGTAAATCGGGTTTAAAAGACGCTATGTTCTATCAACCCTATCCAGGGCATATAATTAAAAGTAAATAGAAATTATTACAATTTTAATAAACAAACAAAAATTATCTTTTTTCACAATATATTTTTTGTATTTTATTTTTATTTTTATTTTTTTTATATGTGTTCCACCGTACGGGGTTCTTCCCCTTTTTCTATCCCCAACTTCACCTATTTACTTCACCCCCAATTACTTCCAAATCCCTCCAAGTTGCGTCCGTAACCGACTTACCCCTACTGTATCGCCTTCGCCACTGGACACAGGGAAACTACGGAAAAACCTGTGTCGATACAGTCGGTCTTGAGTTCGCTTCACGTTGCCGGAGCTAGTACGCGTCTCGCTGTGTTTAAACATTGGACTACAGATGCACATGTCGATCTGTGTATCTGGAGCTACGTCACATCCAATGTTTTCACGCCAGCGAGATCGACGGCACCGGGACTCGAACCCGCGACCTACCAGTCCTCTGGTCTAGAGACGAGGACGCTAACCACTAAACCATCGTACCGGTTTTTTTTTACAATATATTTTTTTATAATTTAGACCAACAAATATATATTATCACATTTTACAGCATGTTTTTTTTAACACTTCTGATTTAACATAATTATTTATGTGCATTTGACAAATATACACCAAAAAATGTCGTCACTTCTATTTTAACAAATAAAAATTCGTAAATCGGACAATTTTTTTGTCACTTTTTTGTGCAATTTTACCAAATATCCAACTTATATTTCTTTTAAATATGGACCAAAAAAATGTAATCCGAAAAAAAAAGAAAATCGGCCTCACTTACCTACCTGTTGCCGGGTTACAAGTAGATATGGCTCAAATAAAATAAAGGATGGAAGGGACGTGTCTGTGTGATCGTTCGAGAGGTTCTTGAGTCGGGTTTGGCGATTCTTGATTGATTCGTCGATGCAGTGAGGAGCTATTCAAACAAGCCCGAACCACTTCGGCTCGCTTGGGACCTTTTTTTTTTCTTTAGCTCTTCTTTCTCTACTTTCCTAGATTTATCAACACAATCCCGATGGGATCGACCCGAGCGAGGATCTTCATGGGAGTTGGAAGGAGTTAGGCGAAGAATAAAATAAATTGAACATACAATCTCAACAAGAGTTACACGAGTATTACAAGGGACTCACTTTTTTATATTATAGCTGATTTATTTGCTTAATAGATTGTAAGATTGGAACCAGAGTTATCAGTACTGGATGACACTCAAAGTTGAGTACACATCAAATGCAGTTATGTAAAAAGCCAAGCCAAGCTCCCGAACGAGTCCATTTTAGTATTTTAAAACGCCTGAGGCTGAGGTGTTGCTGGGACTTTTGAGGAGTCTCAGAAACTTCGAATGGAAATGGTCTAGTTTTTTCGAGGTAAGGCGTACACACGTCTCGGTTTCCTTAAATATCCTATCGCCCTCAGAAACGGAACGTCGAAAAGGAAAAGGCTCTAGTGAGATCGACAAAGAAAAGTCGGCTCCTGAGGGGATTCGAGCAATAGCAAACGATTTTACGTATCCATTCAGAGTTTCGTGGTGATAACACGTTGACGCCATTACTCCCCTGAGGTAATACGAACGCGGGGAGTATTCAGAGAGGACGAGCAGAGCCGTCGCGTTGTGTGCAATTTCATCGCGTTGACACGCGTAATTGGACGGTCAAGTATTGTCCCACGTAACGGTCGAGGCTGCCCCCTTTGAAATCCAATCAGTGGACGTTATATTGACGTGTCCGGGCCTCGAGACCGGGGAAAATAGGTAACGCAGTACATTTGCGAGCGGGAAAAGCCAACGGGAATCTGGTACTTGTTTTGGTGTATAGCTTAGCAAGGATGCGGTGTATATGGAAAGAGAATTATACTCTACACCTGCGGCATGTACGATTTAACGAGCACGCACTCATGAATAGCGGGATAAGCCGCCTAAAAAACAAAAACTACCTTTGACTGTAAATTTACGTATTGATACTGGAAGACAAACAACAAACAGTTTCAATACTGGAAAATATTTTAGCTTTAAGGACGTGTTAGACATATATTCCAATCAAGAGCGATTGAGCCATCTCTCTCATGGAAATGGGTTTTGTCATAGGTATAAAATAATGAGAAAACAATTTATAAAATTCTACTTTACAAGATGTTTTGTACTATATTAGTTCTGTGCATTTTTTATTTTGTTTTTTAAATACAGGATTCTTTTTACAATTTTGCTTCCTCATGGAGGAAGCTTTGTTTTCGTGGCGAATTTTTTTTTTTTGCGTGGTTTTTACACTCAGTATGGTCCAAAACGTCGAGAAAAATGATTTAGAAAAAATGTGGGTGTGTGTTGCCGGCATGCAAAATTCAAAGTTAGATACCTGAAGAACGGCTTATCGAGCTGAAATTTGGCATGTAAGTGGGTGGATACCTTCGTTTGTGGTAATTTTCAAAAAAATTCAAACAGAATTATCTTTTATTCAGTTGATATATGCTTCGGCAAAGGGCGGCCAGGTGAATAATGCGAAGTTTTTTTTTTTTTTTTTTTTAAATAAAAACGTTTTGGTTCTTGGTCGGAGCCCTCTTCAGTATTTTATTATATCCTATGTGTGTTGTGTGGACATTTTGTCATTGATGTATCATTTTTTTTTGTTGTTCTTAGTGTTTACTGTCTGTTTGACCGGGCCCTCCGGTTAAAAATGGGAAGGGTATGTTGCCCGGTTTTTGATACATCAATGACAAAATGTCCACACAACACACATAGGATATAATAAAATACTGAAGAGGGCTCCGACCAAGAGCCGAAACGTTTTTATTAAAAAAAAAAAAAAAAAAAAAAAAAAAAAAAAAAAAAACTCTTCGAATTATTCACCTGGCCGCCCTTTGCCGAAGCATATATCAACTAAAATTCATAAGGCCAACGCTCAACTAACATCATATCTTTTATTCAATTTCGAATTTTTAGAAAAATATCTGTATGTTCTCTAGCTTTCGAAAATTTGTAGTTATCGAGCTAAATAATTTTTTTACAAATAAAGCTATGTTAAAGGAAGATCGGTATTGAATTTGGAAGGCAATCGACAAATACGTTCGGTTTTTATGAGATTTTGAATCTTTCGAAAAAAAATTCATTCTGCTCTAATTCATGAAAAATCTCATCAAATGAACTGAATTTTTCTACAGACGAAAACGAATATTAAACGTTGGTACGTGCCAAATTTGGCGACGATTGGTAAAGCAGTTCGAATTTTACGTAAGTTTGAATTATTTTAAAAATTTAACGTTTTGTTATAACTCATAATTTTACACAAAGCTTCGTCTATGAGGAGGCCAAAATTGATAAATCAGCTTCCTCATAGAGGCGGCTTTGTGGAAAATCGAAATTAACGAAGAAGCAATGTGTAAAATTCTACTTTGCAGCCTTTTTCTTTTAGAAATCATGAATTAAACATCGTAATTCATGATATTTACATCAACATTTATCGAAGCCAAGTCGTGAACTTTTTTTTTGTAACTTGAAAATACATGGACGGTTTAAAATCGTACGAATGTGTACTATTACAAGTATTCGTTGCAAGAATAGAGAGGTAAGATAAATATAGCATGAAATAACAACAGGAAACCACGCCGCTCCTAAGAGTCTCGGTTGCTTCGAGCGATAACTGCAGGGAAAGAATTTTTCGTTTCTTCGTTATATACTTCGTTCCTTTTCTTAGCCTCACGGAGTTGAGATCCCTCTCGGTGTTACATTTTTCAGCGTTTTCGTTTCACGATATCGTGTAGACGCGCGCTGAACGTGGGCGGTGAAACACGAGAGAACGGAAGAGCTATGAATTCCATGTGTCGATTGGGTTCGAGGTCTTATCGGCTCGGTGGAAAATCGCCTCGTAAACCAAACCACACTTTTCTTCCTCGAGTACATACCTAACATCTCAATGGAAAAACCATCTCTACGGTCGTTCCGGCACGACAATGAATGCCATTTCCTTTGAATATTGGGTGCGAAAATAAAACGGCGACGAATTGCTGGCAACGGTGAATAAACATTCGGGTACAAATATACTAGGCATTCGGTTGTGCAAATTGTGGCAATTGAATAACTGCGTGAAAAGAGAGCTTTATTATTCAGCTCTCGAGGTGCTTGAGAAAAATATTCAAAATTAATTTTATTCTGCTTCTCGTCATCGTAAATATCGACTACTACATATATTTCTTCGAATTTAAATACATATTTAATCAAATTTTTACATATGAAATATGAAGAATGGACATTTTACTGTGAAATACATAAATTACAACAAAAAAAATACAATGCTGTGACTTGCCAAAAAGTGATGGAAAATATGAAAAAAAGTTCGAAACTTCGAGTAACTTTTAACGTCATGTAGTACGATATTTATAGATAACTTGAAGAGAAGAATTTCCTTTCATAAGTTGGTTCGAGTTGCAGAATTTATTCTCAACCGTCTATTCGAATATAGTTATTTTTGCAATAAAAATCCACGAAAGTTGGTTAATTTAAAGGGAGGCGGGTTTTTGGCCCCACTGTGCAATTTTTTTTATTAAAAAAAGAAGTACTACTACGACACAAATTTTAATTTCTCTTTTATGTTTAAAGTTTTTGCAACCGAAGAAACTTTTTTCAAGTTTTTAAAATTCGCTCGGCGGTAGTATTTTTTTTTCTTCTTAAATTTGTGACCTCTTTGCTTGAATTTTTTTTTTTTTTGACAAGAAACAAAAATATCGATTTCTCTGTTAAAAAAAAAATAAATAAATAAAGCGTTACAATTTAACCGCCTTAAAATATAACTCTATATTTCAAGTCGTCCTTACGTCCATTACTAAAATCAGGCATCGCATGTCACAATCCATTCCGCAATAAGATAATCGATAATTAGAAAGATGGTCACACAAAATAGCTTACGAAGCAATAAAATCCTCAGCATTATTCAGCATCTTTACTATCCAGTTTTTTCCCCACCAGTAATAAGATTGAAACGGGTCGATCGCGAGAAGTTTGAAAATTGAGTTAGAAGATAAGATGTAAGAAGCGTAAAGTTCGTTTGGCAATCGTCAACGTGTCGACCCGTCTTCTTCGATGTCTCCTTGAGTAGATCGTGGAAAAAGAATCGAAGAAGTAGGCGAATGCCATAGTCCTGGTACGCTTAATCCGCGGTAATGGCTTCAAGGCACGAAAATTCGATTTCTCGAAGATGGAATTGACGCAGCAGCTTCAAGTTTAACGGAAAACGCTCTATATATTTTCTTCGTTTCCATATATAGTAGCGATCGCAAAGCCACCAGCAGCTAAAGCTATGGCGCTGGTCTTGCCGCGTTTACTATACGACGGTCCTCCCGGAAGAAGCTTTCGCGGGTTCCTTTGCTAACGAGCAAACTAACCCACCGACTGTCGGCCTAAGCACTGTATCCGCAGCTTCCGCAGAGCAAAGGAGATGCGGATTATATCAAGGCTCCGGAGATGTATCTGCACTGTAAACAGAATCTCTTCCAAGTATCGAGTTATCGAAGCGGACGTTACAAGAGTCTTCAGGCTTATACATAGAGTACAGCTAAGTTGTTGAGCAAACAGAGGATGACAGAGAACTTAGAGTTTTCATTCTATATAATGCCAAGGTTACTATTTTATTCAATTACGAAAATCACGTCAGGACAACAGGGTTAAAGTTTGCAATTGAATAAAATTTCTGAAACAAAAGGGTCGGGCTCGAGAAAAATGCCTCGGATTGTGTTAGCGATGTTGGAGAGAAATCCCGAGTTGAAATTTAGACCCTCCATTCACCCTAAATTTAGAGGGTATCGCAGGTTGACATTTTTATGTTTTAACCTGTGATTAGGTTCTGCGGAGTGAGACGAGGTTTCTAAAACCTTCGGTAAACCTCTGAGAGTGGCGTATTTCACCCATTTGAAGTCAATGGAGGGTATTCGGAGGTTCTATATTTTAACTTGGGAGATGATGAAAAACATTTTTATTTTTATTTTAAGTTTTATACAATACGCCGATTTTTGGCTTTTGTCGATCAAACAAGTGTGATGAGATCCTAATGTAATTAATTTAATTAGTCTTTCGACTATGGTGGTGGCTTTGTTTGCTCGTTACCGGCGTATAATGCTTTCTTTTTTGTTCGATATTTCGCGTCCTTTAGTGATGACGGTAGGTATATGCGGTTTAATTTATAAGTGGTACGGTAAGTAGAAGTGAATTAGTGTCCTTGCAGCAGTACAGAGTTTTGAGGTCTTGGGATCACGTTGTTCATTTCTTTTAAGCCGTTGTCAATCGTTGCCAGTTTCTTTAGGTCCGTCTTGAAATTAGTTCTAGTTTCAAAATCTATTAAATGCCAGACTACGGTAGGTGAATTAAACGAGAAAGATATTTTTTTAGAGAAAATATTTTAAATATTTTATACTTGTCGTAAAGTTCAAGTTGCAGGGGATCAAATTGATTTTACAAGAACAATTCTCTTTGTATGCGACAAGTGTAATAATATAATATTTCCATCAATGAATTTAGCTACGAAAACGAAATTGTACGTTCATGTTACATGTTTTCCCTCCTTAAGAACATCTCTTTTGTTTTGTTTTGAGCGAAAACGTTCTCTCAATTTAATGATGACTCGATGTAAAGTTCATTCAGTGTGCTTTTTTTAAACAATATTCGGAGAATCGTTTAAATATAAAAACTGCATTAATAAGACTTTTCCCACGAAAAGTGTGGGATTTATATCAAAGGTACAGGTGTGAGAGAGTGAAATAACCACAATTCTTCGCAAAAGTATTTTTCAGATATGAAACAGAGTAAAATGGTGGAAATTTTTAACAAGACTATTCAATCCTATCTATAAAATTCCTTGAAACTACCCCAAGCATTTTTTTCGCATAATATAGTATACGAAGTTTGTTGATCACTCAGTTTTTTTGTGATCCCATTAATTTTTTTTTTTGCGCGAATCCCTATAAAGTGATTCACAGGAGTTCCATTAATTTTAAAGCCTCTCCCTCAGGCTTTGCGTCGTAAAGGATTAAAGGTCTTTCGGCAGGCTCCGGTAAGCTCTGTCGGCGAAATTGCTAAACCTTTACTTACGGCTACACCGAAAGTGTAGCACAGGAATATAGAGATGTAGATGTGTAGTGCTGAGATATAACAAGATTCGTGTATAAGGTTCATGGTACAGTCGATGCACAGCTTACGTGTTTATGACACAGGATATACGGAGAGATGGCTGTGTGTATATATTTATCGTGCAATGGGAGTCTAGGTGCAGTAAGGTGAAATCATGTTAGGTTAAGCCCTGTGGCTGTAACGCGCCTCTGCAAATTACCGCGCCTTCTTGAGCATCCCGCAGAGATGTTTCACTATATAACTTCTATGAGCAGTTTATATTACAGCACAGTATATGGATCTATATACGGACATTGGCTTTTACTGCTACTCTATTGCCTACGAAACGTTTTAACAGGAAAAATTATCTCGAAACATGTAAAAAAAAGATATTGTCAAGGGAAGTGAAAAAAAAAATCGCGGATACCAGATTTTTTAGTAGGTAGTGTTAGATAATATATATGGGGCATTCCAAGTCCAATTCCATTGGCCATTGGCCTGACCCTCTCAGATTCAGTTGACGATTTTTTTTTTCTTTTTTGCATATTTTGGCCCAAAAAAAGAATATTTTTTTCAGATTTTTGTCACTTGTTTTATCCTTTACAATAAAGTTTTTTCCATAACTTTTGAGTAAAAGTTAATTTCGACCAGGTTTAAAATTCGAAAATTTTTTCCATAATATCTGGGACTAAAAATAAGTATTTCCATCGTAGTTCGAAAGTGGGCCGAGAATAATTTCTATTTTTTTTTAATTTAAGAAAAAAAGATTTTACATATTTTGAAACTTAAATTTCAATAATTGTTTCTTGTTGAAAAAGAAAGAAAAATAAAACATGTCCTGGTAAAAAAGAGTTTCCCATATTTTGAGAGTAAAATGCTGAAAATTCGCCTAATAATCCCCTCTTAATTAAAATAAAATTGAAAAAAGCTATTTCATTTAGAACTAAAAATTACAGCATTTTTTTTCTTGAAACCAAAAATGTAAGTTAAAAATCTATATTGTCCTCTCCCTCTCTCCCAATATCGGCCGGTAATTTATTTTTTATTTGATTTAATATTTATAATTTACTTCTCATAAAATGGCAACAATACATGTATCGAAAAAGCGTGTTATATGGGCCAGTTGACTTTTGGGAGAGGGATTTTTTAACTACAATATTCAATGATTGTTAAGAAAAAAAAAAAATTCAGCAAGAGTTATAAAAAAATTTTCTTTTAGAAGTCGAGTGGTCTTATTTAATAGTAATGAATCCTAGTGAATTCGTATAATAAATTAAGTGAATGCATTTTTGTGACATAGGCATGACTGTGTTCTAATGACCTTCAGACAACAGTTTCTAATGAGCTGTAATATACATATAGTCGTCTTTTAATACGCGAAGCGGAAGTCGTTTGAAATTTATGCGTTTCACTGTCTAGCATTCTTTGCTCGAAATTCTTGAATGACGCATCCTATAGTGGAATATTCGGCGTAACTGGAATGTGGAAGGTATTTCGAGAATGTTCGTCAAGCACGCATTCTTCAGTCAACAGAATGCATTAGTGACACTCTGAAACAAATATTGGAGAGAGCAGAGATACTATGACGCGATTTTTGCTTTAATCGCTTGCCCCTAGAAATTAAAAACGCCGAGAGCCTATTTTTAAATTTCTTTTAAGGGTTCCTTTTTATTAGAATAAAAAAAATACAATTAATTAAAAAATGAAAAAAAGCAAAGCAAGCAGGCTTTGTTGTCACAACGCTAAATCAAAGCTTGTAACTTTTTTTGTCGAATTTCGGTTTATTATTTTATCTACGTGAAATATAAATATAAAATAAAAAGTAATTTTTAAATATTGTTTTTTTTTTTTTTAAATAAATTTTAGGTGACTTGACATGCTTAATAAATAGCACTGATGGGTGTTCAGTAAGAATTCATCACTTATTCTACATCGTTCACTAAATTTCATCTATATGAATGATTCCTTCCACCATTTCGATTTACTGTGTATCGAATTCTAAGCATATTAATAGTTCAGTAGATCTGTATAGCTAAGGGCAAAGGTAAAGTTTTGAGGTTTGATGGGTTGAGTTATAGCGTCAAGAGCCCTCAGCCATCATCTACTCTGAACGACTGGACCACCTCGAAGTACGAAATGCAAGCAACATAAACGCGACCATCGTATCAGTCTGGACACTACGTTTCATCTAAGCGTTCGTCTTATAGTACATCAACTCCAGCAATATATATTAAGTCGGTAACTCTCGAGAGGCTCCCTCTCGATTAATAGCGTTGGCTTTCATAGACTTCCGGTGCGGTCCCAGCGACTTCCGGCAAGATCGACGATTGCTGCCTTCGGTCCGCTGATTCCAACCGAAGGAAACCAACGAGAACGAGTGCAAACTACCCAAGCAAGGTGAAACTGCAGTTGCTAATAAACTCGTACCTCGGATAATGTTTTTTCTTCTTTCAACTGCAAATAGAAATAGCTCGACGAAAAATACTTGCATTCGAGGAGGGAAAAATATTTCGTGTAGAAAAGCACAGTGTTCCATTTGATTTTACGTCTATATTGCGAAGTCAGAAAAAAGACTATGAACGAGAAACTAAAAGTGATTTTCTTAACGGACAAGATTCTGTGGCTTGAAAAATAAAAATAAAAAAGAAACAATTTTTTGGTCTTCTAATGCCAATGTTATATTTATGAATCATTATGTTTTATATTTTATATTTATCGGTATAAGACTTTATAAATGTAAAAATATTCTGGATACCATTTTCGTCAAATATTAATTAAAGTTGAAAAATATTGATAAACAAATAATCACTCCATGGATTTCTTTTTGTGCGAGAGCTTCGTAAATATTTTGTAAAAAGTGATCAGGCTGATATCATTTTAACCATCTGCAAATATAAAAAAAAAATGTGCAATTTTATTTCGTCTTCGGTACGTTTCTGATCCACAAAACTCACCACGATAAAGAGAGAGAGAGAGAGAGAGAATTGAATTCAAGAGTTCATTGAGTAACGCTCGAAAGCGGTCGATCGACATTGCGAACATTTTTCGCCCCCGTTCTTGCAATTTTTACGCGTATACTCTACCAAGCACTTTTTCTAGTGCTTTATAGCAGACGCCTGGTGTGGCCACGCACTCTACTCCGAGTTAACTTTTTTCCCAGCTCACGAAGCTAAAGCTCTGGGATAGAAAGTGAGGTAATACCGACATAAGCTTCTTCCATGTTTTACATTGTGTATGTATGTAATATATTGTACAATGTCAGGTTGCTATACTCCCAAGCATTAGTAGAAACTTGAAATCATAACTTTGCTGTATAGCGAATAAAGACTCGAGCGAAAACTTCAAAGTGTGTACGAATAAAGCCCCCGTGTATATTTGAATGAATTATTCACGAGAAGTCAGATCAAGAATGAATAAAATAAACGCGACGCGTTTCTATACTCTCTCATTATTCTCGCTCTCGGTTAATTATCAATTACAAATTATACGAGTTTGCGGTTTTGAGACGTCGCAATACCTTCTGCTTATTCTTATTACATTTGTATAAACACATATACACGATAATATTAATATATATGGTACATTTCTTTTCAAACGGGATACCAAAATGTAGATTATACCCAACAAGTGATAGATTTTTATTTATTTTTAAATAATTGCTTCCTCGTAGAGGAAACTTTATTTTTGTGAAACTTTATAAAGTTGGAAAAAAAAAATTACGACATTACGTAAGAGAAAGTTTAAGAAATACAGATTCTTACGTGAGGATGTCTCACAGCTTTAAGGGACTAAGAAAGCAACAAAAGTTTCAAAAAACGCAAAAGATTTTTAAAAAAGATTACATAATTAGATTCTTTAATTTAAAAAACAAAATCCCAAGGAACTAACATCTCCTGGAATTAAAATATAGTACATCTATTCAAGATGTATTGCAGCTATTTGAAATCTAAAAAATAAATCTAATATCAGTCAAATCGGCGAAAAGTTGTAGCCATTTAATTTCTTTTCCAATCTTTGACGCCACTGGATTGCGAAAAGAAAAATTACGTCTATGGTACATTTATCAAAAACTTTTCTAATTGAAAGTCTTCTGATGTTTTCGAACTCAAATGAGTATTTAACATTAAAAAATCAACGTAAAAAGTGAATACTTAATAATAATACGAAGGAAAGCGATATTTCAAGAGAAAAATAAGCATCGTACATTCTTGCCAAGAGCTATGGTGGTGTTTCCGCCGGCATTGTCGCCGGTCTCCTCGCAGTTCAAAGAAACTTTTGACCCATCAGATTCCTTACAGAAAAAAGATACATATATATATATATACATGTAGAATACACGGGTAACCCAGGCGCAAAGCTTTCTGGGAAATTTCATGTAATAAAAGGAGAAGAGGAAACGCCCGCTCGTGCTAAAGGTATTTCTCTCGCAAAGTGCGAAGAGGATGTCCAGCTGCGAAAGGCACGAGGCTCAGGTGCACAGCAGTAGCAGCAGCAAAGTCGAATGGAGGCAAGAGGGAAGCTCGGTAACATGGGGCGAGTACCTAGTTTTACGTGTATATGCATATACATATATGGGGCATTCTATGACATCTCGATTAAGGTCTGGCGGTGATATATTAAAATGTACCCCGTAATTTTTTATAGAATTAAGATACATGTTGAATAACTTACGCGAAATTTTTTTTGGATTTTTTAAGCGCTGTTTTTCTCAGATATAATTTTTCAAAAAAATGTAATAATTACCTAAATCTGGGGGAAAAAATGCAGAATAATCTTATATAAATATAACAAATCTGTAAAATCTGGGCGAGATTCGAAAAACGAAAAGAAAGAAAAGGAAAAACGCACAATATGTTTACAAGTGTAATTCTTTTTTAATTTTTCTTTTTTTTTCAAAATAAATAACTTTGTTATATTTTACAAGACTCCTGAGTTTCTTTTCTCCAAATTTTAGAAAACGGCTTTTCAAGTTTTTTAGAAATATTATAGCTCAGAAACAAATCGCTTAAAGTTAAAAAAAAATTGTCAGGAGTTTTTCAACATGCACTTCTAGGTAAAAAAATTACTGGACAAATCTAAGACATCGTCGCCATATATTGCACGAGATTTCGTGGAATGTCCCATACATAGTTCCTCGCTTTATAGTACTTGCATTACAGCCTGATATGCGAGTGTATATACAGTGGTACAACACCCGCACGTGGAAAATCGATGGAAGTATAAGCTGTTGGCTGCCAGTGCAGAGTTGCAAGAACTAATATTACGTTTGTGTACAGTATGAGAGAGCTTTTCTCTGTTGGCAACGCGTACTTTACGAGATTTCCAGGCCGGAGGGTCACTATACAGCGATAGTCATCATCATAATGATATTATCCTTTTTGCGGTGTAGACTGTTAGTCTGAACTTGAAAAAAAAAAAAATTATTCGTTACATACTATGAACGAGAAGTCATTTTTTCAATTTCATAATTTATACTACTTAATTCTGATTTTTTTTTCTCTCTAAAGATAACAACTTACACGAGAACATGTGTACGTAGTGAAATTTATTTCAAAGCCATATACGATTAAAAATAAACTAAAAACATTCGCTTCGCTAGCGTAAACAAGTAAACATATAGGGAATTTCAGGGAAAATCGACACTGTCACGATCCTCGCATTAAAAAAAAAAAAAAGCTACTAACTAAAACTAAAAACTACTGAAAAGAGTTTTTAGATTTTTTCGTAAATATATTTGGTTGCAATCTCCAAAAATCTTATTTACTAAAAATACGTCGATTTCTTTAAAATTTGCGTTCTATGTTCTTTGTTGAAAAACAACATTTTTATATTGGATTGGACTGGAATAAAAATAAAAATAAGAAAAATAGGGCTTTTCCAAATATTCAAGTTAAGGCGCTTTTTTTCATTGCCAAAAACTATATTCGATCTTCATATGGATTGACACTTGGTGGATGGTCAAAAAAATATTGATTAGAAAGTATTTTTTCAATAATATGTAATATTAGGACTTTTTTTCTTTTTCGAATCTTTTTCTTTTATCGAAGCTGTTCGCTTACTCATTCCTGTGTACAACTTTTACTTGGGACACTAAAAAACTGTAAATTCCCCAATTTAAACTAAAGTTTAAATTGTGGAAGGGTCCAAAGTAAATAAAAATTCTATTTTTTCATTAAAGCGTATAAAAAATAATGGTTAAACACAACTTGTTTTAGTAAAGAAAAAGATAGAAAATTCGAAGTTGTGAATTTTTCATAATTTGAATAAACTTATAAAAATGACACATGGTATAACTGAAAAACTATTTTCAGGCTCGAAATGCGTTGAACTAATGTCTGACATTTTTTCGGATTTTTTGATTTGTCAGCTTTTGCTATTTTTCGATTGGTCCCTAGAAACTTGGAAACAATTGCAAAACAAATTGAGCCCGGGTGGATATTTTCGAAAATATTCGCGCTCAAGAGTCGCTTTAAATGCCCGTACCTCTATTTTTTTTATTTTACATTCCCATGATGTTTTTCGTATTTTTCAATTTGGCACGGCTCTGAAATAACGAATAGTATAGTGGAGTCAATCCCCGTTGTACCAATTTCCAGCGAAATATGTGGTCGTTTTCTTTTTTTTACGCTATTCGGTAATTGAGTCGAGGACATGTGTGAAGCACCTGATCTCTAGTTAATAAATAATACATGCATGCATTGCATATGTATTTCTTTATGAATAATTAAAAGTACACAAAACTATGTGAACATGTGTACAATAGTTCTAGATATATCATATAATGTATTCAGTGGTTTCTGCAGTGACATAGAATGGCTTTAATGTAAGCAATGGTAATTGCCATGACGCATACATGCTCTACAGGGAATCCCTCGAACCACCCTCTCTCTATAGGTCTCTCTGATATCCTCTCCTGCACATATCTACATACTATATCTCCTATTACATCTGTCCAGTTTTCCAATCTCGGGATGTACGTTCATATGCGTGTCTGTGAGATTATTATTTTTGCATGTATCCATTTATATCTCGAATTGCCGTCTGTCACGTTACACTGTACAATCACGATGACGGTGCCGCAAAATGAATCATTGATTTTACTTTTCGCTCATCCACGAAAATTGCGCTTTCATAATAATGATCCCTGAAATAAGGATCCTAACATTTTTATTTGGAAATAATTGTGTAGAAGTCGCTCAAAGCCACTTCTACAATTAATTCTACGTTTTTCTTTTTTGCTTTTTTGCAAAGTTTCCTCATAGAGCAAACAAAGCTTTAATTTTGTCAAATTTTTTTTTTCCGAGATTTTCATGTCAGCATACTCAGAATGGTCCAAAACGCCGAGGAAAGTGGTTTAGACAAGATGTTCGTTAGTGTGCGTGTCCGTGCGCCAGGGCACGTTCGCGTGTACGTGTGTGTGATAGAGGGGCTAAATTTCATATTGCCATAGCTCGAGAACTACTCAACCGAATCATCTCAAATTTTCGTGCCATCTACAGTAGAGTCAAGTGTCTCATTGGTATACATTTTATAAAAATAGATTGAAGCATTTTAATTTTATGGAATGTTTAAGATTTTGAAAAATGTCTGTGAACACTCTGACTCGAACAAATTTTCAGCTATCGGACTGAAACTTGGCAGAAAACTTTATCGGGGTGGTGCGATGTTTGAAATTGAATTTGGAATTGAATTTGGGCTAAATCGATAAAGTAGTTAAAATTTTATAGAAATTCGCATTTTCGTAATTTTTTTTTGAAAATGCTATATCTCGAGAACGGTTCAAGTAACTGATCTTAAATTTTGTATAAAACTTAAACAGAGGGTGCCAATGTTTGATACTAAATTTCGGCGAAATTGATAAAGTACTTAAAATTGTATAGAAATTTTAATTTATGTAATTTTTTTTTTAAATGCTACAACTCGAAAACGGAATCAGCAAGTGACCTAAAATTTTGCATAAATCTTAAAAAGAGTGTTTCTATACTTGATACTGAATTTCGGCAAAATCGATAAAGTAGTTAAGATTTTATAGAAATTTGCATTTTTATAATTTTTTTTTTCAAAACGATTGCAAAGTCGAACCTTGCACATACGAATCTTGCTTCATAATTATTTTTGATCCGCCATCCACAAAGCTTCCTCTATGAGGAAGCCAAAACTAAACAACGTACTTTATCATAGACGAGAGTTTGTGACAGGCCAAAAAAATAAGGAAGTAATGTACAAAATGTTCGACATTGCAACCTTTTTTTTTACCCAACCACATCAATGATCGCCCCATAAATTTTCAAGATGACCTGCTCTAATTACTTAATAATGTTGCACAACTCGAATAAAGAGCAATCTCACCACACCTCAAAGTGTAAAAGATATAAAGTTAAAAGGCACTGAGTTAAAATTACAAACCCATTGAAATTTAGGAAAGCGTTAAGAACGCGGATTCGTGGCTTGTGACCGGTATGAGTGAACGAGAGACAGAGGCAAAGAAAACGAGATGAAGAAAAGTGACGAGACAAAGAGCGACTGAAGTACCGAGTAATTTATGTCACTGGAAAGCGGAAGACGTGGAGGACAGTCGCCGGTGCTCAACTTCCTCGAGGGGATGGGAAAAAGAAAAAGAAAAAAAAACACACACACACACGAGCGCGTGTTAATCGTATTTTCTTATACTCGCTCTGTCATCCTCGGTGAGGCTAACGCGCCGGAAGGGGATTAAGGGAGTGACAGCACAACGTGCACTAGCGATAAATGCACCGAAGCCATATCCTCCCGACCCTCAACCCCAGCACTTTAACCCTCGTCTATATATGCTATAGGATATGAGGCCAACGCGGCGTGAGCTCTACTACGAGACTCTTTTATTTTATTTATATCCACCAAAGCAAAATAGCACGAGCGTATCCTAAATATATAAGAGATATGTATATATTCTAGGGTAGAGGATCGTGACTTGTTGGGTCTCGGAGGCAAAAGTTCGATCGAGCCAGCTCAAAAGTCAACCGTTGCGCAAAGCCTTTTTATGCTTCAATGCCCCCCGCCCCCTCAGTTATCAAACATTCTTTCTGTCAATTCAGCCTCCATTTTTTAATTTTACTCAGATGTTACTACTTGATAGTATTTCTTGGAAGATTTTTCAAAACTTTAAAATCCTTTCAATATCCGAAAACATTTAATTTTTTTTTTTAAAGTTGTATGTTCATATGAGCTTTTACGACGTTAAAAAAAAATTATGGAGCTGAGAACCTTCGTTGATTGACAAAAAATTTAAGTTTCATTTTTAAGGCCATCGATATGGTGCTGTAAAATGTACGTTGTCATCAGATGTTAATATTGATTCTATTACAAAATTGCCACAGTATGAACCGATCGATCTTCCGTTATAAAAAGAAAAGAAGCCATAGCTTCCTGATTATTTTACACCTTGCATAAAAAGTGCTCCCTATGGGGAAGTATGTCGATCAATTTTAGCTTCCTTATAGAGAAAAGTCTGTAGATGATGGGAAATTATTTAATTTTATATTACTTTTGAATGCTATTATTGATCCGGGCGATCGAGAATAAAGACAATTTTAGTAAACAAAAAGTAATACATTACTCTTCGTTTCTTGAACATTTGTACAAACTTTCAGCTTCATATCTAAAGATTCATTAACCTGAAGATCTTCATATTTGTTGAAAAAACATACGAAATTTTATAAAATTTCTACGCGTTCATAGATTTTGATCAAATTCGATTCCAGAATTTCTTTGAATCTGTTAAAAATTCAAACTTTCAGATCGATAGGCCAGTATTTGGTCGACCCGGAAAATGTATAGTAATTTTTTTGTAAAATTTAAAACATTCAAAATCTGATAAAATTTCAACAATTCTTGTAAAATTCAATACCAATCACCTTTAAACCTTTAAATAGTTCCTTCATAATAGATCATAAATTGTAAAAACTGTAGCGCGAACAAATTTTTTCAAAAATATTTCTCATCATATCTTCAACGGCTGCATAGGTTTTCTGAAAGCTGCACAAAACAATGAAAAGTTCCTTCACATGTGTGATAAATTTCAGTTAGATATCACAGCGAATTTTGGTTTAATATATTTAATTTTAGTTTTAATATATTTCGGGTATGATTTACATCATATAGGAACAAATATTTTCTATACTACTTTTCTCCACGTTTCAGACAATTATTATTATGACATGCGAATCTCGAGAAAAAAATCTGCTCGGTGAAAAGAATAGTGCATTTCAACACTAGGGAGTAAAAACTTTTTTTAAACATGTATGGGTTTGTAGTATGAGCCGAAAGCCAGTTTCACAATTACTCGAGCTAAAAAAAGCTTTTCTCTCGAGTGTTGAACAAACTTTTTCAGTACGACGTCGGGAAAGTGCACTTTTCTGCACGAAAGTCTAAATAAAAATCGTGCGGCATCGTATATGAGACTAATAATATACTCGCTGAAAATGTTCTTTGAATAATCGACAAATAAACTACTAATTTAATAGCAGAATCATTGTTATCAATAATATCCTTGAAACAAAAAACGACAGAAAAAAATATCAGCCGGAACAAAAATCATGAGTAAATAATATCTGATAGAAATAATAATCGTGGAAAGAATATTCAGTTTTTTTGCTATTTACTGTTTTTATTATAAAGTGGATGAATGAATACAGCGCCTTTGAGGAGTCAGAAAAAAGAATTTACTATTTATACTGCATCAAGTAACAATGCATCAAGCATCAACTAAACTCTTAATTTTCTCTATCGGCAATATACAGTGTATCTCGGATCAATTAAGACATGGGAGACGAGCAATTTGTACAGTGAAAGCCGTCCTTGAACAACCGAGACGAGACGTTGTTAAGTCAGAGGGTAATATAGATTCTTAAAGTGGGAATTTTACGATGCTAGGGTGTATATTGCGTGGGGTGAAATAAGACGATGGCTTCGAGGCTTGTGTGCACAATAGCTTAGTCCGATAAACAGCCGAACATATAGAAGAAAGCACGAATGAAAAACAGAGTGATCTTGTTGGCACGGTATTGAGATAAATATTGCTTTTGGAATTAGCGTCAAAGCCTCAAACATGATCGTACAACCATTTCGTGTATCAATGTTGCAACTGGCTTCTATAAAGCGGGGGGTTACAAATTATAAATCAAATAAGATAGAAAACAGTTTGATTTATATTAGATTGAAGTGATAGTACAATTTAGTTCTTACCGTTATTTTTTTTAATCATGTGAATAAATCCTCAGGTACAAATATAATCTACTTGGCGTCAAGTCGCTGCCGCGGCTTCTGATTTTGCTCCTTCATAGAGGAGGCTTTACTTTCGTGAAATTTTTTTTTTTTTCGAGATTTTCATGTGAGCATACTCAGAATGGCCCAAAACGTCGAGAAAAGGTATTTATACGAAATGTCTGTATGTGCGTGTGTGTGCAAATTGCCTTGTTAGCAGGATAAATGCCGCAATTTTTCATGTATTTTTCTCAAATTTAGTACGCAAGTGGGCTATCATACAACAACTTTTGGGATTGCAGTTGACGCGAATCGGTTGAAAAATTCAAATTTTACAGCATGTTGAAAATTTGGAAAAAATCGATTTCACGCTGTAACTTTTCTAAATCACGATATATCAGGCTGAAATATAGAACACAAACGAACTTACAGTGAACCGTGATTGGTGCCAAGTTTGGCGAGAATCGATAGAGTGGTTCAAATTTTATTGCAACTTTAATTTTTTTTAAATGTCCGTAGAGGCTTGTACTTTTCTAAATTCTGGGATGATCGGCTGTAGTTTACCACGTGATTTCACAATTATTGAGTATCGAAGATGAATTTATTTTAAGGAATGGTCGCTATGTTGATAAATTTCGATTTTATTCCAAAAAAAAGCAAAACATTGCTGTCGCGAAACAAAAAATTTCGACTTTTTTAGACAGATTTCAATTAAATTTGGCACATATGTGGATTGTCCTAGAACTAGGTCTGGGTATAAATTTTACGCAAATCGGTCGAGCGGTTCAAATTTTATAAAGTTTTTTAACTTTTGAAAAATGTCGTTTGCGCACTAGTTTGCACAAATTAAAAGATACCGGTTTCAAATTTATTTCATGTATTGAGCACCGTGAAGCAAAGTTTGAATACAAATTTGAAGAAAATCGGTTAAGAGGTTTAAATTTCATGAAGCTTGTCAGTGCATTTTTCATGCACAAACAAGCCTGCAAAGTAGAACCTTGCAAATTGCTTCCTCATTATTTTACATTTAAAAAAAATCTTTACATGTATGCAAAGTAGAACTTTGCAAATTGTTTTCTCTAGAAAGCTTCCTCTATGAGGAAGCCGAAGTAGATACACGTACTTCCTCATAGTGGAAGCTTTCTAGAGAAAACCATTTGCAAAGTTCTACTTTGCATACATGCAAACATTTTTTAAAAAATGTAAAATAATTAGGAAGCAATTTGCAAGGTTCTACTTTGCAGGCTTGTTTGTGCATAACATTTTTACGAGTTTCATTATATTATCGGTTTAATATTACTCACATATTTTTTTTTAAAGTTGGAAAATCGAATCTTGCAGACTTTCAAAAAATATTAACCCTACATCCGCATAGCTCAATCAGAAAGTAAACTTGGTCAATTTTTGCTTCCTCATCGAAACTTTTTGTGGGCCATTTATTTATCATGTATACTTCTATAAAAGTAATAAACGAAATCTTTCTAGATCGCCTTTTATAAAAGTGTCAGGTTATTTATTTAAACGTGTGGAAAATTGTTGAATTAAAAAAAAAATGTAAAATCTTAAGTTCTCTAAAATACTAACTCCGATGGATCCTCCAAGTTTTATGTAAAATTTTAGATCAGTTACTTGAACCGTTCTTGAGCAGAACTAAAAAAAAAAAAGAAATTAGGGTGACGCAAATTTCTATAAAATCTGAATGAATTTATCGATTTCGCTTAAATCCAATAGCAAAGGTCAAAGCTGCCTCTATCATGAAGCAAAAGTGCTTAGCTGTAAAATATATTTTTACAGTCAGTGTACCTTTACAATTCATTCACGTGTGGGATTTTTAATACGTTTTTTATACCGAGCAAAAAAAAAAAAATAAAATCCGCTTTTCAAATAAAATGTTATTCAAATTTGTTAAAATATACTGATTTATAGTTGCACTGTCATGTATAACATAAAATTGTTATTGCGGCATTAAAGTTAGATTAAAATTTGAATATGAAAATATATCCCAAGACACATATATTTTTTATTCGCCTATTTGTATTGGTTTTATCGTATTAGCGAGACAGTAAAATCCATCAGTTTCCTAATCGATTTTACTGTCCTGTTTTTCACCGCGATATTTCAATCAAGAGCGATAGCTTTATAGCCGTATGCTGTATGTAATACGAGGTATAATATAATTCGTTTTATTGCCAGTGATATCGATATAACGTTTGATATCTTATCTACGAATTGCAATATCGCCTTTCGACATTTGCCGATTAAAAATCATCTCGCTGACGCTTATAAGCATCGACAGGTTCAATCGAATCTGAAAACTCGTGACAATTATTACAAGAACATTTTTTGTTACCGGATTCTAGCTGGTGATATCGTATTCATTCAATTTTTTTTATCACGATGTTATCGAATTTTTGAGATAACGAAATTTATGAATACATTTTTGTTTTTCAAATTAATGTGATATTGTGTCTCTTTAAAACATCTCGATGCCGTCTTTAAGGGCGCTGAATGAGCTAACAATGAACATTTTCGGTGGGATATACATTTTTTTTCCTTATCAACTAACAAAAATCATTAAACGTTTATTAATTGAGAAGTGGAATAAAAAAATGTTTGTGTCAGTGTCATTCAGTTTTCTCCTAACCCAGTTTAGGGGCTTCTTCATCTCTGAGCATAATACAAAAAAAACAAGTCAATGGATTAGTTCAGAGTTATCGACTCTAATAAAAGTTATTAACATAATTTTAGTGTTTAAGACAATGTCATTGAGGAAAAAAGTCAATGATATTCATTGCCAGCACAAAGTCTGCATACTTGAGATTCCAAATAATATTCGATTAAATTTGATAAATATGATAGAGTGATTTCAATTTATTTATTTATTTATTTATTTATTTATTTATTTACGGGTAAAAACCCTTTTACAACGAGACCAATACAAATTTGAAATAACATTTAATAAAGGTATCTAGGGAAACACATGGTTGCATTATTCGTAGCGAAGAACATTTCTATTATACACCTTGCGTTGAAGACTGTGTCGAGACTCCGAAGAAATGGATTTGAATTCAATAAATTGCATTAATCATTATGAGTCATTCTGAGTAGCAGAGTAAATGAAGATTTGATTGCATTCAAAGAAAAAGTTTGATTCATTGCAATGAAATCACTTTGCTTCCGTGAAATAATTTTTTTTCTCGGTGATAATCCATTCGTGTTGTTCTGAATCATGCTCAGAATTGACACAGTTTAAAACTGGATTACGAGTGAACTGACGATCGACCATATTAGCTTTTGAGACATTGACACAACAAATAGTCATTCCAAATTTTTAATTGATTGACTTTTAATTATATTTATAATTTTCTAGGAGGAAGAAAAATATCACACAGGAAAATCCTCATTTTTTCAGCTAACTCGGCCAGACTTAAAAGGAGATTGCATTTAGTAGCAACGATGAGTATATATTGTGTTTGTACGTAACAGAGAATCCAAAGAAGGGTGCACAGGTTTAGCGACCGCATTTTTGCTTCGATGCGAGCGTATAGCTTTCACTGTCTATCTCTCTCTCTCTCTCTCTCTCTCTCTCGCTCTCCTGGAAAAAAAGAAGAAGAAGAGTATCAGCCGTGAGAGATTTGTTACAGGGTCTCACGGTACCCGAACGTTTTCCCATGGATTTCGTGCAACCGGTTTCGAAAACGTAGAGGTGCCTTTAACGGGTGAATGAGGGTTGTACGGCCCGGGGCATTCACCTTGTTGCGATTCTCCGCTGGTCTTTTCATTTTCATTCTTTTTTATTTTTTTATAGTCGTGATATTTTTATCTTCTTGTCTCTTCGCGTTTCCCTCACACACGCTTTCGCTACAAATTTTCATCAGCATTATACGAGCGAAAGCTTTTCCACGTCGGCATAGTTGACGTTACACAGATTCAATTTTTCACGCGAGATTCCTCCGGTATTGGAATTTAACATTTTTTTTACTGTACACACACAGTTCAATATTTTATGCGTAAAAAAAGTCGGCGTTCCAGATTTCGAAGTGACAAACCCTGTTGTGTTGCTTAGTGAGAAATATTTTGTATTGTACGTCCAAAGTTGAAATGTGGAACCTCCAAATATGCTTCAAAACAAAATAAATTGAAACTAGAAGCAATAATTAAAAATAAACATTTCATTCGTGTTTCGTGAAAATGTTGTTAACAAATTAATGAAAACAATGAATTGCTCAACAAATTAGCCGGCAACCTAACTTTAAAAAAAATGAAAATCATTCATTATTATTAAAATCATTGATATTTTTTCCGAATGTGCATGATTTTTTTCAGAATTTTGTCTAATTTTTTGAAACTGCGAATATCACCGTTCAGTTTGTCTAAAAAATCCTATATTAAAAAGTTCATGAGTAACGGAAAGCATTGTTAGAAAACTATTCGAGCTGAGATTGGTTGCCAGGAAAGTCTGTTGTAAACAAAATCAGTTTGATGTCAAATTTGACATAAGACGACGGGCGCGGCAGCGCCCGTAACCTTTTATAAGAGCGCAGTAGCGCAAAAGTTTTTCAGGCACGCGCGCCAGCGCGTGTGATTAGCCTAGTTAAATAAAATTCTGAAAAAATTCATACGTATTCACAAAGATTAATGAATCATTTTCAATTTTTAAAAAAGTTGGGTAGCCGGCTAATTTGTTGAACAATTCATTTTTTTATTAATGTTTTAATAGCATTTTGATATTTTATATAAAAGTTGATTAGAAAATTAGAATTTATGATTAATCAAAAAAATGAGTCATAAAAAGAGAACTGAAGGGATTTAAATTGTTTTCGTTAAATAATAGTTGAATAAAAGTTGGAATGCTTGTTCTCTCGTCGTAAATTTAAAAAAGTAATTTTTCTTGTGAGGAAAAAGAAAAAACAATGAAATCTTTCAAGCTTTTAATCTGACTTTCAACACATTACAGCACACTGCCATATATATAAAAAATAATACTTGCGTTGATGCATACGCGATAAGCTATTATAACGAGACCAAGTGTAACTTGGGTGAAAGGGGAAAGTGCATGCTAACTTTTCAGTGCAAGAGTTCGCATACAACTCACGTTTTAGCTTGAGGTACGTTTATTACGCGAAATGATATATACGCGAGTTTCTCTACAGGACGAGAATTAAGTTTGATATTATTGTTAATTACGTTTTATTATTATTATAAATTTGTTGCTGTTATTGTATACTTTGATATTATTATATTTTCATAATAATATTATGAAAATGTTATTAACAAATGAATGAACAAAATGAATTGTTCAACAAATTAGCCGGCAACCGAACTTTTTTAAAAATGACAATCATTCATTAATTTTTCCGAATACGTATGATTTTTTTTCAGTATTTTTTCTAATCTTTTGAAGTTACGAATATCACCGTTCATTTTGTCTAAAATAAAAAACGCAGTCTTAAAAAATTAGATAAAATTCTGAAATAATTCATACGTATTCACAAAAATTAATGCGTCATTTTCAATTTTAAAAAAAGTTGGGTTGCCGGCCAATTTGTTGAACAATTAATTTTTTTCATTAATTTCTTAATAACATTTTGATATTATTCTTAACACCACCTTCAATACACCTCAATTTTTTTCACAAGATTACTTTTATTTCGATCACGAGAATACAAAAATACTGTGCAGCTAATATACCAAGAACTTGCTAATTAGTAAAACATTGAAAATGAAATGTGTAAAAATTGAAGTCGATATCATACAGCTGGATAAATATACACTTTCGTACAATTTACTATATATGGGACATTCCAAGTCAATTCACGTGGTCATCGTCCTAACTCTCTCCGATTTAGTTGAAGAATTTTTTTTGGCATGTTTCGGTTAAAAAAAAGAGGATGTTTTTCAGATTTTTATCACTTGTTTGACCCTATAAAAAAAAATTTCCATGATTTTGGAGTAAAAATCAATTTCGACCACTTTTAAAATTATTAATTTTTTTTCCATAAAATCTAGGACTAAAAACAAGCATTTCCATCGTAGTTCGAGAGTGGGCCGAGAATAATTTATATTTTTTTTTATTGTAAGAAAAAAAATGTCCCTAATTTTTGTTCTAAATGAAATAGTTTTATTTCAATTTTATTTTAATTATTGGGCGAATTTTCAGCGTTTAACTCTCAAAATATGGGAGTATTTTTTTTTACCATGACATGTTTTATTTTTCTTCTTTTTTCCTACGAGAATTATTGAAATTGAAATTTATTTATTGAAATTTTCAAGTTTCAAAATATGTAAAAAAAAGAAATGTTTCTTAAATGAAAAAAAAAAAAGAAAATAGAAATTATTCTCGGCCCACTCTCGAACTATGATGGAAATACTCGTTTTTAGTAATACTGGATTTTATGGAAATGGAATTCAGAATTTAAAACCTGGTCGAAATTAATTTTTACTCAAATGTTATGGAAAAAAATTATTTTAAAGCGTAAAGCAAGTGATAAAAATCTGAAAAAAATAACCTCTTTTTTTTGGACCAAGATATGTAAAAAAAAAAAAAAATCGTCAACAGAATCCGAGAGGGTTAGGCAGATGGCCAAGTGAATTGACTTGGAATGACCCATATATTTTCCTACACTGAGAGAGAAAAGTAATTGAATGAAATAAATTAGCGGCTGACGACGTTCGATCTTAATGAAAGAAGCTAGTAAAACAAAAAATATTAATTGTCTCAAACATAATTTACTTAATTCATAATTGTTAAACAAACGAAGCCAACATTTCAACGAAACATCAGTAAACGCAGCTTTAGTAAAAAAAAAAAAAAAAACCCCCCTCATATTTTCATCCCCAACGTAAAAATAGCAAATTCGAGATTAAGTTATTTTTGTCTACGTTTGGAAAATAGAAATGTAAAAATAACAAATCCGTAATTATGAAGAATGTAGAGTATTCAATGCGAGTGTTCGTGATAAAAAAGAGAAAAGTGTTCATGCAATCCACACGTGAATTGCTAATTTTATCGACCGCCGAGCTAGTGAAACAATTCGCTAGTTGTTGGATAACCAAGTTTTACTGTCTAAAGACAAATACAACTTTTATCCAGCACTGAAAAATTGCACGTGTTCTACTTAGAAAATAATAAAGCTGTAGATTTCCATTGCTCTTGACACCAAAGTACTTAAAAAAAACAGCAGTGTCACAATTTATAACACTGGCATGTTTTATCAGCTCAAGAAAAGGATCAACAGGGACAAAGTTGTGCACGCGATGTTACGGCACGTATATGTTACTAATTTATTACGCATGAATGAAAAATGATGGTAGTATATTAAACCGTAAAACCGGTTACTCTAATCAAAGAAGTTTCTCTTATCTTGTAATGCGCGTATGTTTTCATTCAGATTTTACATCTGAATGAATCTTGAATTAATTTCAGAATATCCGTTTCGTAACTAGTTTTATACATCTAGAAACAATTATTAAATAATTAGAAAAAAAAAGAAATTTTTCGTTCTTCACACTTTCTTGGCATTTTCATTATAAAGCAATTACTCACGGATAAAAATGAACGAAAATTTAAAAAACTGTTCGGTTAATTAATTTGTAGTCGCAGCTTAAAAAAATGTAACGTTTAACTTAATTAATAATTAATAAAACCATTGTCAAAACACTGTTGTTGAAATGTACATTTAATAATTATCGACAAATCTTAAGTTCCCTCAGCTGTTTATCTTATTGACGCAAATTCGTTCTTTATTGATAACAAACATTAAATGAGTTACGTCAGAAAAAATAATTCCTCAAGTAAATCATTCATTTTGATAATACTGAATATTTTTTATGGCTAATAAATTTGCTAAAACTTCACAAAATTTCTTACAAAACTCGAGAACTAAATATATTAATTTATAATAAATAAACTCTATTACTAATCTATATTACAAACATTTATTTCTCACGAATGAAATTTGAGAAATCGTAAAATTGGTTACTGTAATTGTAGGAATTCTGATTGTTTTTAAATACATGTATTTCCCAGAATATTCCACATGTTTAATATGTATTTTCAAAAAATATTTTTTTTTGTATTCATCAATTTTAATCGGGAATATAAGAATTTACGAATAAAAAGTGAACTAGAACTTCAACAGTTTCGAGTTTGGAAATTCCACTTAAACTCAGTAAATTATCAATAAAGCCAGAGGCAAAAGCATCGTAGTTCTTGACATAAAAATATTAGAACATTCACTGTTTATAAAACTCGCACTTTTAATAACCGCAGAAAACAGGAGGAATAAAGTAGTGCACGCGTTAACGTTACATCTGCTATACTAACAAACTACTAATAATTTCTCATGAATGAGAAAATTCGAATTATACGGATAGGATTCGACGACAGTTTTGCAGTTTCCTTGGGGATGCAAGGCATTTAGAACCGTAGATAATACACACAATACAACCGACTGCTACGAGTGTTCAGTCGGGGAAGTACGTTGAATCACCTATTGTCGGAATTTTAATAGAAAAACACACATTCCCGGGTCTCGAACTCAAGTTTGGAACAAAAGAAAAGAAAAAAAAAAAGTGGGGAAAACAGTCGTAGGTGTACCAATTGTCAAAAAGAGTGCGCGAAAAAAGTTATAACGCACAAACCCGGGAAAAGTCGAGGCTCTCCAAGGCTCCTTCGTAAAAATTATTATTTTCCCTCCTGCACGATTAAAAAAAAAAAAAAAATGGCACACAGCATTCAGTCAGCTGCATTGCAAAACAAGAAAGTAAAAAAAAAATGTACACAATCTAGAGGAAAATACGACAATTGAAAGATGAGAAAAAAACACACACACGGTAGCGTAAATACACTCACCCAAAAGTTTCCCTGGCGTCGGAGCCCACACCCTTTTCCCGTAGCCCTTAATAAACTGTCACACTCGAGTTGAACACCGTTCACGCTTCAACCCCGTTTGACCGGCACTAGTACACTGGGCATCGCGAATTTTTGATTGTGACGGAAAACTCGAATATTACAAAGAAACGAACTCGTCAGAAACGTATTCTGACTGTGATTACTGTACCGAGTTGTGCTTGTGGTACGTCATGTCCTGAGTAGACAGCGCCGCGTAACGGACTACTACTAACTGCCTTACACGACAGACCTAGGGATATTTTTTTTTTTGCGGTTACTGTTACGGTTATAGTTACATCGAAGCGCCATATTTGTGCTTAAAACGGGGATTTTCAAAACACACGCGGGCGACGCGCGAAATTCGAAAATATACGAAATTTGAAAAGTCCTTTTATTGAGATACAGATAGGCTGTTTTCTTTTCAAATATATTATAGTTATTATATACTACTCAATCAAAAAAGTTTACTTTATACTATTTGTTTTGTAGTTTTACTATACTTTGTCCACATTCAATAAAAAGGTTTTGTCCATAAACGAACGGAAATACATATTTTTATTTGTTGATTGTACAAAAATGGATTTGCAAATTTTTAGAAAAAAGTGGAAAATTAATGTATTAAGCATTTGTGTTTTGATTTCTCAAAACATATTTTGTCATTTTTAAAGAAAAAAAGGTGTTTTTCTTTTTGAAATACATTTTTTGTGAATTTTGCGACAAAAAAGATAATTGTAAATTTGTTAAATTCACAATTTTTGTTTTAACAGTTTACTAATTTAGTACCGAAAAAAGTCGCACATCATGTTAAAGTGAAGTGAAACACGTTAAAGAAATTCAGTCGGTAACAAAAACCATTTGCTAATTTTTTTTCTCAGAGCTGCATGATCTTTTAGACAAAGACAAAGAACGGTTAACTCGGAAATAACGATTCCGCAGTTGGCGGCTCTCAGTTGTTTTTCCCGTATTATCAATAACCTTTGAGAAAAATGGTAAACCGTTTTTGTTACCGACTGAGTATGTTGCGCCTCCCATTAAAGACGTGAAACCTCAACGAGTGCGAGAGAGATAGAGGCAATCTTGTCATCCCGAATTTCTACGCCATCGTTAATCTTTTGGATAAAAAATGAAGAGATCGCTCTGCACAATCGTTAGACGAAAGACGACTTACTCATCTTTTATTGAAAATATCAACCTTGATAGAATTAATCGGATTACAGTTTTCGTTACTGATCGAGTAATTGCACATCGTTTTAAGGTAGTGTGGCACATGCTCAGTTCACGCTCAGCCGATAACTAAAACTGTTAACCAATCTTTCTTAGAACCGGTTAAGGTGATGTGTTACACCGACTGAGTCAGCGTAAGTGCGTGAGAGATGGCTGTATCTTCTCGAAGCGTTGTTCTTGGCTACGGTTGATTTTTCGGTTAAAAGACGAGAACGGTTCACTGCAGAATTCTAGAACGCAGTGAACCGTTGTCATCTTTTGTTACAAAGATCAAATGGGAACGAGAACAACGTTTTACATTTTTTGTTACCGACCGAGCACATCACCTTAAGGTGAAGAGCAACATGTACGATCAATTCGGTCAGTAACAAATCCGTTTTCCAGTTTTCTCAGAGACGATTGATTTCCCAAACGCAGAGAACGATAAGCTTAGCCTAACGATTTCTTAGTTGGCTGTTATTGCTCCGTTATTGCCTGAATTATCAATAATCTCTGAGAAAACTGGGAAACAATTTTCTTTACCGACCAAATTTTTTTTTTTCCAAATTACATTTGACCTTGATATTTTAGACAAAATCAGATTAAGATCAACCGCAGCGTAAATAGACGAAGTGAAAACGAATTTGCCTTTATCAAAAAACTTAACCTGCTTTGAGTAGATTTAATTACAGTTTTTGATACACATTGCAGTTTCCGAAGTTATGTCAAATTAAATCAAAAGACGATGTGACACTCCCCTCCTTCATTCCCTGTCGAGTCGATAAGAAAAACTGTAATGACTGCCACTCGGAGTCTATACACGTTTCAGTACAAATAAAACTCTTAACACCTGCGAAAATAAATAGTTTTCTCCCTACGAATGTATTTTTTCCTGCAATATCTACAGAATCCGAATTTCATTCGTTACAGTTTTTGTTACCGACCGAATAACTAGAACATCGCCCTCAAAACCTACTTTTCCCGAAACTGCCCAATCACATATACGAATCAAGGGGAATTATCGTTCGTAAAATGAGAGTACAGCAAATTATGACCAATGAATAAGCTCGATTTTATTAAAAAATTGAGAGGGGATAATTGCAGCTCTGCAGAGGAACACACGCGTTGTCCTTATAACACGTCAGGGGCTGCGTTTTCCGAATGCGCCGCCGGGTAAACTTTTGCTCTCTTTCTTGTTGCGAATGTAAGAAAGAGAGAAAGTAACGCCCGGCGCTTCATTCGGAAAGTACTCTAGGGACGTCACACAAGTCATTTATGCCGAAAGAAAGACGTGGGGGGGGCGGGGAGATGGTGGGAGTGCGTATGCACTACTGTCCTGTATTTATTTTCAGAAAATATTTAGCCGTTGCGTTTCTCGTTGAGTGTAGTTTGATAGATCGGAAATAATCGTATATTTATCAGTCGCCGAAATACCGAACAGAATTTAGAATCAGTTCGAGAGATTTTTGGACAAAGAGTTTTTCTACATATATGGACGTGAGGTAACGATCGTGAGTACATTTTCGAGATACTAAATACACCTTGTTTACGCTATTGTTTGTGATGTTGATCATTCAATATTATCGGCGCATTATATTGCGTAAACCTGTCAAAATGTACATTTTTATCAATAACTTACACATCAATGCTCGATAACAATATAGTTTGCAATTTTAATGAGAAACAAAAGGAATCGTTGAAATGCTTGAGTGAAAATCAAACATTATCAACGATTTTCTATTTATCCACACAAAAAAAGAAACGTAAACAATTTTTGCTGTTGATTTATAGAGTTGAGGCAATAACTGCAAAAAATTGCTCAATCACCAAGAATGTTGATCAAAGACAAAGCATAAAAATCATTTGTCTACAATTCTCTGTCGCTTGAGTATTATTAACATTTCTAATTTAGGAATTTTATAGAACTGAATAATGGCGGATGATAAGAAAAATGAGCCAATTGGTGGAAGTCTCACAATGGATAAGGAGGTAGAAAGTATTAGAGAGATTTATACACCTGAGGAGCGTTCTGAGTACTTTGGAAAACTGGAAAAATGGCTACAGGAAGCATACGCATGGCAAAGTGTCGCAGCTATGTTTCCTTATCACTTGCTTTCTGGACAAATTTTGACTGAAACTTCAGGTATGCTGTCAGTTATACATTGCTTCATATTACTTAATGTTTTTTATGATTTTAGGTAAGCAATCATTTTTAACATTCTTTATATAATTGACAAATTTTACATAATTTCTCAATTTGTTTAATTGTTTAAAATTCATTCTAAAGAAAAATATTTCAAGATCACATGTCATTAAAAGCTAGGTGTCCCAAAATTTTCATTGTATCTTAGATATACTCGGATTTTCACACTGACTACAATTATTTCAGCATTATTTATGCGAACATTTAGGTAACAAAATGAGATTTATTCCAGAAATTACCATCACATAACAATCCTATTTATTTTCTGAACTATAATTTTCTCAACCCAGTTTGATATTTAATGAAGCATGACTCAAAGGAAAAAAATGTGTTTACTATAAAAAAAACAATAATTTAATTGTTGCTTTAGTATTTTTTATACTTTTACATTTTCAAGACTTTTTTCCATGTTTTAACTGCAATTTAAAAAAAAATAAAAATGGAATAGACAAAATATTGTATTAGAAAAAAGAACTCCTGCAATTTGCCACCAGATTTGATCTTTTTCTTTTTTACATAATCTTTTTTACAATTTTTTTTTTTTCATTTTTTCTTGTTTATCTACAAACAAGACATTCTTCTATGCCAAAAATTGATAGAGCCCTTTTTTAAGCTATATAAATCTTTTGGAGTTTAAGGAATATTATTGACGGATAGTTGTGACTTTTATAGGTTTGCCACCATTTATTGGACCAATTCCGGCGAACGTGAGTAATTCGCCAGTGGTGAATGCAACGCCGCTGCTAGCCGGTACGCCAGACTGGCAAAATATTGAACCGGTAAGACAAAGGACGCCTCAAGAGCCTAGAGTACCGTTCCAACCGCCCAGAGCTGAAGGTAGAAGGTCATAAAACGAATAAAACAAAAAACAAAAACAATCCTCTATCCATCAATTTCGCAACAAGTGATACAGCATGGATTAAGAGAGAGAGAGAGAGAGAGAGAGAGAGAGAGAGAGAAACGCTTTTTCGTAACTCGATCCTGCTGAAAGTACTATAGCGATACGCTGAGGCGCTACTTTGCGTTTATACTGTCGAATGTATGCATCCTACAAAAAAGTTATGATTTTATCAATGGATTTATAATGAATGTCGATATTACGGCGATGAGAGACCTCTGTTTCACTAATATTATGATTTTTGAAAGCTTTTTGTCAGACGACTCAATGAAATTTATTTATTATGAAATTTATACTTTTCATATTTTTATCGAATTAAAATACTGTAATTTGCAAAATATCAATCAACTAGTAATATTTTATATAATTAAGATATTAAATGATTCGGAAAATTCATCGAGATATTGGTTTATTGATTTTTTTTCTGATCAACTTTTTGTTCGATTCAAGAGTTATTTTATACACTTTGCTTCATTTTAAATAAACGATTTATTAGTTTTGATTAATTTTTGAGGTTATTATTACCGACGTTGAATATAAAGCTTCTTTACAGTAGTAGTATTAAAATATAATTTTCACAGAAATGGAATGTCAAGTGCTCGCAGCCTTGGAAACTATTCCGAAAGTTCGAATAAATTTTATTGTGTCATTGAAACTAGAGCTCTGAAATACACAAAGTGAAATAGATGATTTTCATATAGCCTCAAGTTTTGCGTGACCGCAGTAGCTTTGATTATTCATCACTATCATTGTCATTTATTATTTCCCACTCTTTTCTTTTTTTTTGTTTATTTGTTTGCCAACATGATTTACTTTGACGAAAGAGTGTTTGCAGGATACGAATACCGCATACCGCCAATATGGAAACGTTTCGTCGCCGAATTAATCGACTCGCTCCTATTACTCATATTAAAATTGGTAATGACGTTATTTACCCTTGACCTGTTCGCCTCTATGTAAGTAGCTTTGCCACACTGCAAAGTAATTACTCCAAAACGTTTCTGCCTTCTGACTCTCTACAAACTCGGATATTTATTTGTTTTCCGAAGTTTCGAGCCTCATCATCTCGATCTATTGAAATCAAATCTTCGTGTTGATTATAAAATGGCTGTGGAGGTTGCCTCTAAGGTATTAATATGGGAGATGATGCATCGATTGATCGTTTGCATGTATGAGGTAAATTTCAAACGACATCATTTTCATTCTAATAGCACCTAAAGCGGGAGAAATGCTTTACACTATTCAAGTTAAAACTGGTTTTTCAAAAACCGTTTCAGCACATTTTTCGTAACTCCATTCCTTGATTAGGAGATTAACTTGCATAGAAAAACATTCATAATTATGTAATTGAAAGAACAAAAAATGGTATCGGAAAGAATGACACTTTATTTCCGTTTATGAAAAATGATAGCTCATTTTGTTTATTGAAAGATGCTTTATTCGCTCATATTTGTTATACTTATTAGCTGTTTAATCTTCAGTTCAAACTTCAGTAAACTTCAATAAAATCATGTATTCTTTTTTTTTTTTAATCAGACGAAAAAACATCTTAACAGATTGAAGAAACGATTGTAAAATCATAGCACTGACTTGATTAGTGCGCTCCATTCTCCTTAAAACAAGTATTACAGGTTTTGAGGTAATACATTTATTAATTGTGAATTACGTGGAATTTCAGGCGTTTTGGTTACAACACGGTTTCAACGGAACGATAGGGGGTGCTAGTCCCGGTAAATTTTGCATGGGTTTGATAGTGGTGCAATGCCGTAGTATAACACCAATCGACCGACCGGACAGCAACGATATGGTGTTCGTAACGCCGGGAACGGATTTGGGTTTGCCTCTCGCCATAAGCAGATCAGTCTTTAAAAATTTGATAATGACTTTTCTCTTTCCGATGTGCTTCGCTCTTTTCTTCTTTAGATTTAACCGGACGGGTTACGATCTCGCCTGTAACTCGATTGTTGTCGAGGATCCTCTCAGAAACACGATCAATCGACTTCGTCGACAGTGAAATTTTTGAGGATGCGTGTACAATAAATAACTGTATAATAAATCCGTGATATGTACAATGAGATATAATATTTAACAAAAGAAAAAAACAGAAAAAATAAAAATAAAAGATAGAGAATTTATCAAATAATCATATTTAGGCTAAGGTTACCTTACACTTTCTAATTTCTTAATAATCTATTTCTACGTTACATAAATCTAAGCGTTGCAACAGTGTTTCTTTATCACTTTTTGTCGATAAAAAAAATTCGTAAATATAAAATAAATTCATAATATTCTCAAAGCTCAATATAGCAAATTTTAGAATCATTATTATTTTTTTATATATTTAAAAAAGAATAACACATCCACAATTGTCTATTTGCAGGTTTGGTTATGAACAATCGATCGCATTAGATATTTGAATATATTTATTAGAGATAAATATAAATTAAACCTTGTAACGTACTAGCCACACATTTTCTTTTCTTTGAATATTCATTCAAAAGCGCAGTGAAATAAACAATTTTTATTTCTACGTTCTAAAACAAGATGTCCTGACCATATTATAAAATTCGATCTCTAACATTTTTTAGCCCGAATTTGATCGGAGTTATCACCATTGTATTACTTTCAAACTTAGTATAATTGTTTGTTTTTCTATAAACAATTTGAAATTCATTTTTTAAAAGTATATCCTACATTATTAGTAAGAAAATGTATAAACTGTTTATTAATAAAAAAATATAGATATATCGATAAAATTGCTCTTTGATTGGAATGCCTTCTCCCTTCAAAATGATCTTTTAAATCTAATTTCACGTTTTCTAAAGAAATCTTTAGAAATATGACACTAGAATCATTCATACGAAACCTGAAATATTATTGAAATAGGCAAGGGCGGAACTTTTCCACAGAATGATTCCAAAATATTTCTGAAGTCATTGAATTTTTATAATTTTTAATCATTTTACGTTATTATATTATGCATTATATTTTGCATTATTCGACTAGAAACTTGCGACAATATTTTAATTGTAATGAAATATTAGAAGCATTTACGCAATATTTCAGCGATATTTTGTGCTATGTCAGAAGTTTATTAAAACCTAATATAGTATTTCATTTTAAAAAAGGAAGTAAAAAGAATTGTAAGAAGAAAAATCTGAAATATGAAATCTGTTGGATTCTCACGAAGTTCACTATCAAACAACGACACATTCTATTATAAGTTTTATGCAAAATTTCGGATCAGCTGCTTGAACCATTCTCAAGTTACAGAATTTTCAAAAAAATATTACGAAAAAGCAAATTTTTATAGAATCTGAACCATTTAATAAAATTCGCTTAAATTCAATATCAAAAGTCGCACGATTCTAATAAAATGTTGTGTCAAGTCTCAGCCTGATAACATTTTTCAAAATCTTAAAAATCCGACAAAATCAAAATGCCTTAACCGATTTTCGAGACGATTCTTTTTCTACCAGAATTCTAAAAAGCTTTTCTCGATATTTTAGATCATTTTGAGTATACTGACATGAAAAACTTTAAAAAAAGGAAGAAATGTCTTAAAAACAAAGTTGTTAAAAACAACTCTAGGAAACAAAATCATTAAGAAAAACATTTCCTAAAAAGAGCTTTTGCAGTTTCTTTTAAACATATGTTTGTAATACATCATTGAATTATTTAATTATCTCTGTTCGTCTATTTTGTCAAATTGATCGATTACAGTGATTCGAATAAAGGACGTGTTTTTTCGGTGGCATTCGAATCTACACGAAAACACACCATCTGGTAGTGAATCATCGCGTAAATATAAAGGCAGAATCCCTCGCTACATAGCTTTTGCGCCACGTTTTACGATGAGTGGGAGTCAGAGGGAATACAGACTACAAGCATCTCGCTCGCTTTTATCTTCGATCTCTTTTCAGCACACAGGCGTAAAAGCCGTGTGCGCCACAATTATGAGGATCCAGGGTAAGAGAGAGGAGTCGAACGCCTATTCGACCAATGACGTCACTTCCCAGTCAAACGTGGCCGCCGCGACAGAAAGGAAGGAGTGGCCGTCGGATCTGTCAAGTTCCACGGTGGTGGTTTATACAGTGTTCAAAATTCTTTTTTCATGTAATCCGCACACTGTCAATATTTTACGACGCGAATTAAAAAACAGTGAACAGCTTGTGTAAAACCGAGAGTGTATACAACAACATATCCTGTTGAATTGTTAGAAAAAATGTCGTCCTCGGGTGATTTTGGTAACCCGTTGCGGAAATTCAAGCTCGTCTTTCTCGGCGAACAGAGCGGTAAGGCATTTATACTTCTACGCATACTTTCCGTTATTTCACGATCAATATTGCGAGCTTGTTTTTCATTTTTTTTTCCTTTTTGTCTTTTCATCGTTGGAATTCGAGGATTTTCGTGGGTTCTTTTTTGAAAAAACTACGGGTTTGCCTATATGTATATGCAGTCAACGTAGAATACTGTTCGAGGTTATAAATCGATATTCTTCGAGGTCTCCCTCATTCGCGTTGCGCTTTGCTATTTGCCGTCGCTCGAATATCGGCGTTGGTGCTTGCAACTTTTACCCTGAACTATCTAATATTTACGACTGCACTTATTTACGAATTGGGAATACAATTAATGGGAACGCAATTATGTGAAATATTACCTTATTTGGATACTTCATCAAAAACCTACATTATAACAATGTCATTGACTTGCTCCCATTGTAAGCTCCTTTCTATTGCTATTCAGCAGTTGTTAATGGGCAATTACTTTTCCCATTTACTGTGAAACAGTAATGTTTCAAACTCTCCATAATTTTGCATCTGGAACTGTGAAATCATGGAACATTAATGCTTTGATCCATAATTATTGTTATTTTAAGCATAATATAAAATAACAGACACAATTTGTTGAGAATTTTTCTTCATGTTCATTTCTCAATAGAAAATAATTAATGTCACCACTTTAGGAACTAGACTTTACAACAGAAAGTACAACTCTGTTTGCAAAGTCAAAAATCTAGTATAGAATTATTTTAATTAAGGAAAACTAAATGTTAATTGTTAATAATATAAAATGTAGAAACAAATTTGCAATGATCACATTTTTAAGTTTATTAGTATTCTTATATTATTAAATTGTTTTTGTGATTTTATAATGCGATACCAATTTACTTGCAAATGGATATTAATTTTTGCAAATTAATCAGAAACTGAAACACTTTCGGTGTTATTTTATTAGCTGTGGATGCACAAAAATATTTTGCCAATTATGATACATATTAAAATTCCTTAAAAACTTTATAATGAAATTCTCTATGAAATTCTGGAGAAGTAATAATGCAATTAAAAAAAAAAATTGGTAAATAGAGTTTTGTGCAAGACAGCAGTAATGTTTGACACTTATTGTGGTCATTTGTAACTAATATTTAGGACAGCATTTATTTTTGCCTTAGGAATTAATGATGATCCCACAAAATTCTGGAGCTACTTTCCTCTTTTGGCTATTTAGCACAAATTCATTTTACCAATGCAGCAGTTATTAATAATCAATAAATTTTTCCACTAACTCTGAAACAGTAATTTTTAAAAATCTCCATTGTTCACACATAATTTGTTTAAAAGTCTGAATTTTTTATGTTCAATTCTGAACAGCAATTATTAATTATTACAATTTTTCCAAACACAATCTTAACACCCTTAAAAGATCTTTTTTAATTTGAAGCAACAAAAATTGTCTGAAAATACTACAGTTTGAGTGACTAAAAAAATAATTGATTAAATTAATTATTACTACATAATAAATTAATAGTAAAAAATTAGTCATATTTTTCACTATTTACAGTACAATTTTCTTGGTATTGTTAAAAAAAAGAAAATAATATACATAAAATGTTAACAATCTGTGCTTATTGTCTAAGAATTATCATAATTAGTTGCTTAATTTGTGAAAATTTGTAAATTGAATGACACAGATATTAAATATCCTTTTTACATAATTTAATAAAGTAAATAATGAAGTAATATAATGCTATACAGCAGTGTACCAGGATCTGATTAATTATCAAGCATCAGAGAAAAGCATATATCTTAAACACAGTCTTTATAATTTCCTGCCATATACACATATATACCATTCTTGATGCATGCAGAATATAATGAACTTAATTGTAATAAGATATGAATAATCATGATTTGAAATTCTTTGCATTTCCTGATTGTTACAGTTGGGAAGACATCTCTTATCACACGGTTTATGTATGATAGCTTTGACAACACGTATCAGGTAAATGAATGATTTATTTTGATATTTTTTTTACCTATTCAATGCCAAAGATTGAGTAAAATATCTTACCTAATATATTTATTTTCCTTTACTATCACTATATCTTTTTTTTCTTTCCAGTCATTCTATACACAGATGACCTTTAACTATCATAAAAATTAGAGTAATCAAGTTACAATTTACAGCAATAAATAAATTTTGAGAACAAACTTTTCTGTTCATGTAGTGCAATCTCTAATTTGCTTAACAATTAGTGAAAACAAATGTATTTAACTATAAATATAATTATATTTTTAGCATCTATGGAATAAATTTTAATAGCCAATATATTGAATCTGGTTAATTTTTTTTTGATAAAATTATGTTTTTTTTTTTTAATTCCAGGCTACTATAGGAATAGATTTTCTGAGCAAAACTATGTATCTCGAAGATAGAACTGTAAGATTACAATTGTGGGACACTGCCGGTCAAGAACGCTTCCGTTCTTTGATCCCAAGTTACATCAGGGATTCTACTGTAGCTGTTGTGGTGTATGATATTACCAGTGAGTGAAATACACCATTGATTTGAAACCAATTGGAAATCAATTGTCAAACATTGAAGGAAATGAAATGAATTTGTATAAATATCTATTTTACTTTTCTTTTTTCTTAATTTCAGATGCAAATTCATTTCACCAGACCTCGAAGTGGATAGATGACGTTCGAACGGAACGAGGCAGCGATGTTATTATTATGCTGGTCGGCAACAAGACAGACTTAAGTGATAAGCGTCAAGTATCGACGGAAGATGGCGAACGAAAGGCCAAGGAGCTCAATGTGATGTTCATCGAGACCAGTGCTAAGGCAGGATATAATGTTAAGCAGGTAAGAAGATTAAAAACAAAAATCCTTTCATTTCTCGCCAAAAGATCTCGTCTTGAGATTAATCAATTGCCCATTTGAAACGGCATTTCTTTCACGCTCGTTTCAATCCTTTTAAATAACTCTTTTAAATTCACATTTCTCTTTATTTAAATACAGCTCTTCAGAAGAGTAGCAGCAGCTCTACCTGGCATGGACTCCACCGAAAATAAGCCTCCAGAAGACAGTATCCTTTTGTCAGTATACATAATAATCGATAAAATTGCATGTTACTTTCAGCCATGTTTAGAGTCGAAAGGACGCGAGATTACAACCGCGAGAATATCGAACTTTTCTCATATAATTTTCCGGAAAAGAAACAAAAAAAAAAAGAACAACAATTTTTATGATACTCAGAGAGTTTTTCAAAAAAATGTAGTCTTAAATATTATTTCATTTGTTTTCTTTGTGTTTTCCTTAATGTGTTTTTTTACCCTGTAGTGCAAGAGGTAGTTCTGAAGGATACACCAATTGAACTGAAAGCGTCGGAGAGCAGTTGTGCATGCTAAAGTCGACAACCGGTACTAATGGTAGACGAGACAAAAAAAAAGAACTAACACTAAATTAATTTAAATTATGAATGAAAAAAAAAAGAAAAAAAATAATCATCCGTCATGAGTGTCGATGGGTCTGGTCCTGAGAACGATTGCTCGGCTTTTTTTTGGCAAAGAAGGAATCGTAATAAACCGAGTAATATTTACATTACAATAAAAACAAGATTAGATTCAGAAACGTGATTTTTTGGTCGCATACATCAATATTCGTACTTAATTAGTGACATTCGTGAATTAATCGAGAATAGTTGACTTTGCCGTCGATATTCGCCAGTGTGATTGTTAAACCTGAGGACCAGCATCCAAAAAAAAAAAACAAACAAAAACTGACGACGCTCATTCGTGTTCCTTTTCACAGCATTATTTATTGAAATATCGTGAAAAGCAAGGCGCTAATCATTAATCATCGTAGATAATCTACTGCGAGTTAACGAATAAATATCACGTGGTAGCTTTTTAAATGACTGCTTTTACACAATCCGTCGTTCGATGTTTGCAGTAACTTTTCGGGAGGATTGATATCCGTAATAATTATGCAACTGTGAGATGGCCAATTGAGTAGGTAAACTCGTGTTTATAAGTCAAAGTACCAATGTCCATAATTATTTATTTACATGGAGAGCTAAATATTATTCCAACTGTGAATAACAGCAACAAATGTCCGATTTATGTATTATCGAATTTATAACTCGATCTTTCACGAACTTAAAATCAGTAGTTTCATTTCGATATAGTTTTTTTCTACGAAATTATGTGAAATTGTGATGTTGCCGATTTGAGCGAAAAACCGTGATATTGATTTTTGAGAAAGAAAGGTGAGAATTGTCTTTTATTAGTTGTCAATGCAGAGAATTTGCCAAATTTACTAGGTATGGAACCTCCTTGAAAGTTTTTAATAAAAAATCCTTCGCGAGCTTCTCCGGTTGCGCTATCGTTTGAGAAGTGAATTATATCATTCCAGAATTGGGTAATTGGAGCTTTCTTTTCACTGATAAAGTACCTTGCTCATCACTCGTTGTGACCGTGAAAAAAAGAAAAAAAAAAACGCAAAAAGAAAATTTGAATTCACAGGATAAAACATGCAGTTAATGACTAACGCCATCGAGCATCTCATAATATCAAACCTAATGGTTGCGAAATGCAGTTATTCTGCTCACGCTTCTCTCTGAAAGTTTCCTACCAAAAAGAAAAGAAAAAAAAAACATAAAAATTAAGCTCAGACTTTGACTCAAGTACAATAAATAGCAATAAGGAGGGTATACATTGTTAATTGCATTGATTTAAAGACTTAAGTTGTAATTTAAGCGGTTAAATTATATATATTCATTGCTAATGGACAGGCGACGCGATTCAACGAGAACCGCGCGATCAACAGCGCGAAAGATTTTAAAAAAAATTAATAACAATAATGATTGTCGATACAAAGTCAATGAAGCATTCGAATCGAGTAAATCAAAACAAAATTTGATAAATAGCCACTGACGACGAGTTATTGTTAATCAATAACACCAATCAATTTGTCTGTCCAAAAAAAAAAATCAATCTGTGACCATTCTTGTTGAGGTATTATTTATCCGAGTGCTCCCCCGAGAGTGCTCTTTCGAAAACGATGTTAGTGGACGAATATGAAAAAGCAAAATTCATTCTAAATCGAAATTGTAAATAATTCAAATTTGGGGAAACGGCTAAGCATAAAATACTAATTTAGCGGTTAACAATTATGTCAACGTATTCTTTTTTTTTTGTTAATTCTTAGTATTGTAATCTTTTTATTTGTATTAAAAATCAAAAAACTCGGGAGCCGGTATTTATGTTAATTTCGTAGCTTCCAATGATTTCTTGCCATTCCATCCACACCGAAATGCTTTTGTTCCACGAGCTTTCACAAATCTTTAATATATAAATAAAATAAATGGTGTTTCACGAATTTTTGAAGATTCAACTAAAAAAAAAAAAATGTCGATGGAAAAAATAATTTACTGCTACTTCTCACAAAAAGAGGACATTGACTTTAGACTTAAAATTGGGTTTTGGTTCAACATTTAATTAATTATACGCGAAATTGGGAGACATTTTTTTTTAACCACATTTTTTTTGTTGGATTTTCAAGTATTTGTCGAAGAATCCACCTAAATAAAGACAAAAAAAATTGTTTTTTACGATAGAGTTAAACCCACGTCTACGAGTTAGCTTGGAAACAAAACTCTTAGCTACGTTCCGTCCTCTTTTTTACAACATTTAAATGGTACGCTTTCAGCGCGTTATTATTAAATTAAAAAATAAAATAAAATAAAATCGTCATAACGAGTGAAACGCGCGCGCCAATAAATTAATGAAAATAAAAAGTCATCGTCCTTTCGGGAACAACTCGTCTCTTTAATAAGAACTTAAAACATTTGTACACTAATGTCTCTTTGTATAACACACCACGTATATGATATTCTGTAATCGAGTTCACACGCTTTGTGAAGAAAAATCGCCTCAACAGTTTGTAATTTCTCGTCCCCCTTTTTTCCCCCCACGCTCGCTATCCCGCCGTCAACGTGTGTGTGATTTATGAGATATAAATTACAACCTTAACAAAACGAAAGCAGCTGTGGATTTGCAGAATCAATCGCCAATGCAGAATGGATCCGAGTCGGAGGGAGAGAGCGGCTGCATTTGCTAGGTTGTCCTCGGCTTTTACGAGCTGTACGCAAAACTACGTGTTTTATTGAGAGAAAAAAAAGAAAAAAAACGAAAGGAATACAAAACGAACCAATTAACCATCGCACACCATTGCGGGGTGCTGGCTTCTTCTGACGTGTGCATCGTAGCCCTTGGTCACCCCCCAACACCTAACCCCCCACTTCGAGGCATATGATAATGCGTTAATTAAGAAAAAAAATTCTTCGCGAACCAATTACCGCATGAAAAACGTAATTCAAAATTGATAGTAGGAAATTAATTAATTAATTAATACAGTTATTAAAAGTGTGCTTCTAACGTTTTGCAGCGATAACGAGAGCTATTGACGAATTTTTCGACATCTTCTTGACTTTGTAATAGAGGCCGCGCGCTCTGTGATATATTTTTTACTTGGAACGATAGAGCCTATCTCATCGTAATTGCTTCATCGACACTTTCCATAAGGCTTGATTAGTGAATTATTGCTATTCGGATTGTGCGCGTGTGTTTGAGATGCTGGAGAAAAAAAAACGTATTCTTATTCTTAATTAGATGCAACAATAATAAACTGCAGAAAAATAAATAATTTTTTTTTCGAATGTACCAACTCCGCTATCAAGATCTTATTGTTAGCATAAATAAAAGCAGAAAAAATTACACCAAAAGTCCTTTTGGAGTGCCCATTCTTTAGAAACTATGAAGTTATTCATTACCATCGTATATTTTTAAACTCGTTTTTTCTATATTTTCTTTTTAATGTAGTTTTTTTCGAAACAATTATAAATTTACCTACCGTGACAAAATCTGTTAAAACGAGTAATAGAATTAACAAATTCACTTCACAAGCTTTTTAAAGCCATTCCGAGTTTTCAATATCTAATAATCTACAAAAGTAATAGCGATACAGGTAGGAAAAAAAGTAGCCAACCGATTGAATTAAACGAAAATTTCCATAAGTGAGATTTTCATGCCATTCTCCCAAAATTTGGACATTTGTCCGATTTTGATTTAACAAAACACATCGGTGCGTTATTGAAAGTTAATCTGCAAATTCACCGGTTTTGAATTTTTATTTGGTCTTCAATGGTAAAACGACTTTCCTAAATCGGTCTAATCCTTTTTTTTCTCAATCTTCCTAAAGACTAATCGGTTTTTGATAGTTACAAAAATAAAAAAAAATGAATTACTGACAGCATTTCAATTTGAAACTCGTGCACTCGAATATATTTCTTCGAAATCACAATGATACAATAGAACAGGCCTCCGAGAGTCCGTGCTCTATCGTTCCAAAGATATTGTCACACGTATACATTATTAATTATCGTTTTTTGCCATGACATTAAAAAAAAAAGAACGCAAGAGTCTGAAACGCACAGAGTGACCAATCGATTGTTGTTTGGTCACTCTAATAAAGGGTACTAGAGTGGTGATTCGATTACGATACATATAGTAAAGTACCGATATATTAAAAGTGAAATCTCCGGACTATCTCGAGTTCGTTGACGATCGCATATGTAACACCGAAAAAAAAAACGCTTTCTACTCTGATAACATAATATCTTAAGCTCGGTATTATCAAACAAACAAAAAAGAGAAAAAAATTGTTACGTTTAATCGAAGAGACTGAATGTTTTTCGTACTTTCATCACGCCAGTACCTAACTAGTATTAGATATTGAGGACGAAGATGAAAAAAAAAAAAACAAAAAAATTAACAAAACAAATGCTTAACACTTTTGGGGCTACGAAGACAATTGATGGAATATTTGCACGGAAAATATCGGAATATTTATACGCATCGGTAAATGTTAGCGCTAAGCGAGCGGAAAGTTGAAATTTATTTTTTAGGTTTATTAAGGAGATTAGATTAAGTATGTTCTAAGTGAGTCAAGTGAATACGAATGTTTAATTAACTTTTGTTTCATATTTTTCTAAATTATTACAATACGAGAAATATTTATTAATATTCAGTTGCAGACAATGGCGAAACGCTTAAAGTTACATTTATTAAGTCTGTAAGAGAACTGAGATTTTCTGTGTGTATCTTTTTTCAGTTCACTGATAAATTAATTAAAGATCTGTTATTTAAAAATACAATGAAAAAATTTTCTGACGGTGTTAAAAACTATTTTGTCGACTATGGTTCTCTGGTAAATGAGATTTTTTTTTTTGGTGAGAGCATAATTACATCATGTATATCGGGCACTCCAAGTCAACTCACTTGGCGATCGGCCTAATCCTCTCGGATTCAGTTGACGAATTTTTTTGTTGTTGCATATTTTGGTCCAAAAAAGTGGATATTTTTTTTCAGATTTTCATCACTTGTCTTACCCTTTAAAATAATTTTTTTCCATAACTTTTGAGTGGAAATTTAATTTCGACCAGGTTTAAAATTCTCAAATTTTCTCCATAAAATCTAGGACTGAAAACAAGTATTTCCTTCGTAGTTCGAGAGTGGGCCGAGAATGACTTCTATTTTTTTTTTATTTTAAGAAAAAAAATGTCCATATGTTAAAACATAAAAATTATAATAATGATTCCTTGTAGCAAAAAAAAAGGAAAAATAAATGGGAAAAAAAAACCCATATTTTGAGAATAAAACGCTGAAAATTCGCCCAATAATTAAAATAAAATTGGAAAAAGCTATTTTCAATTAGAACAAAAATTAGGGACATTTTTTTTTCTTAAGATAAAAAAAAATAAATTATTCTCGGCCCACTCTTGAACTACGATGGAAATACTTGTCCTTGGTCCTAGATTTTACGGAAAAAAATTCGGAATTTTAAAACTGGTCGAAATTTATTTTTACTCAAGAATCATTAGAAAAAGATTATTTTATATTTAACAAGTGACAAGAATGTGAAAAAATATCCACATTATTTGGACCGAAATATGCCAAAAAAATCGTCAACTGAATCCGAGAGGGTCAGGCCGATGACCACGTGAATTGACTTGGAATGCCCCATATGTAGTAAATATAGCAAAAAAACGTCGAAGTTTTATTAACATTCGAAGATTTATATTGGGGACTTAAAAAAATGCGATGCTGAATTGATGTATGTTCTTACAAAGATAATGAAACTTTGACACCATCAGAAAAATTATTTTCTCCAATTCTCGAATGATAGATTTCAATGATTTATCATGGTACTAAAAAAAATGCACTGAAACCCATAACTTTATTGCTGACTCTCTGCTTGATAATACATTAAAAATGTTCTATATATTTTTTTTTAAACACAAAGATCTAAATTATTTCTCAGAAGCAAAAATTGTTGCCTCAATGCTAATTTGACTGCGACTATTAGTCGAATCTCCTTGGTACATAAATATTCATCGAACCCGCAAAGTTTGTATTACAACCTGACGAGATTAAATTAAAACACTAACATGCTTACGGTAAAAAAAACCACATCAGCCAAGTCCAGCGCCTGTTTCTACGCTAACATATGTCTTCTAGTACCCTGTAACGTTATAGTAAGCGTAAAGAAAAATCGATAAATCATACAGCAATATGAATTACTGTAATATTTCAATGTCATCATCTTGCCACGGATCGAATAATTATTTTATATTTTTTTATCTTTAATTTTTTCTCTGTAAAAGCGCAAAAAACTTGTTGGACGCTTTAGTCGTCGCAAAGCAATTTTACGACACACACATATGAGAAAGCTCGCAAAGACTGTCTTTTCTTGCATTTGTATGAGCGAAAGCATATTGCCACTAGCCTCTGTATAATCGTCGACGTTAAACGGAAAGCGATATTAATAATGAAAAAGTGAAAAAAAAAAAAAAAAAAAAAAAAAAACACAGTTTGACATTGCTTGAATTATCGTTTGATCGTAATGAACAAAGTAGCGTTTACATAGCGTGTACATCGGATATTATTATTTATTAGCTTGAAGCTATACGTAGGTGATGTAGCGGACGCGAGTGTACGCCAATTATTCATTATAATATTGTTGTTGGTTCGAATAGCTGGAAAAATGACACGATAAAAAAAAAAGAAAAAAAAATTCATTCACTGATGTTTGCTCTCGATAATGTGATTAATAAGAGAAACCCAGAATAGGACGATACCTGTGTAAACTATGAAACGAGTGGCTTACCAACAGTTGTTTGCTTCGGTCAGGGGGGCATTTCAGATATCGTCGTCGTCGTTTTTTTTTTTTTTTTTTTTTTTTTTTTTTTATTATGATAAGAGCGTTCGTGCTTTTGGGGTCACGAATGGGTTATGAAATGCAAAGTAGGTCGAGAATATAAAAGAGAGTAAGATTAGAGAATAGTCAATGCCATCGATACGAAGAAGCGCAAAAAAAAGAAAAAAAGAAAAGATTGTCGTTGTTAATGAAAAGAAAACGTAAGCTCGAGATTGAATTTTTGTTTGTAAACGTCTTTATAGATGCGATTTTTTCGATTCTCTTGAACGCGAATATCACGAATTTTTGCAAATTTATCGTCGTTAACATTGTGCGACCTATATTATTAAACATAGTGGAGCTTTAATGAAATGAAATGAAAAAAAAAACAAAAAAATAAAAAAATAAATGATAAAAAAAATATATTAACGAATCAATAACAATTTGTGTTCACGGGCCCATGCCTTTTTTTTAATCGCTTATACTTTTATCGATTTCTACGTGTAACACGCAAAGCCGTACTTTTATGACGCAACGCAATGAAACAAAAGTATCTGTAATGGGATACAATAAAAGTTAAAAGTAGATATTGTCGACGATTCGATTGAAAAAAAAAAACCTTCCAATGTTTGTCCCAATGATGTAGCTGAATTTTTTTGCTTCACTTACCTTCTTTCAGATAAATCGAACATTTATATATGACTTTATTTTCTATCTTATTTACGAGTAATAATAAAACAAATTAAAACGAATTTATCGAAGCTTTGTACAAAACACTTTATCGAGAATAAGTTGAGAAAACAAGGTAGAAATGTGTACATTAAATAATTAAAAAAAAAAAAAACATTGAAACTCTGAATACAGAACTGAATATTTATACAGAAATCATGTTTACACTTAGCATACGTCGGTAAAGTTACGTTCTACACCTTTTTTTTTTTTTTTATAGATATCTAGTGTATTTAAATTAAATCGAATAATCTCCAAAATCTTTGAATCGCTTCTTCTTGCTTGTTAAAAAAAAAAGGTGATTGAATATTTGGTAAGAAAGAGTTTTCGACATAAATCACAATTCCCAACGTGATAATTGATAGTAATTGTTTACATACTTTATTATAATATCAATTATATACAAATTTAAAATTGCGTCCTGTACGTCTCAATTTTCTCTAAACACCCCATTTTCTTCACTTCGATCTTAAATTTATATTACATTGGATTTGTTGTTGCTGTTTTTTTTCAACCTACTTTCTCCTCCCGATACATCCAAAAGATCGATTTGCCGTGTGGTCAGTCGATAACTTAGTGTCACACACACCTGAATATCATTTTCTTCCCGTCGCGTTTTTTTTTTTCAATTTTCTTTAAATATATATTTACAAAGTAATTTGCTCCGCGACGATACGATCATAAATATCGGACTTAAACAGTCGCAAACCGATTCATGGATTGTAGGTCGATCTTAGGTTTTCATTCAGCGCTTTAAAACGCGCTCAAAAACGATATCTGATTCGGTACCATCAACATCACAATCGAATTTCAACCCATCATCGTTATGTCCTTTCGATATCTCTAGCTAAACGTCGTCCGTGCTTGTTTTTTTTTTTGGCAGTATCGATTTGTGTTAACGTGTTCATCCGACACTCGTTCGTAAAAGTCGCGTGCGAATTCACGTAAAATTTTTGGATATTTCCTATTCCTTATTGCGGGGTAAAAAGAGAAAAAAGAAATCCACAGTGAATTCGCACGTACCGATACGATGCGATTGGAAGTACTTCATATTATAGTCGATGGCCTCGTCGCGTAAGTTGAGCATTGGCACGTTCAGTGCTAAAAAATAACGATATTACTTTCCTAATCGACGTTCGACTTTAATTACAGCATCATTCTTTTTTCCTTTTTTTTTTTTTTTTATTAATAATCATAATAATCAATGATAAACGAGTCTTTAACGATGTCAATGACTATTAACCGAGACCCAACGAACAGTCTTCAGTAAACGCTCAAAACGCACGAATAAAACACACACGTTTATAACAATAAATATAAATCGATTTCACTTTTCTTCTTTTCTTTTGCTCAATAAAAGATATAATTTCGTTCGATCGTAAACCAGTCGTCGATCGTATTGTTACCTTTTTTTTTATTTTTTCTTTTTTTCTTAATAAGAAAGAATTCGCATAGGACGTAAAGCATGAGGAACACATACAACTTTCCGTTTTTGTCTCTGTACATTTATATCGCGAATTGTTCTCAATGTTTATAACGATTTTAAACGATTGTATTTCGTTTTGAGAAAATAGCTCTACGGCCTTTTTTTCGTCAAAAGTCCTCTCGATAGTCTCTTTGATCAATCTACCAAACTCTTCTTTTTTTTCAGTACGACCCCCCGTAATGAGTCCTTCAAGTCACTTCGCACTGTAAACTATTATAATAATTCGACACTACTGTTATCATCCTCTCGACTCCTTTCGTTATAACGTGGCACATAAAATGCGTCCTTTTTCACATTTCATTTTTTTATTTCTTCTTCTTTTTTTTATATCTCGAGTTCGAAGCACTCGAAAATCTGGAATGAATTTCCTGGGATAGGGCGAGGTCACGAGTTTTGACTAGTGCTCGCTGTAACAGTCGATGAAGTTTCAATTCCAGATGAGTCAAGAGGCGATGAGTCGTTAAACCAGCTCTATGACGAGCCGCTCTCCTAGAGTCAGACTCTCAATTCCTCCATAATCTGTTGATGATTGTGACCCTTTTTAAGGGTACCAACACCCGACATTGGCATACTTTCCTGCTGAAGCTGATTCGGGCTCATTATCAAATTTTGTCCGGTTGGTTTGCTCGGTTTTGTGTTTTTCGGTGGTGGCGGTGGCATCGGCACGTGACACGAATTATTCTGAAGATCCGCAAAATCCGGTGGTGGCATGTGTTGAATGTGATGACGTTCCGCTGATGTTTTTGTCTCCAATTCGCCGCATATGTTGTTGGGCATTTGGCCGTTCTCCTGACGCTTCTTCGGGCAGTGATGCTGCTGATATTTGTCCCGCTGATAATAGACACCGGCGAATATCAGTACGTTTAGAATAAGAAGACTACAACCGATCGCAATCGTCACGCTGAGGGCTGTCGAATATGCCGCAAAACCGTCTTCAGGCTGTGACGTCGTTTCCTCAAAGGCCAATTCACTCGGCGAGGCCGTTGACGTGTTGTGGACACGCTCAGTCGTCACTTCTGGTGTCGTTGACCTCGCGGTCGTTGGTACCCTTTGGATGAATCTTGGTGGAACCTGTTGAAAATTTATTCAGTTTTAGTTGTTGTACAAAATTTCAATGTTTATGATATGATTAATTGTGTATTCACGCTGCAGTGATTCCACTTTTTGGCCGATATTTTTTAAAATTTCTTTTCAGCCTTTCAGCAGTGTTTAAATATTTTTTATTATCGGCTAGACCTTTTGGGAGTCGAATTCTATATGATCACAAATTATGAAATTTCGCAATGAGACGAATAAAAAATGTAGCCATGGGAAGCTTCTTAATCCTCTTAAATGAATGCGAAGAAACTTTTTTTTTTCATTTATAAGATTGTAATAAATAAGAGTTCTCTCACCTGTTCAGCGTCCAGTAAATGATGAGATCTCGGTACATCATCGGATCCTGGCTTGTGAAGATCCGGCACGAGATTCAACCAGAACGACAGTCTATGCGCTCTGTAGTGACTCTTCAGCTTCGACTTGGTATCTGTGAAAATAATGCCCAGTTCTCTCTTGATAAATTAATTAATGCGAAAGGATGGATAGGATGGAAGAGAATATATATATATAAGTTATAGGCCGTTCGAGACGAAACGCGTCTGGTTTGAGACTGCCGATCGGCCAATTGGAGCGTGAGAGAGGAGACGAAGAACACGATGGCGAGGGGTGAATAAAGCTGGGGAGGAAAGGGGTCGCGTGGTCGTGCGATGAAACTAAGAAGTGGCGTGAACGAAGCGACGATGAAGTGCAGAGGCATTCACGCTCGGTGGACTACAGTAAATTGAAAAGGAACAAAAAAAAGAAAAAAAAAAAGAAAAAAGGAAATAGAAAGGTAAAAATAAGACGAGGTAAAAAGCAGAATGGCAAAAGCTTCGCATGGCTCGATTGCATAGTATAAGAGATTGGAGGCGGCACGAAAGCAAAACGAGGAAAATAGCACCATCTCTGATTATTTCGCAGACGCCTTCAAGAGCAGCTTCTCAATTATTGGATTCAATGAAAGCAAATATCCGCGCGAAGGCTTTAATCTACTCTACTGCAAAAGAAATCACGGATTCGGGGTACTTATCGGATAGAGCGAAGCTCTGTAATTGTATGAGAAGCACGTAATGAAACTTTTACTCAATTTCGCACCTATTATTAAGTAATTTTTGTGCTTCTCCTCGTAAGCTGTCCAAGCGACGTTCTTCAATTTCGTACGATCCGGACGAGATCCAGCGGGTCCTGGATCGGGCGTACCTTCGTTCGGATTGCTGGAACAGAGAGAAAAAAATTGCTGTAGATATTGCAAAGGTGTTCATCGTGATTTTAGGAGTTACTTTTTTCTCTCCTAAGTACTTTAGGTCGTATTCGACCACGTAGCATTTTCTTCAATTTTACAATTATCGAATATTAAATTTCGTTCTGAATATCGTTTTCCTCCATTATTGTTCTTTTATTTTCACTCTGTTAACAATTCTTTTTTCAATCATACTGGAATTACATATTTATGTTCTAAAATCTCGGAAATTTTTCTGATTTTTTCCTTTTATTCTCGACCACGTAATATTTTCTTCAATTACAATTATCGAATATTTAATTTCATTTTGACTATCATTTTCGTTCATCATTGTTCTGTTATTTTCACTCTGTTAGCAATTACTTTTTCGATCATACTGGAATTAAATTTTTGAATTCTAAAATCTCGGAAATTTTTTCTGATTTTTTTCTTTTGAACTTTTCACAGTAAATAAAAGTTTTCCCTCAATCTAAGATTTCTTAAATATTCAGAAAATATCTTGTTTTCTTATTCGACAAAAATTTCCGTTTTTCTACATTTATTTCTACTTATATTTTTTAACTTTTTTTTGAGGAAATTAAATTGTCATCGACAAGTATATTCTTACCCAGTTCTCGCGAAATTTGTGAAATACAGGATAACACTCTCGGAAAGTGCAGTTTCGGATTTCGTGTAATTTTTCAGCCAGTGAGATAGTCCACCAACCAATGGTGCACCAAATAAATAGGGTAGTTCTTCACCATGGATGCATCCTTGTCTCTGGAAAAAAAAAACATTCAAATGTATTTATTGTGTATAAATAATAAAAAAACAAATTTTTTTTCAGACATTTATCTGAGAATAAATCCTACTTCTATGAAGAAGTAAAAAATAAAATAAAAACTGTGGACTGCATATATGTAAAACTGGGCGAAATTTTTTTAAATTATTTTTTGGTAACCCTGTTCAACATTATTCGTGAATTATAGATTATCGAAGGAAAAACCATGGGGAAACATACGAGGATAGAAAAGCCAAGGGATAAAATGACGACAGTCACGAGTAAAATAGGATTTCCGTAAATCCACTCTCCTGCGTTTTTTTCTTTTTTTTTTCTGTCGGATCAATCTCGGATTTCTCTTACGAATAATGCGAATATATAGTAAGTATATCATACGGAGAGACAGAGGGACAACGATCGGAGTCTTTCGCGACATCCGGACCTAGTTTGAAAGCAAATGGAATGGAAAGGAAGAAAAGCTGTTTACGATAGAAATACAAATTGAAACATGATCTGTATCACTGAGCCGAATATAACTTTTACTCCGGGTTTCCTATTCCTATTCCTATTCCTTCGTTTTGTTTTTCCACGGCTTGAAGAAATACTAATACTCGGAGGGGTTAAAATGCACCCTTCTTCTGTTTCATCTCTGTATATATCGTAAACAATTGACATTTTTCTGCGGAACACTCGCGATGTTCAATCTACTATTCCAAGACGTTGTTGCGAATGGGTTGTTTCGTGTACTCGTGTTACAACGGTTATAGCTCGAATCCCCAACATTCTCTCGAGATTTCTGCAACTCCGGGTTATAGCCATTACGAACTATCTGAGGAAGTGATCAAGGCTCATCCTCGCACACAGACCCTCGGATGTAACACGCATGCTGCAGTTAACTACTGGCCATTGTTTCACTGCAACTAGCTTTTATACTTCCGTCCAAGAACCGGGTGAACGACACTCGCAGGGATTGTGCGCGAGCTCATCATTGCTCTTTGCTACCTTGCATTGACTCTAACACTGACTGAGACATTATTTGCTCAGTCGAATCTTGCATTCGGCGCAAAAAAAAAAGAAAAAAAGGAAAATCTAACAGAGTACCATCTCTGTAATTGCACAATAGTCGTTCACTTGAGGCGATTTACAAGGAAATATGCCCAAATATCATATACTAACAGGTTATTGTGACTCGGGCGCTTCGCGCCCTAGCGTTTTTTTGGCAAATCGTCTGTAACCGCTCCAGGACCTGGTATTCCTAAATCTTCCGATGAGGCCCTCACAACTCTAATTTTTATAAGTCCCTCTATAAGAATTGGGCTATGATTATTTTTATAAATCCTCCGGTAAATCCGTTCCTTCCCGAAACCCTGATTTTTCTAAGTCCCCCTATGAGACCACCTTCGGCTCTGATTTTTGTCCCTAATGGACCTCTCTGACCCTAACTACCTTAAGTCCAACTATTAGACATAGGGCCTAATTCCTAAATATAAGTATTGTTATTAGACCCCCAGGTGTGTGAGTGAGTGAGTAAATGTCTGTACGTGTCTGTGAGAGTATCTGTGAGTGTCTGTGAGACTATTTGTGTGAGTGCCTGTGAGTGTCCAATGGATCTCAGAAATTTGTCTTTTATTACTATGTAGATATTTAAAGCCTGCAAAAGAGAACCTTGCAATTTTTCCTTACAATTTTCTATCTTTGACTTTGACTTCATCATAGCTTTGTGAAATAAAGTTTTGTCAATGTTAGAAAATTGTGAGGAAGCAATTTGCAAGGTTCTACTTTGCAGACTTGTTTATTGCACACTCACTCGCAAACACTCACGCACTTGCACATACTTGCACACACAGGCATATGCTCGGACATAGTCGCATAATTTCGTACACACTTACTCACTCACTCGCACTCACTCAGTCGCACGCACTCGCGCACACCCACTCACTGACCTGCACTCACGCACACGCACACCCACACGCACCATCACTCATTTAAATAGTAATTGGTGATGAGTCTCTGCTCCATTATTCATTAATTAAGTAATGCGTGATATATCTCTGCTCCATTACTCATTAAAAAAGTAATGGGTGATGGATCACTGCTCCATTACTCATTTTAAAAGTAATGGATAATGGATCTTAATCCAATACTCATTTTAAAAGTAATGCATAATGGATTTCTCCTCCATTACTCATTAAAAAAGTATTGGATGATGGATCTCTACTCCATTACTAATTAAAAAAGTAATGGGTGATGAATCTCTACCCCATTACGCATTAAAAAACTAATGGGTAATGGATGCGGTAATACATTAATAAAATAATACATTTTCCCAATTCTGGTTGGGGGTACTGTCTGTGCGGAAATACCAGACATGGAACGAATGGCGAAGGAAAAAATTCGATATCTTGATTTTTTAGAAAAAAGGTGGTCGTTTCCCAAGATGTTTCTGGAACATGTGCCTTCGACCATCGACCCAAAAAATGGGGGTTTCGACAAAATCACTCAAAAAGGTGTTTAGGGGGTAAATTCAGTGATGAAATATGCCACTTGGAACGAATAGCGAAGGGAAAAATTCGATATCTCTATTTTTGCGGAAAAAAGTTGTCGTTTGCGGCATTTTTTCTCGAAGGTTTGGCACCGACCATAGGCCAAAAAATGGGGGTTTCGACAAAATCACTCAAAAAGGTGTTTAGGGGGTAAATTCAGTGATGAAATATGCCACTTGGAACGAATGGCGAAGGGAAAAATTCGATATCTCTATTTTTGCGAAAAAAAGTTGTCGTTTGCGGCATTTTTTCTCGAAGGTTTGGCACCGACCATAGGCCAAAAAATGGGGGTTTCGACAAAATCACTCAAAAATGTGTTTAGGGGGTAAATTCAGTGATGAAATATGCCACTTGGAACGAATGGCGAAGGGAAAAGTTCGATATCTCTATTTTTGCGAAAATAGTTGTCGTTTGCGGCATTTTTTCTCTAAAGTTTGGCACCGACCATAGGCCAAAAAATGGGGGTTTCGACAAAATCACTCAAAAAGGTGTTTAGGGGGTAAATTCAGTGATGAAATATGCCACTTGGAACGAATGGCGAAGGGAAAAATTCGATATCTCTATTTTTGCGAAAAAAAGTTGTCGTTTGCGGCATTTTTTCTCGAAGGTTTGGCACCGACCATAGGCCAAAAAATGGGGGTTTCGACAAAATCACTCAAAAATGTGTTTAGGGGTAAATTCAGTGATGAAATATGCCACTTGGAACGAATGGCGAAGGGAAAAATTCGATATCTCAATTTTTGCGAAAAAAGTTGTCGTTTGCGGAATTTTTTCTCTAAAGTTTGGCACCGACCATAGGCCAAAAAATGGGGGTTTCGACAAAATCACTCAAAAAGGTGTTTAGGGGGTAAATTCAGTGATGAAATATGCCACTTGGAACGAATGGCGAAGGGAAAAATTCGATATCTCAATGTTTGCGAAAAAAGTTGTCGTTTGCGGAATTTTTTCTCTAAAGTTTGGCACCGACCATAGGCCAAAAAATGGGGGTTTCGACAAAATCACTCAAAAAGGTGTTTAGGGGGTAAATTCAGTGATGAAATATGCCACTTGGAACGAATGGCAAAGGGAAAAATTCGATATCTCAATTTTTGCGAAAAAAAGTTGTCGTTTGCGGCATTTTTTCTCGAAGGTTTGGCACCGACGATAGGCCAAAAAATGGGGGTTTCGACAAAATCACTCAAAAAGGTGTTTAGGGGGTAAATTCAGTGATGAAATATTCCACTTGGAACGAATGGCGAAGGGAAAAATTCGATATCTCTATTTCTGCGAAAAAAAGTTGTCGTTTGTGGCATCTTTTCTCGAAGGTTTGGCACCGACGATAGGCCAAAAAATGGGGGTTTCGACAAAATCACTCAAAAAGGTGTTTAGGGGGTAAATTCAGTGATGAAATATGCCACTTGGAACGAATGGCGAAGAGAAAAAATCGATATCTCTATTTTTGCGAAAAAAAGTTGTCGTTTGCGGAATTTTTTCTTCAAAGTTTGGCACCGACCATAGGCCAAAAAATGGGGGTTTCGACAAAATCACTCAAAAAGGTGTTTAGGGGGTAAATTCAGTGATGAAATATGCCATTTGGAACGAATGGCGAAGAGAAAAAATCGATATCTCTATTTTTGCGAAAAAAAGTTGTCGTTTGCGGAATTTTTTCTTCAAAGTTTGGCACCGACCATAGGCCAAAAAATGGGGGTTTCGACAAAATCACTCAAAAAGGTGTTTAGGGGGTAAATTCAGTGATGAAATATGCCACTTTGAACGAATGGCGAAGGGAAAAGTTCGATATCTCTATTTTTGCGAAAAAAAGTTGTCGTTTGCGGCATATTTTCTCGAAGGTTTGGCACCGACCATAGGCCAAAAAATGGGGGTTTCGACAAAATCACTCAAAAAGGTGTTTTGGGGGTAAATTCAGTGATGAAATATGCCACTTGGAACGAATGGCGAAGGGAAAAATTCGATATCTCTATTTTTGCGAAAAAAAGTTGTCGTTTGCGGCATTTTTTCTCGAAGGTTTGGCACCGACGATAGGCCAAAATATGGGGGTTTCGACAAAATCACTCAAAAAGGTGTTTAGGGGGTAAATTCAGTGATGAAATATGCCACTTGGAACGAATGGCGAAGAGAAAAATTCGATATCTCAATTTTTGCGAAAAAATGTTGTCGTTTGCGGAATTTTTTCTTCAAAGTTTGGCACCGACCATAGGCCAAAAAATGGGGGTTTCGACAAAATCACTCAAAAAGGTGTTTAGGGGGTAAATTCAGTGATGAAATATGCCACTTGGAACGAATGGCGAAGGGAAAAATTCGATATCTCTATTTTTGCGAAAAAAAGTTGTCGTTTGCGGCATTTTTTCTCGAAGGTTTGGCACCGACCATAGGCCAAAAAATGGGGGTTTCGACAAAATCACTCAAAATGGTGTTTAGGGGGTAAATTCAGTGATGAAATATGCCACTTGGAACGAATGGCGAAGGGAAAAATTCGATATCTCTATTTTTGCGAAAAAAAGTTGTCGTTTGCGGAATTTTTTCTCTAAAGTTTGGCACCGACCATAGGCCAAAATATGGGGGTTTCGACAAAATCACTCAAAAAGGTGTTTAGGGGGTAAATTCAGTGATGAAATATGCCACTTGGAACGAATGGCGAAGAGAAAAATTCGATATCTCAATTTTTGCGAAAAAAAGTTGTCGTTTGCGGAATTTTTTCTTCAAAGTTTGGCACCGACCATAGGCCAAAAAATGGGGGTTTCGACAAAATCACTGAAAAAGGTGTTTATGGGGTAAATTCAGTGATGAAATATGCCACTTGGAACGAATGGCGAAGGGAAAAATTCGATATCTCAATTTTTGCGAAAAAAGTTGTCGTTTGCGGAATTTTTGCGAAAAAAGTTTGGCACCGACCATAGGCCAAAAAATGGGGGTTTCGACAAAATCACTGAAAAAGGTGTTTAGGGGGTAATTTCAGTGATGAAATATGCCACTTGGAACGAATGGCGAAGGGAAAAATTCGATATCTCAATGTTTGCGAAAAAAGTTGTCGTTTGCGGAATTTTTTCTCTAAAGTTTGGCACCGACCATAGGCCAAAAAATGGGGGTTTCGACAAAATCACTCAAAAAGGTGTTTAGGGGGTAAATTCAGTGATGAAATATGCCACTTGGAACGAATGGCGAAGGGAATAATTCGATATCTCAATGTTTGCGAAAAAAGTTGTCGTTTGCGGAATTTTTTCTCTAAAGTTTGGCACCGACCATAGGCCAAAACATGGGGGTTTCGACAAAATCACTCAAAAAGGTGTTTAGGGGGTAAATTCAGTGATGAAATATGCCACTTGGAACGAATGGCGAAGGGAAAAATTCGATATCTCAATTTTTGCGAAAAAAGTTGTCGTTTGCGGAATTTTTTCTCTAAAGTTTGGCACCGACCATAGGCCAAAAAATGGGGGTTTCGACAAAATCACTCAAAAAGGTGTTTAGGGGGTAAATTCAGTGATGAAATATGCCACTTGGAACGAATGGCGAAGGGAAAAATTCGATATCTCTATTTTTGCGAAAAAAAGTTGTCGTTTGCGGAATTTTTTCTCGAAGGTTTGGCACCGACCATAGGCCAAAAAAATGGGGGTTTCGACAAAATCACTCAAAAGGTGTTTAGGGGGTAAATTCAGTGATGAAATATGCCACTTGGAACGAATGGCGAAGGGAAAAATTCGATATCTCTATTTTTGCGAAAAAAAGTTGTCGTTTGCGGCATTTTTTCTCGAAGGTTTGGCACCGACCATAGGCCAAAAAAATGGGGGTTTCGACAAAATCACTCAAAAATGTGTTTAGGGGGTAAATTCAGTGATGAAATATGCCACTTGGAACGAATGGCGAAGGGAAAAATTCGATATCTCAATTTTTGCGAAAAAAAGTTGTCGTTTGCGGCATTTTTTCTCGAAGGTTTGGCACCGACCATAGGCCAAAAAATGGGGGTTTCGACAAAATCACTCAAAAAGATGTTTAGGGGGTAAATTCAGTGATGAAATATGCCACTTGGAACGAATATCGAAGGAAAAAATTCGATATCTCGATTTTTTCGATAAAAAGTCGTCGTTTCCGTAGTTTTTTCGAATATAAGTGGTCGTCTTCGAAGTTTTTTCTGGAAGCTATCCCTTCGACTATAGCCAAAAAAATGATGGTCTCGAAAAGTTGTTCTAAAATGGTTAGTTGGGCGCAGAGTTGTGAACATTTTAATGTGATAATAGTGCATTATTTATTATGAAAAAAAAGGATAATGGAAGACAGATCTATTGTCCATTACGTTTTTAATGTGTGATGGAGCAGAGACCCGTCATCCATTACTTTTTTAATGAGTAATGGAACTGACGCCCATTACCCGTTACTTTTTAGATGAGTATTGGAACAGAGATCGATCACGCATTACTTTTTTAATGAATAATGGAGCAGGGACTCATCACCCATTACTTTTTAAATGAGTAATAGAACTTGTGGTGTGTGTGGGTGTGTGCAAGTGTGTGAGTGAGCGTGTGCGAGAGTTTGCGAGTATGTATGAGTGTGGGGGAGTGTGTGCGAGTATGTGCGTGTGTGTTTACGAGTGAGTGTGAGCGAGGGTATATAAGTGTGTCCGAGTGTGTGCAAATGTGCAAGTGTGAGTGAGTGTGTGCGAGTGGGTGTGAACGAGTCTGTGCAAATGTTCAAGTTTGAGTGTGTGTGTGTGCGAGTGTGTTTGAGTATGCGCGAGTATGAGCGAGTTTGAATGAGTGTGAGTTAGTGTGTGCAGGTGAGTGAGTGCGTGCAGGTGGGCAAGCGAATGTGTGCGAGTATGGACGAGTATGTGCGAGTGTGAATGAGTGTGTGCGAGTATGAGCGAGTTTGAATGAGTGTGAGTTAGTGTGTGCAGGTGAGTGAGTGCGTGCAGGTGGGCAAGAGAATGTGTGCGAGTATGGACGAGTATGTGCGAGCGTGAGTGAGTGTATGCGAGCATGCGTGAGTGTGTGCGTGTGAGTGATTGAGTGTGTGCGAGTGTGCGCGAGTATGTGCAAGAATGTGCGAGTGTTTGCGAATGTGTGCGAGTATGTGGTGGTAAGTGTGTGCGAGGTGTGCGAGTATGCTCGAGTGGGTGCGTATGTGCTAATACACACACCCTCGCACACACTCGAACACACTTACATATGCTCGTACATACTCGCACAATCTTGCACACAATTACTCACTCACACGTATAATCTCGCATACACCCACTACTCACTCGCGCACACACACACCAGTTCTAATACGCATTTAAAAAGTAATTGGTGATGAGTCTCTGCTACATTATTCATTAAAAAAGTTATGGGTGATGGATTTCTGCTCGATTACTCATTAAAAAGGTAATGGGGGATGGATCTCTGCTCCATTACTCATTAAAAAAGTAATGGGTGATGGATTTCTGCTCCATTACTCATTAAAAAAGTAATGGGTTATGGATCCGAATTCCATTATTCATTTTTTAAGTAATGGGTACAAAAAGCCGTAATGCATTAAAAAAATAATTCATTTTCCCAACTCTGTTGATAATTAATAATCGTGAAATCACGTCGTAAATTGAAGCCGGATATCTCAGAACTTACAGGGGTCGAAGTCTTTGGAGACATTCAAAGAAAAAATTGAAATTGCAATAAAACTAGAACCACTGTATCGATTCTCGCCAAATTGCGTACACATTATCGTTCAAAATCGTCCAAAATTTTAACCCGGTAACTTAAAATTTGCGAAATTTATAGGGTGAATACAGATTTTTCAAAATTTTTAAAGGCTTTAAAATGTTTACTTTCCAACCGATACTCGTCGGCCACAATCCCAAACGTTGTTGAATGACATCCCACTTGGGTGGCAAATTTGAAGAAGATACATCTAAAATTACAACAGTTAATTTAACACACACAAAATAACATTTCGTACAAATCCCTTTACTCGACGTTTTGGACCATTCTGAATATACTCACATTAAAATCTCGAAAAAATTGGTTTCACTAAAACAAAGCTATCTCTATAAGGGCTCAAAAGTAAGGAATTTACTGCGTTTGTTTAAAAAATATTGTCTATCTAAAAGACTATTTAAAAAAAAGATTTATAAGTCAGAAAATCCCTAAAGCAAATAATATTGTAAATATAATCGGATATTGTCCTAGAAACGAAGCCACGATCAAAAGATCCCAAGAACCATTTTGAATGTCTGAATCGTTTGAAAGGCCATCATAGCGAGTCTTCAGTGTCCTGTGATCCGAGTCCTTGTAAGGCACCATTTCATTCTGCTGACATTTCTTGTGGAGTTCACTGTGACGCTTACATATATATACATATATACACGTACGTGCTCTCTTCTACATACGGATTCCACTTTTATTCCCCGTGTGCCGTGTCCTCGACGCCTCGGGAAAGTGCACGAGGATGGTACTTCTACTTTCTATCACTCGAAAAATTCCGGAAAGAGCGTTTTCACCCTGCGGGTCTTTCTGATGCACTCTGTCGTGTATTATACATATACATCACTCAGCATCAGTTTGGTGTACTATGGTATACGAGAGGGAACAAGGTCAGCCCGAAAACGAGTTCTAGGCACATATATATAGTAGAGAAGCTGATGCAAAAAGCACCAGCACACCGGTTACCAGCTCCGCCAACGTGTTTTCCACTCGAGAAACCAAGAAAAAGGAAAAAAAAGTGAAGCCTCGTACCCCATCGCTCGCACTCTTTCACGCTAGAAAATATTTCTAGGACGCCACACGGATCGACCCAGATATTATATCACCTATATATTCAGATTCCACCACAGAGAGGAGAAGTTAGTGAAGAGGAGGCAAGGTGGCTTGAAGAGAATTTCCACGGATATCAATGTACCCACGTTTATTCATTTATTTCTATAGCAATTCTCATATCGTTTTGTACTAATTAAATTCCATTGAATATCTGGTGCTGTATTAAAACGATACCGTTTATCCACTACTTCATTAAATTGGGAATATTATTGTGCATATGCTTCTGAATGATTTCGTTTCATGCAGGAAAAATGATATTCATGGCAGTTATTTAAAAAAAATTGTTTTCTCGTAATTATTTTATAATAAGAAAAAAATACCAGCACGTTATTTGTGTACGTTTCGAAATCTCAGAGGTATGCACGGTTTTTAAAAAGCTTCATGAAACTTCGATAGGGACATCTGATTTTTAGCAAAGAAAAGAAGAGTAAAAAAAACATAACATTTGACTGATAAACTTGAAATCCTTTGGTATATTTTTATTGATGTTTGGAAAATGTTTTTCAATAAGTTAATATCAATAGTTGAGGCATTCCACACGAAGTTCATAGCAATATGATTATTCATATGAACTTATAATAAAATTCACGGACATTCTACAAATATAAATAAAAAAATATTAGTTTAGTATTTTTTTCTCATTTCTTCAGTCTGGGATATAAACCATATGTCCTTGTAAGTGGTATAAGTCTTCAATAGCAGATTTATCATATCTTTGATAGTATACTTTGTGATACTGTCATTAAAAAACAAATTTGTCAGTGAATCCTTGCCGTCAAATTTTAATATAAATTTGTATTGAATAAATAAAGTGGATTTCGAAGTAAAAAAAAGTAATTCTAAAGCGATACATTGCATTATTCTCGGAAATATGTTTTTCACAGTACATCCACGTGACTACATGTATACACAGGCTCAGTTGTGTCATTGCTGGACCGCTTCGGTGAAGGAACAGTGAAGCGTCGGGATGCGCAAATCGATAATCTAAATTTATATGTGCACTAAAACAGCACTCGGCCTATTCAACGTGAAGCGGTGTGTGCCTTTGATAATCAGGAGACGTGACGTTTATGTACTTAGTCGTCGTTCTCCTTTGTGAGAAACATAGTAGCAGCAGCAGCAGGTCAAACTAAACCGGGAGTGTTATAATTTTCTATCGCGTGGCGACGATGAAGGTTACTTATTCGCTCGTCCGACTTGTTTCAGAACATATTAACGTCGTAAATACATCAACGTCGTATGAACGCTATACGACGGAGCTAACTATTTTACATGAGGCGGAATATAAAAGCAAGAAACATTCGCCAATCTTACACGACTGTGAAAAACAAACATCCAGAATCCTTTTTCACGGTTAGTAGCTTTCCAATTAGTGACTGTTGAAGGATCGATTTTGTATATCCACATATAGCCTATAATCTGTTTGACATGTATTTTTGACTTTATAGAGACGTACACATTGTGACCACATTGCTTTACTGTAGCTGCAGCTATCCTATTGGTTCTTGGAATATCATTTATTGCTGAAGGTTCTGAAAGTCTCCGAAGGATCTAATTATTGGACGTAAGCGCCGTGAACTTAAAATCGATTTTCAAATCGAACTTCGAACTTAAGATCGATATTGAAATCGAACTTCAAACTTAAGGTAGATATTGAGATCAAACTTCGGACTTAAGATCGATATTGAGATCGAACTTTGAACCTGAGATCGATATTGTTATCGCACTTCGAACTTGACATCGATATTGAGATCGATCTTCGAACTTAACATCGATATTGAAATCGAACTTCGAACTTAATATCGATATTGAAATCGAACTTCGAACTTAACATCAATATTGAGATTGAACTTCGAACTTAAGGTCGATATTGAGATCGAAATTCGAACTTAACATCGATATTCAGATGGAAGTTTGAACTTAACATCGATATTCAGATCGAACTTCTAACTTAAAATCATGTTAAGTTCTTGACTTTAAAAATTCGATCCTAAATGCCTTTATTTTAAAGAAAGCGTGTACCGATTTTATTAGACTTCTAGAAAAATACTTAGGTGTTTTTCATGAATTTACTTTGCCGTTAATTTCATTTAATCGTTACTCTGGCATCTACAATAATTATTACTGTTAAATTTTATCTATGTTTCCCATCAACAAATAATTAGTTGAACCCTTGAATCGCAAAATTTTTTTTTCAACCTCAGTTGACGATAACCAATATTTACTGGCAATTATTTTGCTTTTTGAGGTTTTTCATATAATTAAACAATAACAACAATGGTAAAACTAATCGAAAATATGCCTCCCGGGAAAACTCATTCTATTTGTCGCTGATTTCACTAGAATGTTACTCGCACCTGCAATAAATATTATCGTTGAGTTTTATTTATGTTTCCTATCTATAGAGTTAGTTGGACCTTTGATTCGGAAAATTTTCCTTCCGCCTTAGTCGACGATGGCGTGTGCACCGGCCATATAACGCGAAATATCCTCGGTGAAGTCTCTACGCTACTTCCTTCCACGTGAAAATACTATATATCATAAGTTTCCGTATATCAGATAGCGTATGAGTAATGACTGGTACATTAGTACGTCGCCGGGCGTGTTACCTTCCGGCGTATTGCACCCTCCTTACACAACCGAGATCTTACCGGTCGGGTTGTATGTGTATATCTGTACAACGTCGACGCATAGTTGCAGGAAGTGAGGAAATTAGGCGTCAGGAAATCGCACACGAGAGGTGAGAGCGCGCACGTTTCTTGGCAACGCGGAGAGCTCCCGCGATCCTTCGGTATTCGTGCAAGAGAGAGACTACCGGCAAAACTCGAGGAAAATAGGTACGCAAATTGCACGAACGACAAGCAAACTCGTGGCTGTGACACACGATTATTTGATTGTCAATTGAATAAAATATAATTCACACCTTGGAAAATAATTCAACTCATTTCCTCCGAATGTTGATTTTCTTTTCAATATTTGTTACGCACATGTTTATCTAATAAAATATTGAACACATAGCTGCTATCGCAGTGGTGGGCATCATATACGAATACGAAAAAGTATTCTTAATATTTTTGTTTATATGAATCCTTCAGGATTTTGCAATAATTATGTATAAATCGGATAATTATTTTATAATGCAGAATAATAATTTGTGGATATAATAATCGACAATTATTTAGATAAACGAAGATTATCGGCTCGAAATTTGTGAAAAGTTAATGAATGAAAAAATGTTTGTTAAAAATAAACTAAATATCAACTAAACGCGGTCGTGACGCGATCGTGACTAACGCTCATCCAATATTGAAATTTTCATATTTTGCATTTTTGTAACAAATGCTCAAAAGCTTCCTTTTATTATGTATGTAGTGTGGCGAAAAAAATGAGTCCACATCATTTTGCCGAAAAATCATTCATCCGAATCTTAGTTTTGCCGAAAAACAAATTGCCGAACGTCATATAACATTTTAGAAGGCGAGAGAACAAGTGATTTTGAACAAAATGGATCTCCTCCTACAGTTTTTTTATCTCAGGTCCTGGGAATATTTTTTTACTGTCAACAAATTGTCACGTATAAACAAGTGCATGGGATTTTTTTAATAACGTTTTGTTCGTTGATATCACGAAAAATACAACACGTGTCTAGTTTGTAATAAGTGCATCCTGCTCCCTCCCCTTGAATTTTTTTTACAGGAAGATGTAAATTCCTCAAAATATGAAACACTCCACTAATTGCATGGAAATTAAATGTAATTCAGACGACAGACGAAAATTTCCTTAAAATGAAATGTCTACATTGATCTGGATCGTGATTAAAACTTACCTGAGGATAATCTCCGTTTTTCGTTTGATAGTCGAAGACATATAGATAAGAGTTTCTGTGCGATTGACTGTGAAGATCGGCGGTCCTTGTAGCTGGTGCAACAGTATTGGCGTCGCCAAGCGCCTCGAGCGTCTCATCCCTGGAAAATTTCAAGAAGGTTAGAGCTCTTATTCACAGTTAACTCGCCTTCGCTCATCAGCCCCACACTATATTCTCCCTCCCTCTCTACGCTTTTTAATCTTGTCGGAAGGCTTTTAGCCAATAAAACGTGAAATCGATTAATTGAATGGACAGAAGGTTGGGTGGCACGTGAGTTTTGCACCAGTAAAGACCAGGAGTAAAGAGTGTGTTGGCCGCTGGATGTAAAGAGCAAAAGGTGAAGAAACGCGAAAAACCGTCCAGCACCAACGGAAACAACTTCTCGCCAGTCCGAAGTCGTGCGCTCTCTCGACTCTTCGAGTTTAATTGGCGCCGAGGATGGCTGTGCTTTTGGCTTGATGGAAGCAGCTTGAGAACTCGAAGAGAGAAGCGCCACATGGCGGAAAAGGCTGGTCTGGTTGCCGACTGAGGGGGGGGGGGGGGGGGGGGGGGGTGAGTTAGAGAGTACAGGAAAATTCTCCCGAGTCCAAAGTGGAAATCTCGATACCTAGGGGGCCGATATCTGTTTACACGGAATTGCAGACACGCTACGACTCTGTAATTAAATTCTGGGCAATACGTGCAAACTGTATTAAAGCCAGAGGCTGTGTGAGGGCGATTTTGCGTTAAAGCCTCCACACGGTAAACCTGCCACTGTTGATTTCCCCCGTTTTCAGAGCGATTACCCAAAATTTAACGGTTCGCAGAGTTGAAATCATCCGCGAAATAATATATGATTCGTTGAATGTTATATATGTATATCGTATTGCTACAAATCGATAACACATTGAGTATATATGTATATATATGTATATATAGAATATTTGTACCTTATATTCACGGGATGTTGAACAGCCTTTTCCCAATCCGTATACTCGTTTATTATAGTTGCTAGTATCTCGGGCTGATGATAGGTGTACGTGTTTCTTACGAATTCACGAAGAATTTTCGTTCTTCTGTCTGCCTCGATTCCGTACTGAGCGTCCTCTGCCGTCAGAGTAAAATAGGCCTCGGATCTTACCACACCGACCATAAGATCGTATCTGCACATGCAACAAAAGAAAAATAGTATTTCGTTGTTAATCGTAGTGGGAGAAAAATGTATGCGAGAGTTTATGTAATTATCCTAATTGGCTCTTAGTGGGAGAAGTGCCGACTTCTCGCACTAGTCAGATAAATTTGTATACGAAACTCGTGCGAGAAACTTTTTCTCATCTCGTGTGATCAAATTATCAAATTCAAACTCACGCACATCCAGAAAAAGTTTTATCGCACTCGTATCGTAATATACTGTTATCAATGTCTGGTAAGTTAAAATTTATATTGAAAGCGTTGAAATTGTTATTGAAATTGTTGAAGGTATTAAACGAGCAACAAAGAGAGTCATGAAAATATATACTGATGGATATACGCAATTAAAGGACTATCTCAAGGCTGACTATTGACTAGTTTTGACTTTGTCTAATAACTGGTTGGATTGTAAGTCGGTTTTCAAAATTCGGTTGTAAAGCAACGATTTATTACATAAACTCAAGAGTAGATTTGTGATTGGTTCTCAAAATCCAACTTTAAACCAATGGTTTACATTTAATAAATCGATAAGTCGATTGCTGCTCGGTTTCCAAAATCCGACTGTAAATCTACGCGGTTTATATTTTATAAATCCGAAGGTCAGATTTTAATAAGTTGTTCACGGAAAACCGCGCTTGTCTTGCAACAGGAACAAAGTCCAGTGGCAAACCCTTTTGCAAACAACAACCAATGAGAGGATTGATGGTATCCAATGCGAGTTTGCTATTATCTGTGACTAACAAAATTTAATCCTCGCGCTACACGCATATTCGTGACTTTACTTGGATTATATCTACGGACCTTGCGATAGGGATACCTTCAATAACGTGTATAACGTTATTGCATTTCAAAGCCCACGTTCGCGTGGATTCGATGGTTTTGGAATAAGCAGCGACGGTAATATCCGGTGGAGGATTCTGCCAAAAGATACAAAGGATATGTGGGAGCCATTTGCGTACATTTATTTATCACATCCCCATTGCATCTCTCTTGGTTCGTCCCTTGTGTTGCTGCAACACACTCGACTACAGCGGAAAGTGCATTCTGCGCTAGTATACCAGCTGCTGTTGCCGATATCACGGTTACCAGAGCCAGCCCGGAGGATCCTGCAGAGTGTTTTTCGATGCCGACTGAAACGAAACCTGCCCCCCGGCCCATATAAAGCGCAGTAATGACTTTCTAGCGTGTATCCTTGGCTAAAACTTCCTCCCTCCGACCCCCATCACCCCCGCCACTCAATGTTCTATCCTGCCGACGCGGACATACGTGGAGTTTGCACTGAGTTTGTTGTTTGGGAGATTCGGATAGAGCATAAAGAGAAATAGAAAGAAGGACTGGGGTTTCGGCCTTTCATATTTCCCCAAAACGAAAACAAGCGTTCAAACATTATGTCGTGTTGGTTTGTTTCTGCTTTTTCTTGTTTTTTTTCTCGTTTTCGTATACGGCGTATCGAGCCTGCCTCACTCTCTTCATCTCACTGGATGTTTTTCTCGAGCTTGGTGCCCCCCTCCCTCCCGCAATCTCTGGTTCTTCTGCACGCGTTCTGTCCGCTTTCTTTTTTTTCAATTAACCCGCTAGGAGGTACGTTGCATTCTATCTTTTTTTTGCCAGCGGCACACCAATTCTAATTTAAAATTTTTCGTGTGGCAGAATTTGTATACCGAGACACGTGCGAGATTGAAATTCGTGTGGGTGCATGATAAGAAAGAAAAGCGATTTCTGGATCTCGGGCTTATTTAATTGGTAGGATTACAGATCTTAATTGGTATGAAGCCGTAATTGGTTTGGTATTTACTCGAAAACACTCTCGGGCTTTAGAACTGATGTGAAGTATTTTTCACTCCAATGAGAAATGTAATGGTCTTGGTTTAATCACATTATGACTTTCTATCTTATTTGTTGGTTATTAAATTACGATTGTGTATCTTGTTTCTTTTAATGAAGTACGTATAGAATATGAGGTACAGTGTACAATACACGGTTATCATGTCCACTATTATTTCTCTAAATACGTACTTGACCGTACTAGGTCCATTCTCTTTTACAATACCCCAATTTCGCCTTTTTTTCACCCTCAATTCCTTCTAAATCCCAAATTGAATTAGAGCCCAATCTAAGAAGGGGTTTGTTTTTTATTAAATTTGTGACGTATATTCCGTTAGCGTAATTTATATTCGAAAATGAATCGCGAAAACATATCGGTAATGTCACCTTCGGTCGTCCACCCCTGCTAATGCACTCGCAAACCCGGTGAGCGCCAGCTAATTTTTGTTCCACCGGAATTAACGAACTGGTATGCCCTGGAGTTCGAGTGGAACCACTCTCGAACTCCGTAACAAAACAAAAGAAACCTAGCAATTTTTGTTTCACCGCAATTGGTAAATCGGTATGCCCTGAGTGCATCAACAAAAGGGACGGTGGCGGAAATGCACGGCCGCTCAGGCTGTAGGTTGTGGTAGAGGGGTCGGGATCGTTTGTTAGTAAAAGAAACTGCTCTTAACGAAAGCGCGAGATTAGAGTCACAAGAACTCTAATCTCTGCAAGAGTCCAAATGCATCGAGAAAACAAAAATTAATTTGTTGCCTAAAAAGCCGCGAGAGCATGCGACAGCGCATCGAGAAGAGAATCTTTATAAATTCCCGATATCTTACACCCCGCGCAAAAAGGAAAGTATTAAAACAGTATTAAGTATAGTATGAAAAGTAAAATGTCTTAACTATGATCAATTGGACTGAATTAAGACTGAATTTGTATTCTCATATGTCTTTCAAGTATGAAGCAAGTATTAGACCGAGTATCAAAATAGTATTGGTTTTATACTTTATATTCAAGGGTTTTTAAAAATAATTGTTACTTAATCAAAAGGTCTCTCTTGATTAAGTAAACATTATTTAAAAAAGTAAGTATTAGACCGAGCGTCAGAATATTATTGACTTGATTCTTTATATTCAAGGGTTTTTTTTAATAATTATAAAAAAAACCCTACTACTAATTAATTAGTAGTAGTAGTACTTGAAAGACACATGACAGTATAAACTTAATCTTAATTCAGTCCAATAGATCGTACTTCGGATACCGTTATACTTTTACTTTTTATACTATTTTCAATACTGTTTTAATACTTTTTTTTTGCGCGGGACGCAACCGGAGCGTCAACGCTGCAACGGTAGCGGCAGCAGTAACAGTGCATAGCTGTCACAGCGAGAGCGATAGCATGCCGAGATCGGTTTATTTTATTTTTCTTAGAAGGGAGATACTTCTGAAAACTCACCAATTCGGTATAAAATCCTTACGAAGGCACAAAGGATACGCGTCACCACATAGTACACGAACTGCATTAACTTAGCACGTAAAACACACGGATTTTATTGAAATAAAATCCAGAGAACGAGATCACAACTTTTTGGCGTAAACGGAGCGCACGTAGGCTCTATCATGCGATAGACCGCGAGAGCTGAACTATAGCACGCGTGACCGGACAGAAAAACTGTCAACACGAGAGCGCGACTGGCGGTCGAGGCGTCTCGACGACGTCTCGAAACAGACTAAATTTTACACGTAATTCTCGATAGTCAAACATTATGATTATTTCTCGAAATCCGAAAATCTTCAATCCGATAACCACTGCCCTCTGACTCGAGCCACCTCCGAACTTTAGCAGGAACGAATACACGTAAATCGGTAGCTTTTAAATCTGAAATCCTCTACGATCGTTTCCCTAGTGCATCAGGCGAGAACAGAGCATGCACAATACAAAAAAAAACGTATCGAAGGGGTCCCTCCCTTGACTATGAACTCTATTTTATGAACTCTATTTTGCTCGTTCTCCAGCCCTCTACATTCCCTCAGAGGGCGCCGGTATTTCAGCCGTACTATTGCCGATTTCGTGGAAGAGTCTCGTCGGGTGCTCCCCTCTGTCGGGCAACTCGTTTAGTCGAGGTTTTCTCTTCGCGACAGATTTGAGCACTTCGACCTTAACTTAATCTTAATAACAAAAACGATATAAACTTTACTTTAACTATACGGTAACTTGATGGAAGGGTGACTCGAGATAGACACTTAACGGGAACTACAAAAATGGTAACGACGATATATCTTGTGACCGAGAGTTTTAAAAAAATTACGTCACTAATTTTGAATTAAAAAGAAATTGACGTCCCACTATAACTCACGTCAACTCCCACCAAATCAGCTCATTTGTTTACAGACGAAAAAAGAATTCAGTGGTACCACGCACGCAAATTTCGTGACGATCGATAAAGGGGTTCGGATTTTATAGCAATTAATTTTTTTTTATGTTTATGCCGCTTCTATTTTCGAAACATTTGGCACACTGTACCTCGTATACTCTTCTTAGACTCGACAATAACTTATGCCAATTGAGTATTTGTTTCTTTAAATCAAATGTAGTAACTTCTATCATCAAGTGACTCGTAAGGTTTTATTCCTCGCATTTTTATTCTGACTCAATTGCCTTAAAGCCGTGTTATCGAGGGTGAATGGAACACGAGTCCATTGCAGGCAAGCTGTATAGCAATCGCAGGTTGTCCGGTTATGTAGCGGGTAGCAGTAATACACGGAGCATTAAACCGGCTTGCGGTAATGAGAGGAGGGATACAGTCGATTACGTTCTCTCTCGATTCGATGGCAAATTTGCCTCCGATTACGATTTACAAAGTATATGGTGAATAGCGCGGCATTGATGGTGGGGAGGCGAAACGTAAAACAGAGACAAACGTAGTAGAACGAAACATAGAATACCAATGGCGCCTGTATACGTATATATACATCGGCATGTTCGCGAATGGCAATTTTACGGCTATCAAACCCGTGGCATAATCGAATGCGTATACGTAGAACCAGCCTTGGTACCAGAATCCCGCTCAACAGCACAACCAGGAGGAACATTGCAAAACGCATCCAACAGAGAGGAGAGAGAATCGTCGAAATCTACCTCATCTGTTCTATCATTTGTAAAATTTCGATTAAACGTAACTCGACTAGTCATATAATGAGTTCTCGTGCTTCGGTTGTGCTGCACCGATTCTCGGATCTCCTAGTAATTCCTTTGCCAAACTTGGTGAAAATTACAGTAGCATTTTGTTACAAAAAAACGAAACTACATTATTTTTGTAATTTTAAGAAGTTTTTATTTTTGTAAAAAGGAGGTTTATATGTTCTTAAAAATAACTACAATAGTACAAAATAAGCTTGGAAAGTAAAACCTTGCGAATTGCTTCCTTATTATTTGATACCGTCTACAACGTCCGTCTACAAAGTTTCCTCTATGAGGAAACCAAAATCGACCATTATTTCCTCTTATGGCGCGTTCGGTACTTTTTTCGATAATTTATAAACTTTAGTTTACGATAATAATGTTGAAGGTTTCAGCAATGATGACCCTTTTTGCTTCCTCATAGAGGAAGCTTTGTTTTCGTAAGCATTCTTTTTTTCGAGATTTTCATGTCAGCATACTCAGAATGGTCCAAAACGTCGAGAAAAGTGATTTGTACGAAATGTCCGTATGTGTGTATGTGTGTCTATATGTGCAAATTGCCTTGTTAGCACGATAACTGCCGCAATTTTTTAATGTATTTTCCTCAAATTTGGTACGCAAGTGGGCTATCATACAACAACTTTTGGGATTGCAGTGACCCGAATCGGTTAAAAAATTCAAATTTTACAGCATTTAGAAAAATTTGAAAAAATCGTTTTGTTATTTGTGAGTTACGATATACCAGGCTGAAATTTTGAACACAAACGAACGAACTTATAGTGAACCATGATTGGTGCCAAGTTTGGCGAGAATCCGCAGGGTGGTTCAAATTTTATTGTAATTTTAATTTTTTTTTAATGTTCATAAACACTTCTACTTTTCTAAATTCTGGGGTGACCGGTTGCAATTTACCACGTGATTTCACAATTATTGAGTATCGAAGATGAATTTATATTAAGGAACGGTCGGTAAGTTGATAAATTTCGATTTTGTTTTTAAAAAAAGCAAAAAGATTGCTATAGCGAAAAAAAAAATTTCGACTTTTTTTAGACAGATTTCAATCAAATTTGGCACACATATGGATTGTCCTAGAACTAGATCTGGGTATAAATTTTACGCGAATCGGTCGAGCGGTTCAAATTTATTTCACGAATTGAACACCGTGAAGCAAGGTTTGAGTACAAATTTGAAGAAAATCGGTTGAGAGGTTTAAATTTCATGGCGATTTTAAAATTTCAAAAAGCTTGTGAATGCGATTTTTATAGTAGACAATTTTTTTTCATGCATAAACAAGCCTGCAAATTAAAACCTCGCAAATTGCTTCCTCATTATTTTATATTTTTAAAAAATGTTTACATGTATGCAAAGTAGAACTTTGCAAATTGATTTTTCTACAAAGCTTCCTCTATGAGGAAGCCAAAGTAGATAAACGTACTTCCTCATAGTGGAAGCTTTGTAGAAAAAACAATTTGTAAAGTCCTACTTTGCATACATGTAAACATTGTACATTTAAAAAATATGTACAATAATGAGGAAGCAATTTGCAAGGTTCTACTTTGCAGACTTTTTACAATCATGATCAAATGCAAAATCGACACAGAACCATCAATTGTTTCTGTAAGTATAAATTTGTTAGATACTTAACAAAATTATTCTTCACGACCAGTAGAACTCCCGTTTTACAAATTTGTTTGAAACTGTATGTACTCATTGCAGCCTGCCCTTGTTCTGTCATTACACTGGACTCGATAGCGGGCAATTATGACGAGAGGATATCATGAGAACTATATACGAATATTCGCGTTCATGCCGGGGAAAATGTGTTGTGAGAGTAAAGGCGATGAAGACCTGTAGCGCTTTGTCACGAGAATAAACGTGCGGTGTGCTGTCGTCGTGGCGACTCTGATGAGTTTTCGTGTGGGGGGTGAAAGCCATCCCAGCGTCGCGCACTCTCTCTCTCTCTCTCTCTCTCTCTCTCTCTCTCTCTCTCTCTCTCTCTCTCTCTCTCTCTCTCTCTCTCTCTCTCTCTCTCTCCCACTCCCACTCCCACTCCCACTCCCACTCCCACTCCCACTCCCACTCCCACTCCCACTCCCACTCCCACTCCCACTCCCACTCCCACTCCCACTCCCACTCCCACTCCCACTCCCACTCCCACTCCCACTCCCACTCCCACTCCCACTCCCACTCCCACTCCCACTCCCACTCCCACTCCCACTCCCACTCCCACTCCCACTCCCACTCCCACTCCCACTCCCACTCCCACTCCCACTCCCACTCCCACTCCCACTCCCACTCCCACTCCCACTCCCACTCCCACTCCCACTCCCACTCCCACTCCCACTCCCACTCCCACTCCCACTCCCACTCCCACTCCCACTCCCACTCCCACTCCCACTCCCACTCCCACTCCCACTCCCACTCCCACTCCCACTCCCACTCCCACTCCCACTCCCACTCCCACTCCCACTCCCTCTCCCTCTCCCTCTCCCTCTCCCTCTCCCTCTCCCTCTCCCTCTCCCTCTCCCTCTCCCTCTCCCTCTCCCTCTCCCTCTCCCTCTCCCTCTCCCTCTCCCTCTCCCTCTCCCTCTCCCTCTCCCTCTCCCTCTCCCTCTCCCTCTCCCTCTCCCTCTCCCTCTCCCTCTCCCTCTCCCTCTCCCTCTCCCTCTCCCTCTCCCTCTCCCTCTCCCTCTCCCTCTCCCTCTCCCTCTCCCTCTCCCTCTCCCTCTCTCTCTCTCTCTCTCTCCTGCCTTCATTCTGCCACCGAAACCACCCGGATATACCGGCAACAACGCCCAATTATATAATTTCGAAACTTGCGGTCTGCAAATTAATTCGTAAACGTAGGTGCCTACCCCCCCCCCCCCCCCCCCCCCTCTTTTTATCTTTCTCTTTCCCGTGCTCAATATTATGCCTCTTCTCTGTCTCTCCCTACGGGGTGAAACTGTGCACGGTAATTGCGAATAATTTCTCCCGTGTTCCCCAAGTAATCAAACATTCCAGGTCTCGTGTGTACATGCCTGTTTATATATATATATATGTGCACATGTGTGTGTGAATACTTTATCAACTTTAGTAATGCCATGGAAAATCACGATATTTTGCATTACAAAGTGTTTTCAAAGATATACATTTTTTTTCTTCAAAACCCCAACTAAAAAAATTCTTAACTTACAAAACGAGTAATATCATTTTACAGATCAATTTTATAAAATTCTCGACCACTTCTAAGGGTCGAATTCTTAGACGTAAGATCGAGCTTAAGTTAGAACTTACGTCGAAAAATTCGCCCCTCGGAGCCGCTAAATTCGGGACGAAAAAAGATAAAAAATGCAACAAAAAGGAAATTTATAATAATAATAATAATTTCTATTATTATCAAAAAATGTGATTCGATTATGGCAATGAAAGACGACAAATCTTACAAATAATAATACTCAGATTGTTCATTAACGATGACAAGAGATACTTTTATATACCTAGTTACGTATTGGAAAGAATGTGATGAGTTTAGCATACGGACAACTTCTGGAATAGAACGTGACAAGGCTCTGTCGAGTTGCATCCACCCTGGGAGCCTAGCTATCTTCCGGTGCCCCGAGATATCTAGGTTGAATCATTGAATGCCAACGATGCGCACGTGGAACACGGTCATGTTTATAAAGTGAGAGCTCCTCTCTTTTCCTCTTTCTATCTCTCTCTCTCTCTCTCTCTCTCTCTCTCTCTCTCTCTCTCTCTCTCTCTCTCTCTCTCTCTCTCTCTCTCTCTCTCTCTCTCTCTCTCTTCTGTCTCGTAGCGACTTGCCGGGTGGTGGCTTGGTGCTACCCGTGCTTTTTCCCTGCTGGTACAGAGTACACCACTTTGACGCTGACGACTGCTTGCAACGACGACGGTACAGCAATACCCTGGAAAGATAGTACAAGTGTATGTGTTGGTAGCGGCGGCTTACCGGGGCAAACCCTGCGGTTAGTTAGCACGCCCCGTTTACCCGCATAACGAGATCATCTCCTTTGGTTTTAGCTATTCAGCGCCACGTTTCCGCTATTGCGTGAAATAGGCTTGAGTTATGTTTTCCTTGTACCGCCACCGTCGACGCCTGGTACCTTCCTACAACTTCAACCCTTGCGTCCATCTACCTTCTTCTCGTGGCAACTTCTTAGTAGCTCATAAAGGGTTGGTCCTGTATCTGGTGAGGGGTCAACTTCTGGGTAGTTGCTCCAAGCTACTTCGTTATATGTTTTTAGTAAAATTGTGTCTTGAGTACTTCATAAAAAAAGGGAAAAAAAAGAGAGCGCCCCTGGTTATCATAATAAAAAAATAATCTACGAAGTATATAATCTTTAACGAACTCCTCTGACATAAACCCTACGATTCGTTTTTCAGTTAAAGTACACAAACCGTAAAATGGGCAAATGTCTTTAGTAATGTTTACAACACTAATGAGAATGTGCTTTTAATAGTTTTTATATAACCACGTTTTAATATTTTTATACATTGAATTTTGTCGCCTCTATGATCACATTAAATAAACGTACAACCTACATACACTCTCGTCGCTGAAAATTGAGACTGGAAAATTATTCATTGACAGTATGTGCTCGATGTTTCCTGGTAGTATCTGTAGAGTTATAAAATTTTCAAGTCGCCAAGAAAGTGAAGCTGGAAACTTCGCCTGAGGAGCCTCGAAGAAGAAGCTTAAAATTATCTCATCGTTTTTCCATACCCTTTTACTTCCCTATATACACTGAACCTGGACTTATTTACTATTCATCGTTACAGCGACGCGCAGCATCAACGTCGCTAAAGTAATCTTCTCCAGAACTGCTTTGAAAAGCCAATGAACGATATTTGAAATTTCATTTTTTTTATGTTTCTTCCTTCTCTTCTCTATATTCCTATTGCACTCATTCCCTGTGGCTTCTCGTTGATGCTAGTAGTGTTCGTTATTCTCTTCCACCTTCCCCGCTAAAGAGCGCTATTAACTATAGTCTATGCATAGTGGATATTCAGTTTCACCGACGTTGTGGGCTAATTTTAGTTCCGTTTACCATCCCAGAGACATTTTCCTCGCGGTAATTGAGCTTATTAACTTTTACGATAAGGTCCCCTTGCTCGGGTCGGCCGCAGCACAGCCTTCAACTGTGAGAGTATTCTTCAGCTATAACACCAGAGTTCGCTCTCTCGTACAAGTTCTCGGATATGTGCACTCGTTTCTGGATTGTCGGCCTGCTGTTTTCTACTGATGCTGTATGCCCTCTCTCTCTCTCTCTCTCTCTCTCTCTCTCTCTCTCTCTCTCTCTTTCTTGGCTGCTTTGCATTAACCGTATTGCTATACTCGCTACAGTACCTCTAAGGTTTTATGTTACACCAACTCGCACTTCACCATACTTTTTCTCTTGCTTTCCCAAAGCTTCCACTAACGCTTTTTGTTTCTACCTACAAAGTACGCAGAGCTACACACTGGATATAGTCACGTATGTGCAACGCGCCCTCTTCACCTCATATGCGGCATTTTCCCAGCAGCCAGACGAGAGAACGTGAGTTAGGTTTAACCAGTTTGGGCTGGCTTATTGCTTTTTCGCTTTAGCTATACGTGACGAAGAGAGAGCCGAGAGATACCACTCATTCACGCAGCCCCCGTTTGTGATCGAGCTTTGCACACGAGAGATTCTAACGCAGTACGCTTATGTGTGATGTATATAGCTATGTAGTTGCACACTGCGTGTACCACCGAAGCTTTTAATCGAAAGCGAAGAGTTTAGCGCACAGAAAAGCCGAAAGCCAAATTCCTGTTCCCGAAAAAAAGAGCGCTCACTGCAGAGACTCTGAAATAGAAATAGTGGCGAGTTACACACCACGGTCGGTGTACGAGCCCCTTTATTTCACAAACGTAATTACGTACAAAACCCGAAAGCCGACTGCAATACTTTTTTTTTGCATGTTTAGTTGGAATGTTTTTTTTTTGTTTACAACCCTCAGATAAAACGAGCGAGGTTGTTATGTATGTATGACTTTGACGTGAAGTTTTAGCTTTGTTCTTTGTGTGTTAAACATCTCGTTTTTCGAATCCTTTCCTGTTTTGTGAGGAAATGACTTTAAACAATTTTACATTCATATTTTATTAGTCGCAATTAGATGTAATTCTTATCAATCGACTCAAGTTGTAAAGAATTCTCTGACCAAGCCACTCCATCTTAGGGGTCGAAAATAATGTTTACTAGGTTGACGTATCAGTTCGTTTGGTTTGAGAAAGAAAAAAAAAGCTAATCAGCACTGTCACTGCGGATACGGAGAATTTATAACTATTTCAATGATTCAAGAGTACACACTAACTCTCTGTTACTCCCGCTTTAATCGTTCGCTGTCTGCGTCGGCACTTCAAAGACGAATCCCGGAAGCGTATAGAAAGCAGGATCCCAATTGCATATTCAGCAAGGAAAGCTTTAGCCACCCCCGCCCTCCGGCAATAGAAGCGTAAGCACACAGCCTATACCGATACTCAGAACCAATTCGCGATTTTAATGGTCAATTACCACGACCGTATATTTTAC